>VYXB01002654.1:168500-314545 GCA_013397135.1 Pachyramphus minor
ATAGGTGGTGAATCCCACAGCAGAGTATCCTCCCTCCAGGGCTTTGTCCCTGCCCTGTGGGGCTCCCACACGCCAAGAACAGACCATGGCACCATGGCTGGTCATGCTGAGGGGCCACGGGGCCCCCTGTACTGCTGTTCCTGCAGGTGCTGCTGGTCCAGGTGCTCCACCAGGCTCTGCCCCAGAGGTTTTTACCCAGCACCAAGGGGATGAAGAGGGACAAAGAGGGGGTGACAGGTGGTCTTACTCATCGTCCCCTCCGCACAGCTTCAGCAGGGCCTTCTTGTACTCCCCAGAGGTGTCCTCCTGGAAAGGCAGATGGAGATGGAGAACCATCCAGGTAGGGTCAAGGTAGTGCATGGGATTGGCTCATGGAGAGGGGTCTCCCTAAGCCTTGTCCTTAGAGATGGACACGTGGCATAGATGTCTGGGGAGGGGGCTCAGCTCTCCCAGGGATGCCGGCATCACAAGGGGGGAAGCACTAGCAGCTGCTTGGAGGGTGACCAGGGATCCCCAGCACTTACCTTTATCATGTTGTAGAGAGATTTCTCATACTTGGTCCTGAACACCTCCCGGATGTCCAGCATGTCGATCTCACTGCGGGACACCATGATGCGGATCAGGGTGTTGTCTCTTGTGCCCAGCCCCTGCAATGGAGGAACCCTCACATCAAGCCTGGGATGGCCAAACAACCCTGTTCAACCCACCACATGTGGGACCCTCTATCCAAGTTCTACCCAGCCCCAGAACTGAAGGAATAACTCCTTCGGAGGGAAGAGCAGAGACCCCAGGTCACATAGGTCCTGTCTTTATGGACCTGTGTCACCCTGCTCTCCAGAAGCACCCCATGGTAGGGGGGCCCTCCTCTGGCCAGCTCCCCTCAATGCTGTGGAGGATCCCATGGAGAAGGGGTGATTCGCTCACCTTCATGGCCTTGTAGAGCCTTTCAGCAAAATACTCTGCTGTGCTTCTGACACACTTCACTGCAGGGAAAGTGAGGCACAGTGAGGGATGTCAGCACCCAGCTTCACCAGTGCCCCCAGTGTCCCCAGCCTCTGAGCACCCACACCCCTTGGGAACCACATCCAGCATCCCCATCCACCCTGAAGGAGCCTCCCTGACCTCCCTAAAACTGGGTACAGGCACAGCCCTGACCCTGCTGGCCCTGGTGCTGAGCCCTCCCACTCCAGCAAGGCCACTGACATGTTTTTGCAGCACCCCCACTCGGGGACTGGCTTACCCACGGCCAGCATCAGCTTCTCAAAGTCACCAGAGAGCTCTCCCCGGATGCTCCTCTCAATTGGCTTCCCAGCAATCTTCAGATATTCATCAAAGACTGTGGGATGAGAGGGAGGCAATGCCTGGAGAAGCTGACAAGATACCTTCAAGCCCACCCTGAGCTTGCAGGAGATGCTCACCCAAGCGGAGATGCTGCTTGCTCCTCCGGCCAAGGATGTAGATGAACTGGGCCTCATCCGTGCCCCATTTCAGCTCTCCAGCTTCCAGCAGGTCCTTGTGGGATGGGGAGGGTGGCACAGCCCCAGTCAGGGTGTTGCTACTGTGGGGCTCTGCCCTTGCATGGGTGCTCTTAGCACCCACCCACCTTTCACAGGCCCAAATCCAGATGGTCCCAGTGCCACCAGCCCCATCCCTGCCCAGATGCCACCAGTGACCTGCCAAGCCTCACCTTGGCATCCTGCTCCACCAGGTCCTCGCTCACCACGTCATCCTCCTCCCTGGCGCCCTGTGGGACAGGGAAGGGCTCAGCCCTGCAGGGCACAGGCACCCACCACCTACAGACACTGGACAGACGGACATACCTGAAGCAGAACGACGAGCATCTTCTTGAAGTGGCCCGATGTGTCTCCAACGATGTCAGCTTCCAGGTCTCTCTCATAGGCTGGTGGAAGAGGGAGAGGTCAGGGCCTGGAGAGCTGGATCCCTTCACCTCTGCCCTTGTCGTGGCCCACGGGGGCACAGGGCAGCCCCTGCCCTTCCCCAGCCCTCACCATCTTTGTAGGCAGCCACCAGGTCGTGGATCTCCTGGTTGGTGCGGGAGGCGAGGATCTCGATGAGGCACTTCTCATCTGTGCCAATGCCCTGCGGGCAGAGACACAGCCCCATGAGCAGTGGGGCTGGCTGGGGTATCCTTGGAGGGGCCCTGGGGGGGCTGCCCACCCCTTACCGCGATGGCATCTTTGATCTCCTTGGCGTCGCTGTAAGCTGGGGGCCGCATCAGGCTCACGATCAGCCGCTCAAACTTCCCTGTCAGCTCGTACTTGAGGTCTGCAATGAGGTCCTGGAGGAGGGGGAGAAAGGTGCTGGGGGACCCTTTGCTCCACAGCACCTCTGAGAGGGTCCGGGGAGCGGTGGGTCCTTGTGTTTGGGCTGGTTGGTGGCAGCCACGGCCACCTGTGTCTGCAGTGGGGGCACGGACCAGGAGTGTTCCTGCCATTACCTTCCCATAGAGGGACTTGTAGGCTTGGCAGATCTCCACTCGCTGCTTGTTGCTTCTGGATGTGATGAGGTCAAGGATGGCCTCCTTGTCACTGCCTGTGGGGAGAGCCAGAAGTCATGGATAGCCCATGGCTGGGCTCATCACAGCCATCCTGCCGTGCCCAAAGCTGCTTTGGAGTTGGGGCTGGGAGGAGAAGCAGAGCCAAGCTGTCTCCAGGGAGGAAAGGGAACCAGGAGAGCTTCAGCATGCTGCTAAGAGGGGAGGTGATGCAGGACGCCCAGCCCTGCAAGGGTCAACCAAAGGAACATGGGACATCAAGGGTGGCCCCGGGGTGAAAGTCTGGAGGAGTGTCCATACCAAATCCCTTCATGGCATTGTACAAGGCTTCTGCATCCTGGTTGGCATCAAAGCCTTGGAAATCCTTCACCGAGCCCCTGTAGACCTAGAGGAAAGGAGGAAAAAAGGTACAAGGGGAAGGAGCAGCCCCAGTGGGATGGGGGAAGGGAAAGCTGAAGCTGAGCAGGATTGAGGTGAGATCTGTTTCTGCTTGGGCTGCCCAAGGCCAAGCTCAGCCTCAAACATAAATACTTGTTCTTCTGTGCAGTTGTTTCCTTTCCTGTTTGCTCTCCTGGCTGTATAAACTGTGTGCCAGGTCATGGGAATACATCCATGGCCTTCACTCTCATATCACTGTTTGCTGCTTTTGCCCATGTTTAAGCCTGATACAGCGCTCTGCACCATGCCAGCAGGAGCCAGGGGGTCTGTTGACAGGGTCCTTCAGCTCTTTCAGTTCCCTCCACGACCCTGAAGGGGGTGGCAGGAAAAGGGGAGACCCCAAGGGAAGATTGGACACCCTGAATGCAGGGGAAGGCACCCAAAGACCAGTGTGACCCCCCTGCAATGTAGCCAGGGTGAAGAGAGTTATCAGGGCTGGATTCAGAACAATGAAGGAAATAATTTTCCACTGCCTGTTGCAAGCAGGGAACCCCTCTGGGTGCTGAGGATGCCCCAGCTCTGCATGGCCTCCAAGCAGGGAGACATCATGGGCTGCTAAGTGGAAAACACTGAGAAGCACCAGAGCTGCCAACAGCTTATGCCCCAGCATGCTCTCCTGTGGGGCCCAGGCTGACCTGAGGGATCAGAGCAGAGACCCTGGATATTGGGAAAGACTTTCCTGGGAGCCTGAGAAATCCTGGGGGTTGACATGATCCAATTCTGTCTGCTCCTTTGCACCTTCAGGATGCACAACGGGGAGCCCAGGAGTGACACCCCCAGAGATCTCAGGAAAAAGAAGGGACCAGGCTCTTCTCCCTCTGCAGGTCAGCTTTGTGTGTGGGAATTCACCCCAGGGGAGCCTGGGGCTGGACTCTGAATGGGATCAGCACCACCTGGTGTGGAAGCAGATGTGAAACCAGCCTGCCCCCACATAAGGAACTGGGATGTATCCCCTACAGAGGCACAGGGTGGGAAGAGCTGAGCAGCAGCATTTCCTTAGTGGTCTCGCTGGGGAACAGGCAGGCTGGGAGTTGTCAGCTGTGTCAGCACCTTGGGAAACTGAGCATCCTCCCTTGGCTCTGCTCATACCATGTGCCAGCTGGGTATGTGCAGCTCCCTGGAATCACCTACTCAGGATCTGCTGCACGGCTTCTTCAAGATCCCCGGGAGCTGTACACAGGCCCAGGCCTGTTGTAAGCATGGCCACCTAAAGCCAACATGTCCTCAGAGAAGATGGGCAATCTCTGAGCCAGTGAGTACCTCCAGGAACAAACCAAAGCAGATGGACACAAGGCAGCTCCATACACACAGCTCCCTGGGTCCCATCCCAGCTCAACAGCTCTGCTGCACATCACCCCCAGCACCTTCATAAAGAAACCAGCCTCTGCAGCCACTTTTCCAGAGGGAAACTGGGCACATCCCACAGGCCCTCTCAGGAGGAGCTGCTGGCACTGGTGTCCCATGTGGCAGGGACCAAGAGGAGACACTGCCCTTTGAGGGAGCCTGGTGGGCACGGAACAGATCGTATTGCAGGTGATTCATCGGGAGAGCTGGATTTAGCCCCGCTTCCCGGCAGCTCCCAGACCCTTCCTGGCTTGGCACAAACTGCTGCCACACACGTGTCTTGCAGAGATGTAAAGGAATTGCAAGGCAAAGGAGGTGCCTGGAGGCAGCAGGAGTGTCCAAGGGTGGCCAGAGGGTGCTGGGGTTGCACAGGTGGTGCTGGGGAGCCAAGGCTTTGGCCGTGGTTAAATGGAGAGGGGGAGCAGGGCTGTGCTCCTGCTTTCTGCACCCTCCAAGCATGAGCTGCCTGCCTTGCCACAATGCTGCCCTGGCCAGGGCAAGGGAAAGTGAGGCAGGATCTCAGTGCTGTGCATCACCCCATGCTCGCTGCATTCTATGTGGGAATGAGCCCCAGGGAGGGGCAGAAACATCACTCAGGAGGGAAACAGCATCCTGCCCACTGCATACTCTTCATAGCCCCATCCCCTGTTTCAGCTGCCATGGGCCTCCTGCCTCCCCTCCTCCAGCCTCTGAGTCATCCCGGCCCGTCCGGGACCTCCCAGCTAAAAATACACACTGGGGCCAGGAGGGTGGAAGCAAAATTCCCAGCATGGCTTCGCTCTCTCCCACCACATTGCTGCTGGGGGTCCTGGACCACCACAGGGGAATGTTCATCTGCACTGTAACTCAGTTTCTCCACCCAGAGCAATCACTGCCTCGGCTGGGCAGGAAGCTTCAGGTAATTGGGCTGGAGGAAAGGACTGATTTCTCCAGGGAATGGAAAGCAGAGCAGAGAAGGGAGGCTCTGGGCTAGGACTCCTCCCCTGCCAGCAGGCTGTACTGTGCCAGCCACAGCTGCCCACCCAGGCAGGGTTTTCCACCCACGCCAAGATGTTTTCCTGGCTGCAAGGGAGCACCTGCTCACCCAGCTGCCACATTGCCCTGGCCTGGAGTGGAGAGTAATCCAGGCTGGGGAGGGGGAGAGGCCCAAGTGGGGCTGCAGGCTTTGCAGGATCATGCAGGATTTCTCTCCATTGAAAGCCCAAATCCCCAGTGTAACATCTCTTCTCCCCTTCCCACGGCCCTGCTTCTCTCCCCCATTCCACTGTGATCCCAAAAGGATTTTTGCTCCTCGCTGTCCCTGCTCCCCAGGCCAGCACTTCCCCCATCTGCATCACATCCAGACAGCACTGGCTAAAGAGGCAGGAATGTAAACAGGCTCTGGGCAGCATCACATCCCTGCACATCACCACCCTTGCTGCATGTTGGAGATACTGCCCCGGCTCTGGGGTCTGCCCTGCAGCACTCCAGTCCCTGTCCCTGCCAAGTGGGGGTCACCCTTACCTTTCCTTTGGGTGCCATGGCTTCCCGAGCTGGAAATTACTGGAGCGAGGGCAAGGAGGAGCTGTGAGAGGGAACAGAAAGGTCAGTGTGAGCCAAAGCCCCTCTGTGTGGGTTGTGTTAGTTAAGGGGGGTTTGCTCCCGCCTTGGTACCCACGGGAGGGAGATGCCAGATACCGTGGGGAGGATCAGGGAGAGGGGCTTTGCTGGCCACCCTGTGGTCACCAGAGCCTTTGGTATCTGGCACCGAGTTGGGGACCCCAAGGGCCAGGGGCAGTGCAGGTGGGCCCCATGCAGCTTCCTGACAGTGCCAAGAGAAACCGGAGGGGAAAAAAGTGCTGAATATGTGGAAATGGGCTGAGCATCCTCTGCAGGGCTGGCCCTTCCCACTGCACCCTGCAATGCCCCTTCTGCTCCCCTGCAGCCCCCAAGCCCTGGGGCCATCCCAGCTGCTGGGGACGTCCCACTGCCACGTGGTGCAGGGGCTGGGCAGTGCCCACGAGCTCCCACCAGCTTTTATCTGAGTTTCTGTGCAGCGATCAAGGCCACCATCAGTCCCACACATCCTGGAGCCCCGGAAACACAGCTGGGTTTCCAGGGTAACACACAGGTTGTTTTCTAACTCCGGCACCATTTTATAACTGCAACCCACTGCGGTGTGGGCTTTCCCTACCCTCCCAGAGAAAGCCCCCAGACAGCGCCATTTGCTCCGAGGAAGCTGGCAGAGGGAGAAAAACAGCTGGAAAATGGAGCCCGGCCATGAATGAACCGCTGAGCGTCAGCTGAGGCCAGCCATGAGGCACGGCCCCCTCCTTGCTCGCTCACCCTCCCTCTGAGACACGTTGCAGAAAAGCTCAAGGCAGAGCAGGGCTGCCCTGGGGGGATTTCTGACCCCAGACGAGTTTGGTTTCGTGCCATGGAGCGAGCAGGAGAAATCACATGAAGTTCCCTGGCTTGGCTGCACATCCCTACGAGAGCAGTCACGGAGGGGGAGACCCAACCCCACAGCCATAGGCTTGGCTGAGTCCCCCCACTCGGGTGCAGGAAGCTGTGGCTCCCATGGGCATCCTTGCTGAGTGGAGGAAGTTTTGCAAGAAACCAAAGCTTCCTTCACCTTCCTTTCCCTTTTCAGCTGGGGAGCCTCGGTGACCCTTCACATGGCCCCTGGCTGGGGGAGAGCCCCCACATGCCCCACACACAGCGGGGCCGCACTGCGGCCAGGTCTGGGTGGGTGCCAAGGATCCCACCCCCACCCACACAGCCTTTTAGCCCCACTCTGGAGCCTGTAGGCGAAGCTGTGTACCCTCTTGGGAGCAGAGAAATCTCACCCTGGCACAGCCCTTCTGCCTGGCTCTGCGTTCATGTGGCAGCCCGGCTGAGACCACCCAACTCATCTCAGCAGTGGCGGAGAATCGCTGACCACACCCAGTCCCCAACCTGTCCTTGCCGTGCCCTGTCCCCCACTGCTGCCAACACCTCTGCAGAGGGTGGGGGAGCAGCCCCAGGAAGATGCCTGGACAAACACATGGCATCCATTCTGGAACGAAACATACAGTGAAACACAGGGGCTGCAGTGCCCTGGCATGGGGGTACACCTCCTCCCCCAAACAGTGCAGAGGTTGGGGTTATAGGCCTCCCTGGACAAAAAGTGAGAAATCCTAAATTATGTGCACAGCCTTTCCAGAAGCCTCTGTCCCCCCAGCAGTGCACCCCTGCAGCCTCTCCAAGGCCTCCCTCACGGCTTTGGGATCAGGAGTTGCACCCCAGGAGCCCGACTGCCTTGTGGGTCTCCCCCAGCACAGAGGCCACAACACCCAGTGCCCCACCACATGTCCTGCCTGTGGGGAGCAAAGGGAGCTTCCCCGGGTTAAAAAAACCCAGCACCCATCCTCCTGGTGGGACAAGGGAGGTCCCCCCACCCCACGGTCAAAATGCTCCCCTGCCCTTCTGGAGCTCGGAGCCTCTGGGGTGCCATAGGGTGCATTTACCTGTGCAAAACCTGGCCGGTACCGAACCAGGGGGGATCCTCAGCTTGGATCCCAGCTGGAGGGATGGGTGTTTCCGCAGGGGCGGCAGCACCAAAGCCTGGACAAAGGCGCATCCTGGCCGGGACACACCCATGGGCCCCGCAGCGATGCCAACGCCCACCCCAAAAAGCACCCGCAGGCAGCGCAGCCCCCCGGGGCCTTGTTAAAAAGGGAAGATTTTTCATAAAAATTAAAAAGCAGGGATCCCCCTGCAGACACCCCTTGGAGGGAGCCTTTGCTTGCACGGCTCACCGCCCAGCCAGGGCTTTCCAGGGCTTTTCCTCCGCTCGCAGGAGGGTGGCTTTGGCACCCTCTGCTGCGGTGGGTTTGCAGACCCGCCCGTCCCCCCCCGCACCCCCGGCACTGACCGGCAGCACGGGGCCTGTCCGGGGTGTTCGCAGGAGCAGCCGCCGCTCTCGGGGTGTTCTTGTGGCTCGTCCTTGGCGAGCAGCTGTTTCCTCGCGGCGAAACGGAGACGTCACTGCTCATGAGCCCTCCAGTCCCCGCCTGCCGTGGCAGCGGGGCCAGGGACACATCCCACACCCGCTGCCACGCCAGACCTCAGCCAGGTGCCCGCGGGTTCCAGGAGCTCAGGGGACCCAATGCCGCCGGCAAAATCCCCCTGCCCAGGTATGGGGAAGGCGGTCACTTGGCACGACAGCCCCACCGGTGGGTGCAGGGGCCGTGTGCCAGCAGCGGTGGCAGGCGCAGTGCCAGGCAATGCCGGGGATTGCACTTCAGAGACGGAAATTTCATCCCCTTCCATCCCACCCCCCGCTGTGGTTTCCTGGTGAATGCCAGGGGCACAGGGTTCCCCACTGCCTCTCGAGCTGGTCCTGTTGTCAGCCACATCCCCCCTTGTCCTGGTCATGGCTGGGAAATATGCAGCCCTGACTCTGTAAGATCTGGAGGAAGGAAGAATGGGGTGAGGTTCGCACCCCAGGACTCGCTTAAGGGGGAAGGTGCTGAGCAAGGCTCTGCAATGAGCATCCGTGGGGCAGGACTAGAGCTGGCACAGGGAGCTCATTTTCTCCCCAAACCTTCTCTCCCATGCTGCAGACACAGCGATGAGAGGACCTTGCAGCACAGTGTGGGTGCAAATGCAGGCTGAGCCTCTCTGGGATGCTCCTGTCAGGCTGTACTGATGCCTGCAGTGCCCTGAGGCTGTTTCCTTCCCTGCCTCACCCAGGCTAACCCACCTCCTTCTTTGCCACCACCCTTTGTCCCAGCCAGCACAGAAGCTGCAGCAGGGCTGGAGAAGCTGTCAGGGCTCCCCAGGAGCCACAGGCAGTGGTGTCTGTGCTCTGGACAACACCAGCAAGAGCAGATAAAACCAAGGGACCCCTGGAGATGCTGTAGGTTGCTGGTGTGTAACTTTTCAGGCATCCAAGCCCTGGTGGTACGCACGGGACTGAGCAGCTCTCTGGGGCTGTCCTGGGCAGCAGGGGCTCCAGGCTGGCTGTGACATACCTGATGGTTGTCCTGCAGCCACAGGGCTGTGCTCCCCTGGAGGCAGCCTGGGAGGAGGAGACCCTCATGGCCAGCTAGCACTGGCTGCTCCTTGGTGCCCTGTTTTACCCTCAGGTCAATGTTCCCTTGGTCTGGAGACCTCGCTCATGTGAGACAGCGTGGGTGACAAGCGTGGCTTTGTTCACCCTGCACTGTAGTGTGGGACAACAGCCCTGCTCTCCTCCCTGTGCCCCTGGCTGTGCCATGCTGTGCTGAGCCCTCCTGCCCCAGAGGTGTTAGCCCAGCAGCTCAAAGGGTGCTCTGGGGACATGGGGCTGCCCCATGCAGCCAGGACAAGGCAGCCTTTTGGTTAGATTGTACACCTATGCTTTGGATCCTCTGGGTCCTTCCTTGCTTTGCTCCTGCTTGGCTGATGCTCCTTTTCTCTGCTCCTTGGAAGCTGAAAGCTAGAGGATGTGCTGAGCCACAGCCTAAGAGGGTTTTGTCTCCAAATACTGTAAGCAGTATTTAAGCCCATCTCTTGACTTATCCCAGCTCCTGCTCACACTCTGCTGGTCAGCCCCTCTGGGATGCACCCTGGCAGTGTCCAAATACCAGGGAAGTGCAGGCAGCCTCTGGACTTTGGTTTTGGAGCTGCAGCTGCACATGCTGCTGCAAACATCCCATGGAGCTGGGTTTGTACTCCTCTGCCTCACTGCTGCGGTCAATTCTGGGGCCTGTTCACCTTCCTCTGTGTTCCCCAGGGTCATCTTAGCCTGGGTACAGTCCCAGCTGCAGGTACATGCACCCCTGCACCCCAACCTGGCCATGCTTCTGCTTTTTTCTGCCTGGATTTTTTCCAAAACCATCTCCACAGATGGAGATGTGAGTCCTGATGTGAGGGAGCGGGGACAGAGGGAAGGGATTCCCCCTTCCACCTGCCCAGGCAGCTTGGAAAAGTGAATTAAACTCCCTCAATAATGCCCCTGAAGCTATTAGCATTGCAGGCTGTGTGTATGATTTGGAAGGCGTTGTGGGAAAAATATTTCTGCATAGATTTCCCATTGTGCAGCCTGGAGCGGTGGTCAGTGGGGGGAGGGCCAGGGCACTCCCAAAAGGGATTTAAGGGGAGAGTGTAAGGGGGGCTACCTGGTGCTTGTCCTCCTCACCAGCTTGCCACTGGAGCAGTTTGCCCAAAGGATGGCTGGAGTAAGTAGTTTGTTTGCAGGAAAAGGGAAAATCCTCAAGGCAAGATGCCCAGGGTGGGATGGGTGCTGTGCAGTGGGTGGGTGCTGCTGGAGGGGTGAGAAGGCAGCAGCCCCTCACCTCTAGGAGATACAGGATTTGTCCTGGAGGTTGGGGCTCCCTGTGCCACAGGATTTACAGCACCCCATCCTATGGGTCAGGGTGTACCTTTGAAACCCGGGGTGGTCCCTGGGATTGCACGGCCCTGTGTCCCCTGTGCTGCAGTAAGTAGCAGGTTATGGAACTCTGAGTGTGTGGCACAGGCTTTGCTTTGCTCTGGGGTAATCTGGAGGGCCTGGCAGCACCATGGGTTATGGAGCCATGCATCCCCTCTTTTCCAGTCCTGGGAACTTCTGGGAAAGGGTGTGCAGGATGGGGGAAGGCACACAGATAGTAGGCATGCCATACCAAGCACCTTCTTTCCCCAAAGCACAGTTATCAGACAATTTGGGGTTTCTGCTGGGCTGATATTGCCTTTGGTACAAGGATAATCTGGACAGTGTGTCCCTGCTGGGGATGCTGCTGGAGCAGCAGGTCTTTCTGAGCTGGCAGGGGGACAAGCAGGTGTCCTTACCCCCTCTCACCATTGCACAATCAGACAGAGCCCAGGGCTGTTTTTCTGGCAGAGAACAGGCAGGGAGTCCAGAAAGCACTGTGTGGATGGTGGGAGCTGCAAGGAAAACATTCAGGCTGGGTTTGGGTCACACCCCAGGGCAGCCAGTGCCTGTGGGGTAGCAGTATCCTCATGCCTGCTGCTTTCCTGTCCCACAGATGCCATGCTGGGGCCGCCTACGCTCTGTTCCAAAGATTCTTTCCCGCAGAAAACAAGTGCCAGGCAGCTCAGAGGGCTCCAGCCTCCGCCGCTGCCTCTCCACCGTGGACCTCATCGCCCTGGGAGTGGGCAGCACGCTGGGTGCTGGGGTCTATGTCCTGGCAGGGGAAGTGGCTAAGACCAGCTCTGGCCCGAGCATCATCCTCTCTTTCCTGGTTGCAGCTGTGGTGTCTGCCCTGGCAGGGCTGTGCTACGCCGAGTTTGGGGCCCGGGTGCCCCTGGCTGGGTCTGCCTATCTCTACAGCTACGTGACCGTGGGTGAGCTGTGGGCCTTCGTCGCTGGGTGGAATCTGCTGCTGTCCTACGTCATTGGTACAAGGCCCCTTTGATCCCTCCACCTGTGCTGTGTTGGTGGCTTTGCTGGGTGTCACTTGAGACCTCCCAGGACCATCAACACTGCCCCAGATGTCACCTCTCCCCAGGTACAGCCAGCGTTGCCCGGGCCTGGAGCGCTACCTTCGAGCAGCTCCTCGGCAAGAAGATGGGGAGGTTTTTGGGTGCTCACGCGGCCATGAGCTCTGTGGGGCTGGCAGAGCACCCAGATGCCTTTGCTGCTGGCCTGGTGGTCCTGCTGGCAGGTAGGATGCCTCGCCCTGTGCCTCCCTCCATCAGGTAGGATAAGGTCCTCACCCCATTGTGGGCTCTTCAGGATGGTGCTGACCCCTCTGAGGCTTTGCGACTTCCCTGAGCAAAGAATGGGGAATAGAAGGGAAATCTGCAGGTCCTCCTGACCCTACCACTATCCCCCCTTTTCTGCTCTCCCCAGTAATGTCATTCAGGGGTTCGACCAGTTTTGTTTTTTTCTTCTCCAGGGCTTCTTTCCTTTGGAGTGAAGGAGTCCACCATGGTCAACAAAGCCTTCACAGCTCTCAACGTGCTCATCCTGCTCTTCGTCACAGTGAGTGGCTTCATCAAAGGTGACCTGAGCAACTGGAGGCTCGGGGAGGATGACCTGCCACAGGCAGTTTCCCATGAGAATGGGTATGAGGGACTCTGCTCTCCCTGTGCTGACTTCAGGGTGGGGATGGGGGTGGCTGGGTCACCCCCCTAATGCTTTATCCCAGGAAATACCCCTTTCTCCCATTTCT
The DNA here is from genome assembly GCA_013397135.1 of Pachyramphus minor. Classification (NCBI taxonomy): domain Eukaryota; kingdom Metazoa; phylum Chordata; class Aves; order Passeriformes; family Tyrannidae; genus Pachyramphus; species Pachyramphus minor. Next base: position 180,939 of record VYXB01002654.1, read on the forward strand.
CCCTGCCTGATGGCAATGTGTCAAAGAGCCAAAGTCCTAAGCCCTGCTGGGTTGGTGCTGAGGGCTGAGCAGGGTGGATGGACTGTTCAGCCTGACCCCTTCCTGGGACTGCATTGCCCTAACACCCCTGCACTGCCTGACTCTTTCTCCTCCTCCCAGGAACCAGTCCATGGACAACAACATGACCAGTGCCTTTGGGGTGGGAGGCTTCATGCCCTATGGTTTCACTGGGACCTTGGCTGGAGCCTCTACCTGTTTCTATGCCTTTGTTGGATTTGACTGCATTGCTACCACGGGTGAGTGAGGTGGGCGTGATGCCGGTGGGACCCTCCCCTGAAGACTGGGGGCCATAGCAGTGACTGTCCCCACAGCTGCAGGAGCTGGTATAGGGCAGGGAACAGGCACATTCCCAGCTCTGTGCTGCAGACGCCCTCTCCTGCCCTCTGTGCTCAGAGGAGGAACTACAGGGGTCCACGTGGCATGTCTGGGATAACCCTGAAGCAGAGACATTCCCTATCCCCATATCCCTGGAGCCCGGGAGGTCTAGTGGTCCTTGCTAGAAGGTCTCTGTGTCCCCTCTCATGGAGGGATACAGGACATACTCTCCAGCCTGAGCTGGGCTCTTAGCATGCTATGCTCATTAAATGAGTATCTGCTCCTACAGCTGAGCTTGTCCTTCCCAGGGGAAGAAGTGAGGAACCCGCAGAGATCCATCCCCATGGGCATCATCCTCTCCCTCCTCATCTGCTTCCTGGCGTACTTCGGGGTGTCTGCTGCCCTCACCCTGATGATGCCCTACTACCTCCTGGACACCATGAGCCCGCTCCCAGTGGCTTTTGAGTACGTTGGCTGGAGCAGTGCAAAGTACACTGTGGCTGCTGGGTCACTGTGTGCCCTGACAACCAGGTGAGGGGCGTCCGCTGAGGGCAGTTCTGTGGTTAAGAGCAAGGTTGCACTGGAGCTGTAACACATCCAGGAGCTATCCCCAACCCCTTCCTTCTGACTGCCCTGCCTGGCCAAAATCCCTTGGCCCTCCCCCACAAACCCTGGTCCCTCTTGATCAAGGAGAGCAGCCAAAACCCTGGCATTCTGCTTTAAGCCCAAAGCTGGAGGAAGTGGTCAGGTGGCACCGTGACCACAGGAGTGGGCTGGGGTGTTCTGGCATGCACAGGGCTCCTCGAGACTGCAGACATCTCTTCCCCAATACTGCCCATCATCTGGTGGTGAGGAAGGTGATGGTCTTGTCAGAGTGGTCGTGAGAAGGTCATAGACTGTGCAGAAGAATGGGAGCTCCTGTGGTGGAGCAAAAGGCAGGATGGCACCTCCTGTATTCCTGCCCTCTTCTCCCCCATCTCCTCCCCTTCCTGCAGCCTCCTGGGCTCCATGTTCCCCATGCCACGGATCCTGTATGCAATGGCTCGAGATGGGCTCCTCTTCAAACCCCTGGCCAAAGTTAGTCGCCGTCAGTGCCCGGTGGTGGCAACGCTGGTGTCTGGAGGACTGGCAGGTGTGTGGGTGGTTGGGTTCCCCTGAACCTTGAGCAGGGCTTGGTGGGTGTCCTCTTTCCCTCTAGCTTACCTGTTTGAGCTCTGCTGGGAGGCTGAAAGGGCTTCTTGTCCCCACAGCTCTCCTGGCCCTTCTCTTCGACCTGAAAGCCCTGGTGGACACGATGTCCATCGGCACACTGCTGGCCTACTCCATGGTGGCTGGCTGTGTGCTGCTGCTCAGGTGAGACTGCTGGAGACAGGGCTCACCCAGCTTCTGACGTGGCCATGCCTGGGACAAAGCTCTGGCCTGGGTGCACTGCAGGTGTAAACTCATGTGCCTTGACATCCACTATCTGCCCCTCAGGTATCGGCCTGGACCCAGCACTTGGGACAATCCTGTGGGGAAGGTCCCAGCTGTGCAGCTCTGGTGGGACCACCTTGTCCAGCCACCCCTGCATCCCACCCCACGTTCCTCCTCTGCAGTGGCCTGGGCTCTGACAGCCGTAGGTGCGCCCGGGAGTGATGGATGGGCTTTGCAGGGAGCCAGTGTGGGGGCCCACAGGGGACATCTCTGGCAGGTTCCTGCTCAGTGAAAACCACCCAGCAGCAGGGAGCAGGATCTGCCTGGCTCCTTCCTGCCCTCTCCCCTTTGCCACACAGCTGGCTGCCCCAATGGGACCTTGGGAAACCTCCAGCTTCTTCTGCTTCCCAGGCTGGAGACAGAAGTTAAACCCATCATGACAAGCCATGCAGTTCTGTCTCCCAGTTGTCCTTTGTCCCAGCATGGCAGCCTGGGCACTGCATCCCAGGAGAGGGATGGACCCTGCCCAGGGAAGTGCTGCCCTGACACGCTGCTGTGGTCCCTCCACAGCTGCCCTGGTGTGTGTCCTGAGCTGGGTGAGCACTGCTGGGCTGCCCTGCCTGCGGGCTGGGGGTGCCTGGTGCATTGCAGCTCTGGCCCTGCCTCTCTTGGGAATCCTGGCAGCAGCTCTGCTCATCTGGAGGCAGCCTCAGAGCCAGGACAGAGCATCCTTCATGGTGAGCACTCAGACCAGCCCTAGGGATGTCCCCAGGGAGAAGAACCTGGGGCATGGAGAGGGATGGCATGGAGAAAGAGTGATGTGGCACTGGGGGGTGTTCCCTCTGCTTTAGGTCAGGCAGATCCTTGCTGCATCCACCTTAATAAATCACTGCTGGAGGCAGCATGAAACTCATAGGATTTCCATAGGGACCATGAAGGCTGCCTGGTTCTTCCCCTCAGACTGAAGGGGCACCTCCAGCAGTCCCTGATGAGTCTAGTGCCTGCTCCAGGAATCAGACCTGCTTTTCAGTAAAAAGATATTTGGCCTTGACACCTTGGATTGGTGTTGCTAGTGGTTTTCTAGCAACCCTTCCCCCTCAAATCCTGCCGTAGCTCCTGCCCCAGTGCAGGACATGTAAACCACCCTCCACAAGCATCCCTCTCCAGCACAGGCAGTCCCAGCTTGGCTCTCTGAGCCTCACAGCCAGGACGAGCTTCTCCTCACCTGTCAGCAACCAGCCAAAGCAGCAAAGAGCTGAATTTAGCTGTGAAACCCATGTCTACAGGCCAGTTTGTGCCTCTGGGAGAAGGGAAGACCCCCATTTCCTTGTGCCTTGTCCCTGCAGGTTCCGTGCCTGCCCTTCCTGCCGCTCCTCAGCATCTCCATCAACAGCATCCTGCTGGCCCAGCTCAGCGCGGCCGCCTGGCTGCGGTACCTGCTCTGGATGGCTGTCGGTAAGCACGGCCCCCCAGGAGGGTCCTGGAGCTGGCAGCAACCTCTCTGGGTGAAGATCCGGGGGTCTGAGAGCCTGTGGCACTGATGCTGCTCAGAGCAGTGGTGGGCGAGGCAGGAGATGCTGAACTTCGATGTCCAGGGGTGGTGGGAGCACCCTGCCCTCTGGGATGGGACCCAAAGGAACGGGAAGGGGTGAGCACATTGTGGTTGGGAGGGGATGGAAGAGAAACACTCCATGCACACCTTATTCTGTCTGTTCCCAGGTTTCCTAATTTACTTTGGCTACGGGATCTGGCACAGCACTGAGGGACGCTGGCCCGAAGGAGCAGCTCCCTGGGAGGCACCGGGAAGCACAGCCAGGGAGGTGGCCCTGGAGCCCCGTGGGACTGCCCCGTTCTCATCTGCTCCGGGGCAATAAAAGGAGATGGCTCATCTCTGAATGCCTGGCTCCCCCCATCCTGTGCCCAGGGGCAAGGAGGCCCCTTGGGATGAGGGTCCCATCCTGCAGAGGGGGACAGCCCTGCCACAGCTGCAAGAGCTGCTTCCCCTGGGCCTGGTGAACCTCCCTGAGCAACCTGAATCCTCACAGCGAGACCCTGCAGAAGGTGTTTTGTTTGGAGAGGATAAAGCAGACAGGTGGTTTTGCTGCTGTTACTGGGTTGTGCTTTTTTTTTTTTTTTACCTTTGAAACCTCTCCCTGCAAGGCCACAGTGCCCCCTGGCCCCTTGCCCACCCTGGTCCCCTGCTTTGGTGCTACAGCACCTGGCATGTCCCCCCCACATCCCTGAGCTTGCTGGGCAAAGCTGGAAGATGCCCCACCACACATCCCCAGAGCCAAGGAGGTGCTTGGATGACTCATGGAGCAGAAGGTGTCCTGGGGGACATGTTTCTGACACAACAGCACCCCTATTCCCCCTCTGGGCACCCCATGGAGGTGTGTGGGTAAGAGCTGGACCCCATATCCGTGTTACCTTCCTGGCCTCGTTCAGCTGCTCTTTTCCTGATAAGGGACAGCACAAAGGACGGAAGTGGCTGTTGCAGTGGCCCTGCTGCCTTGGCAGGGCTGGGAGAGTCAGGGTCTGCCCTGTGCTCCCATTGAAATGAATGAAAAGAGGGAAGGAGCAGGAAAAGAGGGATCAGCTTTAGGGGCCCATTCTGGGGCTCCCTTGTTGTGTCTTTGTGGGGCCTGCTCCCACCCTCCCCATCTTCCCACCACACTGGGTTCAGAGCACACAGCTCTGAATGTTGATGGGATGTTCCTGCACCAGTTACCAAAACCACTGACATGGAATTCTTGAGGCTGCTGCTTCTTACAAACTTGTAATTGTCACAGCCAGTAGCACGTTGGCCTGGTGCACACACACACACACACACATGCACCCACCTGGCTAAACAGCCCTGGGGAAGGAACGGGCCAGTGACAGCCCCGGAGCAGTGACCCTCCCACCACACTCCTGCACCCAGTGGAAAGTGCTTGTGTGCATCCAGCCCTGACCCACAGCCATGGTGGCAGCATCTTCCCTGATGGGGATGCACTGGCTCAGAGCAGGATGTGACCTGCTGAAACCTGCTGCCCCTTGGGAGGATGCTCTGCTCCCTGAATGTGCAGCTCTGGCATGCAGCCTCTGCCCAGCTTCAGGGCAGGAGATGGGGCTGATGGTGCTGCTGATGGGCAGTGGGGAACAAGGAGAGCTTGGAGTCTTTGTGGCAGTGAGCAGGAACACACCTGGGCTGCAGGAGCAATCCCTGGGAGACATTTGCTGAAGGTGACGGAGGTGATGGGAGGAGGAGGGCAGGGATGGAAGCCCTGCCTAGTGAGGTACCTTAACACCATGTTCTCAGTGCCCTCCTCATCCTCCCAGTGCTCATCCCTATCCTCGTGACCACCTGGCCATCCTCACCTCGTGCCCTGGGCAGCACTGGTGCTGGTTATGCTCAGAGCCAAGCGCTGGGGAATATTGGCCCAATGCAAGCCTGTGTGTCCTGGCTGACCCCTTTTATCCCCAGACAGCCCCTCCAGACTGCCACCAGAGGAAGGGGTGCAGGGATGGCACGGGTGGGTGGCCAGGGTCCCTCTGCAGCCCGGCATGGGCTGGGGAAAGGCAGGCGCAAGTGTCCTGTGAAATGCTCCATTACTCCGGTCCGACGGGGCGCCCCGAGGGCTCGGCCAGCCCGGAGCCTTGGCCCGGCTGGGGGGGCACTTGTGAGAGCAGCCCTGGGCTCACACAGCCGGGGAAAGCCCCAGCAGCCCCCCCTGGCAGCACACGGTGCCGTGGGCGCTGTGCTACGTGGCGATGAGGGGCACCTCGCCGGCAGCCAGGGGGAAGGGGGTGCCGTCCCCCCCGTTGAGCACACGGTACAGCAGCTCCTCCTTCTCGCGGTGAGCTTGATCCCGCAGCTGTGCCTCCTTCTCCAGTGCCCCACGGGCAGCCTGCAGCTCCTCCGACAGCTGCCTGTGGGCAGAGGGCACGTGCTGCTGGAGCCGCCGGGAAAAGTGCCCGCCACCCCCTCTGCTCCCCGCTAAGCACCCGCTGCCACCAAAGGCTGTGAGGTGTTACCCCCACTGTCACCTGTCCCCCCACTGGAGGTGCCATCTGTGCAGTGGGGAGCCCGCTGGGCACGTGGGACCAGAACCTACCTTGCCATGACCAAGTGGTTCTGGGTGCGAACCTGCAGGTCCTCGTTCTCCTGCTGGAGAGTTTTCACCTTCTCCTCCAGCAGAAGGTTCTTCTCCTCCTGGAAGAGGGGCATGAGGGTGAGGAGGCAGCACCTCTGAACAGTCCCCCGCCTCCCCTTGTGGGGAACATTGGCTTGGTGGCATTGCACCCACATCCCCTCCCCACTCCAAGACAGGAACCAGGTTCCATCCACCATCACTCCAGCTGCAATTTCTGGGCAGAATTTAGGTGGGGAGAAGAGTAGAAAAGAGGAAAGCCCACCTGTGACCCCCCCCTTTCAACCCACCACGTTTTCCAAGTGCAGCAGCTTCTTATCCAGGCCATGGATGTGCTCATTCTTCATCTCGATGACGAAGTGCAGGCTCTCCAGCTCCTGCTCCCAGAAGGGGCTGGGGCTCCCATGCTCCTGCAGGGCCATCACTTGTGTTCAAGGGACCTCAATAGCATGTGCACCTCCCCAGGACAGGCTTTGCTCCCTGCTTCAGCTGTTCTGTGCTCCCACCTGGTTCCAACCCCCCTGCCAGGGTCCACCAGAGAATCCCCCTGGCTTTGAGTCAGCACCCCAGAGCAGGCCCCCTCCCCGGCACCCCTCCCCACACCTGGATGTGCTTCTTGTAGTCTGTGCTCAGAAGTGACTCCTCCACCCGCTTCATCTTCTCCTGGAAAGATTTCAGCTGGGAATTCAGTGCTTGAATTGTCTCCTAGGGCAGTCAAGGAAAAAGCAGGATGACAGGTACCTGGGATTTCTTCCTGAGCCAGAGCACTGCTGTGCTATGGTACCCAAATAACCCCAGGGCTGGAGGAGCCAGCATGGCCTCCAGGCACTGCAGGGACTGAGATGCCCACCAAGGAGCGTGGGGCACCATAGCAGAACCAGCAGCTGGTCCTCAAGCCCTCCCAAAGCACCCCTTCCCCAGGGATTTCTCTGCAGGTACCTGTAAGGCCACCTGAGACCTTTGGTGGGATTCTGTCAGCAGCAGCTTCTCCTTCTCGTGTTCTCTCTGGAGCTCTGCAGGGGGGATATGAGCTGAGTGTCACCAGTTTCGGGACATTGGGGCAGCAAGCCCCACCTGAGCCCCACAGTTCTAGGGAGCAGGGGAGCAGCACCCCCACAACCCTGCAGGCAGCCAAAGGGGCACTGGCAGTACGGGAGGAGAGGACAGGAGGGCTGCAGAGAGCCCTGCTGCCCTGACATGCACCTTGCAGGGTCTCCGTGTGCTCTCTCCTCAGGGCATCAAACTGTTCCTTCAGCTCCAGCTCTTTTGCCTTTTCCACCTGGGAAGCAGGGAGATGACAAACACCAGCTTAAGGGATGCAGAGCCACACCACTCCAGGCTTCCTAACATTTTCCTAACCCCTTCCTTCTCCCAAAAATGGGAGAGCCCAGCCCAGCATGTGCCAGGTCCGTGATCACGGCCTGGGAAGTCCTGGCTGGCCACAGGCTCCATGCCCAGCGCTGCCCCCAGCAGCACGTGCCTTTCCAACCAACCTGGATGTGAATGTCCTGGATGATGCTTGTGGGGCCTGCCTGGCCAGCATCTCGCAGCTTCTCCTCCTCCTCCTGGCCTTGGAGGGATCTTGCACTTTCTGTCCACTCCTCTGGCAGCACTGCCTTCTTCTTCCCGTCCTCAGAAAGCAGGGAGGCATTTGCTGCAAGACAAACACAGCTGGTCAGCCCTGTCCTCATCCCACCAGACAAATACCTCCCTCCACCTCACTAGTCCAAATAGCACTAATTGGGGTGGTGCTGGCAGGCTCAGAGAGGACACAGAGCTTGTTAGATCTCCTGTCCTGGGGGTGACCTCTCTGACTGAGAGGATGGGATGCCATTGGCTCCGGGATGCCATTGGCTCTAGGATGCCATCCTCTCTGGGATGCCCTGTCTGCCCTCTTGTACCAGCTGCAGCCATCATCCCCATCCTCCCCAGCCCTGTGCAGGCTGCTTAATATCATACTGAGAATGCACAGCAGGGGTATAACACACTTTTTTTCTCACCATTCTCTGTCTTCAAGGCTGTGAGCTCCTGGGAAGCTGATCCCCTCTGCTGCTGGGCTTTTAGCTGTCTCTGGCAGAAAGAGAAAGGGCTGGAGCAGGGCAGGACAAAGGGGGCGTCTGCAGGCAGAGGACACCCTGCACTGAGCACTCTTCAGTCCTGCTAAAACATGGGTGCTCAAACAGTAGTGGTCCCTCCCCACCCCCTGCCCTCTCCCAGCCCTGAGCATCCATGGGAATGCACATGCTGCCCATCAGACAGTCTCGAGCTCATGTCACTTCCCTGCATCCCAGACACTTCACCATGCAGCATTCATCTGGAAAACCTGGGGAATGCTCACAACTCTCCGCTTCCCCCACCCCCCCGACATGGTGCTGGTGCAAAATACACTCCAGCAGCAAAACATTGGGTGAGGGAGAGCAGGCAGCACTTGGCAGGGCATCAGCTGTGGCACTCCCTTGCCACCCTCCTCCTGTCCTGGGATGCTCAGGGGTCTCTGGCACCTTGCAGTCCCCCAAACACACCCCTCTGCCAGTGCATTACACAGCTGGGCTTTGACACATCCCGTGCTGGAGCGGGAGTGAGAAATGAAACATAACCATAAATCAGAGGCAATGCAGACCCTGTGCAGGGCTGGCAGCAGGCGAGGGCTGGCGGCGGCCAAGCAATGACCTCAGGAGTGCAGGAATGTGCCGCTCAGCCCCGCACTCCCGCACGCTCCCACTGCTGCCACGGGGCTGAGATAACCCAGAGCCAGGAGCTGCCTCCAGCAACACAGCTCCGTGGGATGCCTTCCAGCCCTGCATGGGTTTAATTTAGTCACTTGGAGGGGAGGAGAGAAAAAAAAAAATAAGTGGATATATTTTTATCAGTTGCTGAAAGATAGAAGCAAAGCTTGCCCGCTCTCACAGCTCGGCTTCACCGCCGCAGGGCGAGTCTGGCCCCTGATGCCCATCACCAGGCCATGGGCTTGGACACGGATGCACCATGGGCAAGAAAATCCACCTGCAGACACGTTGCTGCTCTCCAGCCCCTGGCAAAGCTGTCCATAAAAATACTGGCCCATAAAAATACTGGCCCTGCTGCCTGTGGGGAGCCGGGGACCCCCCTGTGCTGGCTACTCCCCCACTGTCGCTGCGGCGTGGCCAAATACAGCCAGATTAGGGAGCCTGGCTTGGGAAAAAAAGCAAGGGAAAGCAAGCAGGCGTCCCTGCCTCTGCCTCCCCTGCAGCCCCCCTTCTGAAGCTGGAGGGAGGCGCAGCTCCAGAGAGCAGGAGAACTCTGAGCTGCTGGGAAGCCACGGCTTTATCTTCCCTTCTATGGCGCGAGCGGCCGTGGTGTTGAACGTGGCCCAGGAAACGTGGTGAGGAGACACCCAGCAGTCAGGGTTCAGAGGGTTTGTTCTCCTTGTCCACAGTTCACCCCGAAAATGTGGAGCACCCCGGGATGCCAGGGACCCCAACCTGTCCCCTGCACACACCTCACGCCAATGTGCATCTTCCTGCTGTTTAAAATACGCGTGTTCTACAATGGGTTTTGGAGTGGGGGAGTGGGGGAAGAGAGGGCAGTGGATGAGCAGTTAGGGCTCTGCAGGCTTGAGGGCATCACAGGAATCCCAAAATGCCTCCCTCCTCCCAGGTTTTACTGCAACAAAGCAAAGGCTGTGTGTGGAAACCACCCTGGCACAGGGGGGTCACACAGATCCCAGTTTGGATGATCTTAGCCTTTCTGCAAGCAGGATGCTGTTACCACCTACAGGAGGGACCCCCAAACCAAACCACCTCTGTTGCATGTGTCCTGCTTGCTGGCAAAGGACAGAGAGCCCAGGGCTGGTCACCCCCATAGCATGGACAATGTCCCCAGCACAGATCCAGGGAACCTTCACCTCTCTCCCACACTCCACACTCAGGGAGATAGAGCTGTAGAGCCCCTTGGCCTCTCAAGGAAGATGATTTGAGGCACCTGCACTGAGCTCAGAAATAGCTGAAGCAAGCAAGAGGTTCAACCAGCATCAGCAGGCAAATCTAAATACTTGCCCCGAGGCTAAGAGTGAGGCACCTTCCTACCTCTAGGAGCAATTAAAATAGTGGGTACAGCTAATTTTACTCCTAACCACTCCATTGTCCTTTGGGATAAAAGCTCCACTGCCAAAGCCGGGGTGAAAAGCAAAACATGGCTGAAAGCACTGAAACACAGAGGCACCTTCTGCTGCCGCTTCCAGAGCAGCATGTGGCACCTGTGCCTCTGGTATCAGGCACGTTTTGGAGAGCTGGAAAACAATCCTGGTATCCACTGTGTGTCAAAAGAGGAAGTTGGGAATTGCTCCAGCTGGAACATCTTTGGCCAGTGGAAGAAGCAGCCCGAAACATCCTGCAGGTGGGGACCATCCACAGCACAGCTTGTCCTGTAAGGTCTCAGCATGGAAACCTCTTCCAAAAAATACTTTCCAGCTGTGAAAAAGCCCAAAAGTATCTATGTTCCTAGAACTAAATATTTTTAATAGTCTGGAGGGGAACTGTTTATGGATGGATTAACTGGGATTTCCAGCAGGACCTGAGACATCTCGAAGGACACCAGTGGTGTGGAGCACCAGTGCAGAGGCACAGCTGCAACCTCTGCTTCAGCTTAGCGTGAGGGGACTGTATTTTTCTTCCTCTTTTCCTGTTTTACAAGTACATTAAGCAATTCAACCATACAACCTAGCAAAGGAAATCACCAAGAGGCAGGAAATGAGTATTTAAATCCTGACTCTGCTCCTGGGGAGGAGGTTTTGCTTTGTGGCTGTGAAGAAGGCGGCCAGGATTTGGCTTGTGACCCTAAAACCTCCCCAGGACCTGCAGCAGATGCTCAGTGCTGCCAGAGCAATGCTGGCACAGGTTCGTGGGACCTGTCTTCAACTCTGCTACTGTTTTTCCTCTGGCAACGGCTGTGTTACGAGATGACTATCACCTCTCCTACAGCCAGATCTGTACCGCAGACCATATGCAAACCCTTCACAATGTTGCCAGCCCCGAGTTTTGTGTCCTGACCCTTCCCTGGCTGCTGCTGCTGTATATAGTTCCTACATGTTCAAAATAAATTCACCTCAGCCCTGGAAGGTGGCCAAACTTCAGCCCTGATCTTTTGTGAAGGCGACTTGGTCTCTCTCACGCCAGGAGCACGACCAAAGGGCGATTGGGGACCACGAGTGGCCAAGCACGGGTGGATGGAGCTGGAGAGGAAGGGAACTCCAGGGACAGTGACCACAGCTCAGGGCTGGGTTCTGTCTGTGCCTCCTTATCTCCCCACTGCCAGGAGACTGGTGCTGGAGAAGGATGAGGCTGCCAAGGCGACTCCCCCAGGGCACACAGTGGCTCCTGGAATGCCATCTGCCCACCAGATCCAACCCCGCACCAGCTCCCCAAGGTCACCTACAGCCTGGGACTGCCCCCAAAAGCCTCCATAGCCCCCAGTCCCATTACAACCTCCAAGCCCATGACCAGTACCCGGGTACTGGCTGGGATCACCCCTGTGGTTTGAGGTCTCCTGCAAAACCCAAGCAACCCCAAGGGACCAGCTCTGCAAGTCCACCTATCAGCAGTGGGAGGTGAAGGTCTCCCACTCTGCCTTTTGGTACCTTAGAGACAAGAACATGGGCAGGAGCAGCCCCAAGGCCTCCCTTACCCCTTTTAGCCATAACGGGGATTTTAAGTGCTACTTTCAGAATTAACCAGCAACTTAGTCACAGCAGCAGGGCTGTTTTATGGCACATGAATCTCTGTGATCAGGCCACAGGGCTGAGCAGAAGGGCTCGAGAGCAGGCAAGTGCAGGAAGGGAGGCGTCTGCAGGCAAATGACAAATTTCCGCATTTCGGTAAACGTGTGGCTTTCGATACCTGGGGCCTCAGGGCTGATGTTTCTCCCTGTCCCATGCCCGTTCTTGTGAGCTCTCAGAGTCACAAACCAGCCCAGAAGTGTCTGATCTTATGACATAGCAAAGAGTGCTATTTTTCCATGATGTGGAGAAGCGGCCAAGCCTGCAAGTGCTGTAAATAAAGGCACTTGCTGGCTGTGGGGCTGTGTGAGCTCTGTGACTGCTCCCTCTGCACATCCCAGCAGTGGGTTCTGCTCCAGCCTTGTGGTCCTGGCTGGTCGGGCTCTCTGCAAGGGGCCAGGGGGCATAGGAGCACCACAGGGACTTTCTGCCTTCCCTCCTGCCCCTGCACACCCTCCCATGATCATGATGAACCCCTGACACCAGTACAGCACATCCCACTGCATAAACAACTCCCAAGGCCGATGGTGGGGCACTACGGCAGCATGACCACGTCAAATAACAAAAACATAATAATAAAAACATTGATAACAATAATCAGCAGATAATTCATAGGTCTGAGCTTGCAGAAGACCGATGCACTGAGATCTGCAGGGCACTCAGAGTGTTCCCCTACGGAAGTGATGCCTTCAGCACAAAGGGACACAACTTTTGGGACAAGGGGGGATGCTGAGGGAGGCTGGCAGAGGTCTAGCTGGTGGAACCCATCCTTTTCCTCTGTGGGACCAGCATTCCCAACAGGCATTCTCATCCTAGATGCTGCACCCTCTGAAGTATGAACTTCCCCGTGATGTGGGGGTGAGCCCGGAGAGGTGCAGGAGGGTGCAGCAGCAGGGCAGGTGGCTGCCAGCTCCCGCTGTTCCCGCTGCCAGCTCCCTCACCACAATGCCACTGGGGTCCCCACGCCGCCGGGGACAGCCGCACTGCCCGGCCCCGCCGCTCCCCGGGGCCGGGGGCGACCCACGTTCCCAGCAGTGCAAACAGCGCTCCACACACAAACATCAGCCCCACGCGAATCCCAGCTCCATCAAACCCCGGCAACACGTACACTCGGTCCCACGGAGCCCCGACCCCACGCGAACCCCGACCCCTCACGAAGCCCAGCCCAAGCGCACCCCAGCCCAGCCCAAAAGCCCCCGCAGCCGCTACCTCGGCACCGACGGGGCAGCAGCGCAGGGAGCTGCCGGTGCAGCCCATGGAGCCCCGGCGGGACCCGCTCAGCCGCGGGGCGCGGGGCGCAGCATCCCCCGGCGAGCGGCACCGGGCGGGACGGGACGGGACGGAATGGGACGGGACGAGCCGCCCCAGCTGGTAGGCAGAAAAAAANGTTAATAATTAAAAAAAAAAAAAAAAAATAGTCCAGCAGCTGCTGACAGGCAGCGCCGGGAGAGGGTGCTCTGCACCCCCGAGCCGCGGGCAGGGCCCCCGGCCGCAGCCCGCCCGCCCCCGGGGCTGGCCCTCGGCCCCCTCCACCCCGGGGTGTCCCCGCCCTGGACCAGGATGCTTCGGGAATGCTCCGGCCCTGGGGTCCCCTGCACTGAGGATCTCCATCCTGGGGGTGGTGGGATAACGGGAGCAGGACCCCTGCACGGAGGGTGTCCTCTCCTGGGAGAGGAGAGAGCGGAGCAGGACCCCTGCACCAGGGCTGGGGTGCAGCTGGAGGAGGGCTGCCTCAGGGGCCTTCCACTGCTGAACCCAAACCAGCTCCCTAGGAGGAGGGATGTGAAGGTGAAGGCAGGATCCATCGCATCTTTTGCCATCGCTGCATGAAATTACAGCTTGTGCAGGGGTAGTTGTGGAAAAGTGGTGGGTTTGGGGTGTTTTCTCCTGGCAGGAGCCCTGCTCTGGGGGTCGTTGTGCTGGCTGGAGGGGGCTTTCAGTGTGGTCCATATTGCCTGGGGGACTGCATCCTGGCAACCCTCCTCTTGAGCATCCCAAACACCCCAAATTCTGGGCCTGGAGCCAGGGTGCCCTTTTCCAGGAGGAAATCCTACCCTTCGGAAATGGGTCCCAAAGAGGAAGGGGAACAAATGGATTTGAAAGTGTCCTGTCTGAAAAATAGTGGGAGGACAAGCAGGTTCCTCCAAATATTTTGATTATTATTTTAAATGTTTTTTTTAAATTTATTTTTTTTTAGACATTTCTAGGTGACCACACATTCTGACCTGAAAAACCCACTGCTGCCACCCAGCACTGCTGAAACAGAGAGTTTCAACCTGGTCACAAGGCTGTGCCCATATGGAAACACTGCAAGTTTTTGTCAACAAGTTTCTATTCTGACATTTTCCAAATATCCCCTGGGAGAAATCCAAGCAGCCCGCGGCTCAGGGGCTGCCAGCACCCTGGCATTTTGCCTGGGCAGTGAGGGAGTGGAGGTGCCTGGCTGTCCTGTCACGTTCGAGTTGGAGGTGTTTTTTCTGTCCTAGTAACCCTGGGATGGGGGAAATTGTGCAACACTACTTGGATAGGAGGGTGGGGAAGGTGAGGGCCAGGCACATGCTGCCCCAAGTTTCCCGGGGACTGGAGGGACCAGCTGCCTGTGTCCTCTTGGGTGGGTGCTGCTTAACCTGAGTGAAGTTTCGTGAGTCACAGCAGCTCTCACTGCTCAGAAACCACTGAGAACACTGAGAGCGTCTCTGTTCTTATCTCTCCCAGCACTTCAGAACAGAAGCAACTCTCCCAGATGAGAGTGCTTATTTGGGCTGAGTAGATTGTTTGTGAGATAAAAGGCCTGTAGGTGCAAGGTGCTGGTCTCCACCTCTCCAGGGTTAATTAAAAATCCTGGTCTAGACTTTGGAGACTGAAGGCCTACACGGGCAAGCATAAAAACACATGTGTATTTCCAGGCTGAATTTGCTTCGCTGGGGCCATGGCTGAGAACAGAAGCAACTGCATTGGCAGCTGATGAGCAGCCTGTCCAGCTGCCACCACATCTTGCTGGTGCACGAAGGTTCAGTAGTTTGCACATGTTATTCATGGACATTTCTGCCTTTAACTGTGGGGCACCGAGGGGGTGCACTGGGATGCACTGTGCCACACAGTGGGGCTCCAAGTAAGGTTTCTCTTGTTAATGGTGGAGAAAAAACAGAGCATTTGGACACAATAGGCTGAAGCAGCAAGCCAGCAAAGCAGAACTGGGATTTGGAGAGGGGATGTGCAGTAAGAACAGCTCCAGCACCCTGCTCCCCAGCCTCCCCTGCAGGCTGCAGTGTGCCATGCCCGCCATGGCAGCTACAACATGCACTTTAGACATCCCTAACTTTCGGAGGCGGGGTTGCCCAGACTGTGTTAACAGCCTTCCTTCAGCCCGTGGGTGCATCTGTGACACTGCCAGCCAGACCTTCTGCCAGTGCTGCCCTGAAGGTCTCTTATTTTAGCTTGATTTTAGAAATTTCTTAGTTTCTCCAGTCTTTCCTGCGCGGGCTGCACAGGATATGTGCCTGCTGGAGAGATCTCCCATCTCAGCCTTGCTTCATCCTCCTCTGCCACAATACACTGATTATTGCTCCGTTTGCAGGGCAGTACTTAGACAGCCAGAAACTGTTCTGTTCTTCTGCTTTTGAGGGTAGTAGGGGCTTTCCATGGCATTGTAGGATAACCAGAGAACCCTGGGGGTCCAGGGAGCACCTGGGGCTGGGGCTGCTGGAGGCTGCATGCAGCAGGCTGGAGATGACAGGGACTGTGGCAGCGAGGGGATTTCTGCCCGTGCAAAAACAGGAAAGCAGAAGTGGTGTGTGATGGCCCCACCTGGGGCAGCTTCAGCTTGTTTTAAAGTTTGCCCTGATGTCTTTTTTTTGGTGTTATCACAATCACTCCCCAGGAATGGCAGCAGCTGGAGACATCTCAAGGGTTTCCTCTAGAAAACTGAGCCGAGGAGGCTTTATCACATGCTCAGCTGAATTGCCGTAAATGGGATAAAGGGATAAAGTCAAGTTAATTTGTACCAGTGGTCATTTAAAGTGTTTGCCAAAGCTCATGGATAAGAAAAGCATTTATGCAAACTGTTTAAGTGTCTCTTGTCACTCTCTCTCCGGTTCCAGCTGGTAAGGACTGAGCAGGACAGGATGGGTACAAGGCGGTGTCGGTGCCAGCCCTGCATGGTCTGTGTGCAGGGTGGTCCTGTGAGTGCACTCTTCTTTTAATTTACTTTATTTGCAAAAACCCAGTCTGAGGAGGGGGAAAAAAAAAGGGAGGTGGAGGAGGTTTTGCTGGCAGGTTTTTGGGTGATGAGCTGGCCTGTGGTCAGCCTGGTGGCCCCCAGCAGAGCTGCAGCCCAGGCAGTGGAGACAGGATGGTCATGGTTACACCCTTCGGCCCTGCTCATCATTTGCAATCTATTTGCTTTTGCAAATGAGGCCTAATGAAGCGCTGGCTGCTTTTCCTCAAATCAGAGGTGTTCAGCCAGGTCTGCTGAGACCTCGTGACTGGACTTTGCATGGGTGAGATAGCTGAGAAAACTGAACTGCAGAAGTTCTCGAACGTGTTGGAGCCCAAAAAAAGTCACAGTTCCTTTTGTGAGGATCTAGGTCACCCATACTTCTGCCTTGAGGTAGAGCAGTGATTTCAGGTAATGCCTGTCCCTGCCTTTGTTTTTCCAAGCAAAAAGGTGTGGGTTAACCTGTTCTTACAGTCTTTTATTCTCTTTTTTTTCCCCATGGCAAAATGGAGGGGCGAAGAACAGGAATAGTGAAGTGAAACTTTCACCTACGCTGTCCTGAAGCAAGAAAGCATGTGACGCCTGGGACTTGAGGTGAGGGACCCTGCTCCCCTCCCAGACCACAA
The DNA here is from genome assembly GCA_013397135.1 of Pachyramphus minor. Taxonomy (NCBI): domain Eukaryota; kingdom Metazoa; phylum Chordata; class Aves; order Passeriformes; family Tyrannidae; genus Pachyramphus; species Pachyramphus minor. The sequence continues at coordinate 197,451 of VYXB01002654.1, forward strand.
CACAATGCTCAGTCTGTGTCTGTGCCTCTCCCCATGCATCCCTATCCTTATCCATGGCCGCCGGCTGCTCCGGGGCCTCAAAGTGAAAACTAATCCCAGGGGATAACTTTCCGCTCTGTTCCCGGGTGGGAGGGGAGGAATGGGCTATTTATTCCTCACCCTTAAGCCCCGGCAGTGGATCAGCGACGCAGTTGTTGCTGCTGGTGCAGGGTGGGCAGCAGGATCTGTCACGGGCCCTGCCTGCTCCCACGCCCTGCCTGCACGCTCCCAGCCGGCCTCGCTGCTAAATAAGGATGAAAGGCTAAAAATAGAGCTGAGCCAGGGGTTTGGACTAGCCAGGCAACCCTTCCCAGGGCTGGGAGCAATATGGGGAGACCAGCCAGCGACAGTGTGTGAGGGAGAGCGGAGCTGCCTATGGGGAAGGGTCCCACAAGTGCGTTCTGACCATGCTGTGGCAGGGGGGAGGTCTGAGACCTGCCACACTCATGTCCTGTGTGCTCAGTCAGCTTAGCCCCTTCCAACTTTCCTCAGGGGAAGAAACATCTGTTCACCATAATATGCGGGAAAACCCATGTTCCTGTGCCACCTGTGATGGGGGGCACCTGTGGGGCCATTCCAGCATGGGGCAGCTCTGTCTGGAAAATGAACTCCTGAAGAAGGGAGGAAGGGCGGAAGAGGGGGTGCTAAATCCAGCATTTTGGATAGATGGGTGGTAGGGGTGTAGCCGTGCAGAGGCATGTGGCTTAGGCTACACAGCTTATCAGCGTATCTTAAACTACACAAAGGTCAGGATTTTCTCAACAGATAGAGGGGTGGTTTTATTATGTGAAGCAGAAATTGTCAAAGGAACATAAAGCTAACAAACTTGTCAAAACTGGCCTTATGGTTGGACACTGTTCTAAAGGGCACAATGATGTGCCAAAAGCAGGAGTTTAAGAAAAGGAAAGCGTGAGGAAGACTAGAGAACAACCGCCAGAGGGTTGTGAACCACCACGCTAAAGGACCACTGACTCAAAACAGGAGGCATGTCAAGGGGAGGAACAGTTTTGGGAAATGGGAGGGACAGAGTTGGGGAATACATTAATTCTTCATTAGGTAGCTAAATAAAGGCATGAAGCTTTTGTAACCTGGCAAGCACATTTTTGGAGGATCCCATCCCCTCGCGCATCCGACATGGTAAAGAAAGAATGCTGCTTTCTAATACTCACAAAGAGTCTTAGAGAGTTCCTTTATTCCCAGATTTGTGGGCCACAGGGTACTGCAGCAAACTGCCCAGCCAGGGGGCAACTCAACACCAGGGTGCCCCGTCCCCCCCACTGCTCACCTGGCACCAGGTTCGAGGGTCTCAAACATTTGAAATATCTGAAACATCTCTGCCACTCTGAGTGCCACGTCCAGTCTTTCCTTAAACACCTCCAAGGACGGTGTCTCCAACACCTGTCTGCGCAGCCCTTTCCAATGTCTGTGACGAAAGTCTTTCTAATGTCCAACCTAAACCACCCCTGGCGTAGCTTAAGACCACGCCCTCTCACTGGTTGTCACTGGGAGAAGCCTGTCACTGGTTGCCTGGGAGAAGAGCCTGATCCCCACCTGGCTCCAGCCTCCTGTCAGGGAGTTGTAGAGAGCACCCATGTGGGTGCTCGGGGCAGTTCGGGCGCAGTGACACGACTCGGGAGGGGGGTCACTGGTTATACTTATGTGTGGGCTGGTGCTCAGAGCCTGGGGGTGCTGGCAGCCCCCATGAGTGTCCGGGGGTCCCTAGGGGTGCTGGAGGCTGGCATGGGCTCTGGGGTTGCAGAAGCGAGCTGGCAGCACACGGGGGTGCTCAGGGCAGTTCAGGGGTGCTGGTGGCCTGTATGTGTGACCATGTGTGTGTGGGTACTCAGAGCCTGAGTGGGTGCAGGGAGGTGGTGGGGGCTTGCAAGGCTGCCTCAGGAGTTCCCTGGGGGTCCTGGCAGCCTGCAGAGGTGCTTCAGGGTGCTGAGAGCCCACACAAGTGTGTGGGTCTGCCTTGACCCCACATGGGTACCCAGGGGTGTGCTGGTGATGCCCTGCAGGGTGCTGGCATGCACTGGGGTTCCCCTCAGAGTGTCTGGGGTGCCATGTAGGGGGACACAGTCCCCTGCAGTGTGCACCAGGGTGTGGGGTGCTGTGTGGCAGTGGGGGAAGGCACAGGGATCCTCACACTCTGTGGAGTGCAGGGGGTGGAGCAGCCTGGCTGGGGACACTGTGCCAGCACGTCCCGTGGCTGTGGTACCATACTCACCAGCCTTAGAGCAGGGGTACACTTTGCCTGACATGAAGTGGGGCACATCCAGGCCCTGCCTTCACGATCCTGACCTGGTCCTGCCTCGGGATGCCCAAAACATTGACACGAGCCTTCGGGAAGATCCAGTGGGAACGTGCCATGCACCTTTGACCTTAGGACATGCCAACTCCGTGATTGCTTGGGCGGGAGCGTGGGGCTCTATCAAAGGCCCGGAGGAGACCTTGCTCTGGGAATGTGAGCTGGTCTCTCTGCTGACCCCAAGGAGCCCGAGAAGGGGGGTGTGGAGCTGGGCACCCCTAATGCCACTCCCCTCACAGGGACCATGTCCACCCGGCGCCTCCGCAGTGAGGACTACAATGACCACCCCGAGTCCTACCAGAGCTTCGGGGAGACCAATGGCACAACATGAGTGATACTTCTCTCCCTCCCGGGACGGCCCAGCACCTGGTGAGGGTGGAGGAGCTTCTGGTGATTCCCTGCTGGCTTTGCTGGAGGGCGGTGGAGCCGTGGTTTTATGGGGATCTCTCCTTGGGGGTGGTGAGGGCAGAGCTGTNCACCCCGAGTCCTACCAGAGCTTCGGGGAGACCAATGGCACAACATGAGTGATACTTCTCTCCCTCCCGGGACGGCCCAGCACCTGGTGAGGGTGGAGGAGCTTCTGGTGATTCCCTGCTGGCTTTGCTGGAGGGCGGTGGAGCCGTGGTTTTATGGGGATCTCTCCTTGGGGGTGGTGAGGGCAGAGCTGTGGTCCTGTCTCTGTCCTGCCTCGCTGGCAGCAAGCGAGCAGCTGCCCCAGTGTTGTTGCTCTTTGCTCTCTGGTGACGCTCGGCTTGCCGAGTGCGGGGGGAGCGTGGGGGTTCTGGCTACTGACCCAAAGGGTACCGACCCTCCCACACCCTCGGGCGCCCCCGGCAGCCCAAGCGGGGAGCGAGAAGAGCCGCGGCCCTGGGTGGAAGGGTGGGCGGTGGGGAGACGGTCGGCTCCCCCCACCGGAGCTCGGTGATGTCCCTGCCCTGGGGTGGTGGGTGCAGCCGCCGCTCCCCTCGCCCCCAGTGCCCTCCCGGGGAGCCTGGGAAAGCGCAACTTCCCGTCCCAGCATCCCTGCGAGTCCAGTCCTGCGCTTGGCTGCGAAACCGGGGAGGAGAGGGGGGAAAAAAAACCAAGGCAAAGAGGAGGGGAAAATCTGAGCGTTCCCGAGGAGGGAGGGGAATCGCGCGGTGGGCCGGGCGCGGAGGGAGGGGTCATCGCCGCCGCACGGGGCTTCTTATCCCGCTGCTGCTGCCAGCCCGGTCCCGCCGCGGTACCTGTCCACCGTTCGCCTCTCTGTTCCTCGGAGCGAGTCCCCGCCGCGCTCCAGACCCATCCCGGACTGTTCCCGGAGGATGCTGTGCGCGGGGCTGGCGCTGGCGCTCTGCGCTCTGCAGCTCGTCCCGGCCGCGCTCGCCGGGCCGCAGCTGCTGGTGGAGCGGAGCGGGGCCCGGCGGCTGAGCAAGGTGAGGAGAGACCCCGCATCCCGCACCACGCACCCCTCCGGGCACGGAGGGGGCTGCCGGAGAGGCTCGGGGCTCGGCCTGGAGAGGTGGAAGATTCCACCATCCCGCTGGGATTGCAGGAGCATTTTCTGCTTGGCAGGAGGGGTGCAAGGTTGCTGGTGGGTGCGTCTGGGGCTGCGTGGGGGAATGGGGTCCCACGGAGCCCCTGGGACCCTGCAGCCCCCCCGCACTGGGAAGCTCTGCTGGAGGCTGGGGTTCAGCTCGGAGCAGGAGGGATCCAGTGTTTACAAACACTTCTGAACTCAGAAGCCCAGCGGCCTCGTTCTTCGGCTGAGCGTCTCCCGGCTCTCATTCCTTCTCTCCATGAGCCTTTTCCAACCCAGGCTCTACCTCCGTGTTCCCACGCAGCGCTGGGCTGGGCTCATCAACACGCGCTGATTAAGATACAGCTGATTACCATGTGTGACTCTCACGCGGTGCGGAGGGAAGTATCGCAAGTTATTTTCCAGGAAAGGTGCTGTTGCCCCAGGGAAGGGGGAACCGGCTGGGAAGGCTGAAGGGGAGCTCGGTGGGCAGCAATCTGCAGCCACATACCGATGTTCGGCTCCCTGGAGCCTCTTTGCCTGCAGACCCCCGGGCTGGGAGCTCAGAGCTCTTGCCGAGTGTAAGGGTGCAGCCTGCCCCGTGTCCCGGCTTGTCTTAAGCCCCGTGTCCTGCCCTGGGCTGCTCCCGGCGGGTGAGCAGGATGCGGGATGGGCTGCTCACCAGCGTGGGCTGCGCTGTGGCCGCAGGGGCTGCCGTGTGGCACCAGGCAGTACAGCCTCCACCGGTTCTGCGGCTGTGAGCAGGCAGGGACAGCCCCACACCATGCCATGGGCACACGGGCTGCTCCGGCCAAACCTGCTCGGGGAGGGAGCTGGGGCTGGGCTCTCGCCACTGGTCTGTGGCAGGCGCAGGGCTGGCTGTTGCAGATAAGTGCAGCCCTCCCTCCACCTTTGATCGAGTGTCTTTACTGGTGGTGTCTGGGGAGGCTGGTGGGACTAGTAGGAAACAGGGGAGATCTCCCAGCATGGATCCTAGCCTGGGCAGGGCACACCTGAGATGTCGCCCCTTCGGGTGATGTCTCCTTATATGTGGGTCTTCATTATTCCATGGTATAACGCTGTTTCTCTAGCTCATTTGTACTGAAGCAGCTCAAGATCAGGCCCCTGGGGTGTATCAGGCAGGGGATGAGGATGGCTCCTCTGCCCCCTGAGTGTGATTCCTGCTCCTGTGTGGAACCAGGTGGACAGAGCTGGTGGGTGAGGGCTCACAACAGCTGGGCTGATCCTGGATGAGGTGGGAGGCTGTGCCAACCCCACAGCCCCTCCAAAGGCATCCCCCAGCATCCCCCTGCACAGCGCAGCTGCCACCACCCTGCCCTGGTCTCAGCTTGCTCTCACCTGTCCTCACACACCTTGCTTGGTGCCATTGGCATGAAGGGTGCTTCTTGCCCTGTTCACATGTGAAGTGTTTGGAGGCAGAGCTGAGGCAATTTGGAAATTGCAGCCTCGTAATCCCCTTTGGGTGTAAAGTACATGCAGACAGAGGGTTTATGAGGTTCCCTCAGGCTCAGAGAGTTGGGAGTTTGAGAAATGCAGAGTGTTGCGTTTATTTGGCATTTGAAGGGGCTGAAGGTCATTTTCTGGCTGTTTTTGAGCAGATGTTTGGGAGGGAATCAGATGTCCAGCACTGGAGAAACCTCCTGCAAACCCAGGGCAAGGCTTGTGCTGGCTCTGACTCCTGTCCCCTGGTGCTGCAGGTTGGTGGCTTTGCCTGGGAGAACTGTGGTGACAAGAGGGACCCCGTGATGGTGCAGAGCCTCTCCGTGGCACCCGACCCCATCAGCATCCCAGGGAGCCTGCGTGTCAGTGCGGCCGTCAACAGCGGAAAGACCATGGGCTCCCCTCTGAAGGTAAGTGCCAGGCGTGCCTCTGTGTGATGAGGGAGGGCAGAGCTTCCCAAAGCCACTGGCTGCTGCAAAATGCATGTCAGTGGGTGCAGGAATGAGCAGCCCTTGGGGAAGCGAGGCACAGAGCAGTGCAGGGCTGAGCACAGAAGGCTCTGGAAGGCAGAACAGGGCACGGGGAGACCCACAGTGGGAGCTGACAGCCCAGTGGGAGCCTCCCAACCTTGTCCCAGGGGGAGAAACCACTTGAGCTGTCTCATGTACCAGGGATGTAATGGCTCAGGGACGGAAATGAAGCCCAGGTGCTGTGGGTGCTCCTGGTGGTCACTGCAGAACTCCTTTTCAGAGGCCAGATGTGGCTGCTCCCTCCAAGGACATGCTGGAGCACTGCTGTGGGAGCCTTGGGCTGTGCCGGCTGCCCTGCTCCACCTTTTGGGAAGTTTTTGGAGTCAGGTGGAACGTGTTTCTGCCCAGGGTGCACGGGCTGTCTTGAGCAATGCCATGTTTGGGGCTGGGGCTGTGGGGAGCATGCTGGGGGAGCCTGGAGGCAGAGGTGAGGGATGGGAGCACCTGTTTTGGGACAGGGGAAGAGGAGAGGGGAAGGAATGGGATTGTGGGTTGCTGGTGGTGTTTGTTCGAGGGGCCAGCCTGAGGTTGGAGGAAGAGAAACCTGCAGGCTGAGAGGAACTGAAAGCAGGAGGGTGTGCAGTGACCCCACAGACACCCCAAAGATTGCATGATCAGGAGCTGAGTGAGTTGGCTGGTGAGGTGCTGTGGGACCAGCTGGAGGAGCTGTGAGTGCCTGTGCTGGTTGTACTGGTGCTGAACATCTTCCCTCCAGGCAGTGCTGACGGTAGAGAAGGCGCTGGGTGAGCTCTGGATCCAGCTGCCCTGCATTGACCAGCTGGGCAGCTGCACCTACAATGATGTCTGCAGCATACTTGATGACCTCATCCCACCTGGCACAACCTGCCCGGAGCCCCTGCTCACCTACGGCATCCCCTGCCACTGCCCCTTCAAAGCGGTACGGCTGAGCCCCCTGGGGTGGTGCTGGCAGTGCTGATGGGCACCACTGTGCCCCTCAAGGCAGGGCTGGGGCTTTGGCTGACCTCTTGACCTCCCCTCTCTCTGTAGGGTTCCTACTCCTTGCCAGCCAGTGACTTTGACCTGCCCGACGTGGAACTGCCTTCCTGGATGACCAACGGCAACTACCGTGTCCGTGCGGTCGTCAGCAATGGTGGGGAGGAGCTCGCCTGTGTCAAACTGGCCTTCTCCCTGCAGTCCCAGTGAGGGGTTGGACACTGTCCCTCCTCTCCCCCCAACCTTGGTCCGCTGTCCCATCCCCTGCAGTTGCACCCTGTCCTGTCCCAACCCATCCCTGCGAGGTCCATCTCTCCTCCTGTCAGGAGGAAGCAGCCTCTGTGCCCCTGCTTGGTGCCACCTTCCCCTGCTACACCCAGAGGGGCCCCTCTGGTTCTCCTGCTGTCCCCAAATCCATCACCAGTGTGTCACCTGCCTGGACAGGATGGCCTTGGAGCCTAACCCCAGCATGACCTGGGGGTGGATATTTTTTACCCAATTTCTCTTTCTTTTTTTTTGGTAATCTTATCAGGGCAATTTTAGACAAAAACATTCCAGGGAAAAGCAGTATTTCTTGGAGCAGTCCATGGGGAGGAGGGAGTGTTTGGGAGTGCTGTGGCAGACTGGAGGAATGCAGAACTAGCTGTGGAGGGCGTCCCCGCTTGCCCCTGTCACCTCTGGCCAGAGCACAGGGCTGTGTTGCAGAGGTGTCCCCAAGGTGGCTGCAGGAGACCTGTCCCCACACAGCACCTCTGGGTCTGCCTTTGGTGCATCCTTGCCCTGCACAGACCACCTTGGTGGCAAGAAGCACCTGTGAAGGCATGTCCCCACACTCCTCATGAAGAAAACATCAGGAACACAAGAGGACTGAAACCACCAGAGCCCCACATGGACAAGCAGCTGGTGATGCTCCCAGCAGCAGGAGAGGTGGCTGGCTGATGGCAGCACTCACTCCACAGGGGGACACATGGCTGTGTCGGGCTGCTGGGGCACACCTGGCCCAGGACCAGTCCCACTCATCTCATTTTTCCATTGGGACTGAGCTGAGGCAGGGGGACGCTGCAGTGGGACCATCCTTCCCATGTACTGACAGCAGCACCGCAACATGGAGCAGCATCCTGAATGTGGGATAATCGGGAGATGGCCATGAAGACCAGCAGCCTGGATCCTACTTGGGGACCTCCTGGCTGTGGCGGGGGACTGTGGTGTGGGTGGGCAGCATCCTTCATGGAATCACAGAATCATAGAATCAGCCGGGTTGGAAAGGACCTCTGAGATCATCAAGTCCAACCCTTCATCCACTACCACTGCAGTTACTAGACTGTGGCACTAAGTCCCACATCCAGTCTTTTCTTGAATACCCCCAGGGATGGAGAATCCACCACCTCCCTGGGCAGCCCATTCCAGCTCCTGATTACCCTCTCTGTAAAGAACTTCCTCCCGACATGTAACCTAAACCTCCCCTGGCAGAGCTTGCGACCAAGCCCACTTGTCTTGCTGTTGGTTGCCTGGGAGAAGAGACCAAGCCCACTTGTATTTTTATAGTAATTCTTTAATTATTATAAATTAAAGGGGTGGAGGGGCTGCATCACCCCCACATTTTTGGGGAGGGGGGGGTTGGGAGATGAGGGGGGAAGGGGCAGGTCCAGCCTCCTCCGCAGAGGGGGGTCCCGGGGGGTCCTTCGGCTTCAGCGGATCGTGTACTTGTCCCATCTCTTCTCGGGGTCGAAGGGCTCCCAGCGGCTCGCGGGGAAGATGTGTTTGTTCTTCTCGTACCAACTGCGCAGCACCACCTTCCCCGCGTGCGACTCGTCCTTCTCCACCGTGGCGTCGCTGAGCAGCCGAACATCGTCGTGGACGTCGAAGTTGAAGAGGGGCCCGCTCTTCCCGCGGGCCTTGGTGACGATGAAGTCGTAGAAACTGTGGTGGTGGGGGATGATCAGGTCCTCCTTGATGTACATGAGCTGCTCCACCCCCGCCGAGCGCAGCTCACTGAAGTCCTTGCGCAGGATTTCCAGAGCTTTCTGCAGGAATTGCTGCATTGTGTTCCCCTTTTTCATCTTCACTGTGCGCCGGTGGCCAGAGCCGTCCCAGTAACTGAAGGTGATTTCGATCTCCTCGTTCTTGATCTTCTCCTGCTTGGCCTCCCACTCCTGGCGCAGCTCCTCCCGCAGCCGGTTCTCCTCCTCCTCCCGGTCCCTGTCAGGCAGGAAACTCGTGTCCACATCAGGGTTTTTCCCCAATTTTCGCTTTTTTGGAGGGTCTTCGGGGACCTCGGGGTCTTCTCCCCCCTCCTCCTCTTCCTCCTCCCCGAGGCTGAAGCTCAGGCTGCTGATCTTCCTCTTGGCCTCCTGCTTGCGCTGCCGCTCCCGCTGCCGCTCCAGCTGCAGCTGCAGCTCCCGGCTCTGCTCCCTCTTGGCCAACTGCTTCTCCCTCTCCTTCACCAGGGCCTCCTGCTTGGCCTTCATGTCATTGAGGGTCACCAGCCCCACGGTGCTGGATTTGAGCTCGGCCTCGACGGCGTCGTAGTGGGCCGAGAACTTCTTGTCGATGTTGGACTTCATGATGTTCTCCTCGTGGATGCGCTGCCGCAGCTGCTCCATGTGCTCCCGCTGCCGCTCCCGCTTCTTCATGAGCTGCAGCGCCCGGCCGGCCTCGCTCGCCGCCCCCTTGTACTGCGCCATCGCCGCCGCTTTTTGGGCTTTGGGTCCTTTTTTTGGGGCGAATTCGCCGCTTCTCGGGGCTCTTTCCGGAGCTCCTGCAGCTGCGGCCGCGACAACCCGGAAGAGGCGGTGCCGGAAGAGGCGGTGCCGGAAGCGCAGCTTTGGGCAGGGCCTAGGTCTGACGTCACCCCCGTGAGGGGAGCCCGGCGGGCAGCGGGGCGGGTGACCCAACAGCCTCTAACGTCCCTCACCGTCCCTGCCTGCTTGTGTTATTTAGCCCCTCCATAGGGCCGCTCTCCTACGAGCACTTTACACGCCTTAACCGCCGCGCGGGGTCCTGCGCCACACAGATGTGCTCCCACTGCCTTTCTGTGCCCTCGCTCCATTTCATCCCATGGCTTTGCCCGGAGAAGCTCTAACCCCTCTGTCCCTGCCTCCCCGCCAGCACCTGTGCCACGGCAGCAGCCTCCTTTGGGGCGGGTACTGCAGGTTCTTAATAAATCTTTTTACTGGGAAGCAGAGCTGGTGCATCTTGGTGCTGAGGGTGATGTGGGGGTGACGTGACGTTTGTTTCCTTTGGAACAGCGGGGACAGGGATGTGAGTTGGAAGAGGCGAAGGTGGTGGGGCTGGTGTGGGGGCAGTGGTGGAGGATGCTGCAGCCAGAGGAACTGAGTGGGAGCAGCCCCCAGGCCGGTTCCCGTGTGAGGGCAGGGCGGGCATCTGCAGGCACTGTTTTTGGATACAGGGACAGCGCCGGGGGGCGTGGCCCATGCTGGGAGGCTCAGGCAGTGTCACTCATCCCAGCAACCACCTGTAAACTTGACACCTGTATCACTCTGCATGCCTTGCTCAAGGAACAGCCCCAGTGCAGGGTATCACAGAATCAATTAGGTTGGAAAAGACCTCTGAGATGACTGAGTCCAATCTTTAACCTAACGCTGCCGTAGCTTAAGACCGTGTGTCCTCTTATCCTGTCACCGGTTGCGTGGGAGAAGAGCCCGCCCCCCGCCTGGCTACCCCCTCCTGTCAGGTGCGTGCAGAGAGCGATAAGGTCACCCCTGAGCCTTCTCCAGGCCATACAACCCCCGCTCCGCTGCCGCTCTCTGGGTTCGGGGCTCGGTGTCCCCGCCCTTGTCTCGCCCGCACACCGGCACCCGCGGCCCACCCGCCAGGGGGCGCCACCGCCAGCGTCCGTCCCGCCCCGTCTCGCTTGGCACTGCCCCTTACCGCCCGTGACCCCGCCCCCTTCGGCGCTCTGCCAATCCAGCCCCGCCCTCCGCTCTTGGCTCCGCCTCACTCGTGCCTGGGCCCGCCCTTCTCCCCGCGCGCAGGCGCCGCGCTCAGCTGAGCCGCGTGTCACGTGACGGCGCTGCCGAGCGAGCGGGCCCGGCGGGACCGGGCGGTGCGGGACGGCCGAGAGGTGCGGGACCGGGACAGGGACAGGGACCGGGACCGGGACAGGGACAGGGACAGGGACAGAGACAGGGGGGATGCGGGAGCGGACCGTCAGCCGGCTGTCAGCACTCGCGGTGCCCGGGGGACGCGGAGGGCGCGGTAGCCGGCGCTGGTGCGCGGGGTCCTGGCGGTGCTGCCGTCCCACGTGGGTGCTCGGGGGAGCTCGGGTTAGCCATGACATGACCTGGGGGTCCAGGGGGTCGTTGTCAACTCTTGTGCGCGGGCGGGTGCGCAGAGCCTGGGGGTGCCGGCAGCGCCTATGGGTGCTCAGGGTTCCTTGGGGGTGCTGGAGGCTGGCATGGATGTCCGAGGGTCGCTGGGGGCGCTGGCAACCCCCATGGGTGTCCGGGGGTCCCTAGGGGTGCTGGAGGCTGGCATGGGCTCTGGGGTTGCAGAAGCGAGCTGGCAGCACACGGGGGTGCTCAGGGCAGTTCGGGGGTGCTGGTGGCCTGTATGTGTGACCATGTGTGTGTGGGTACTCAGAGCCTGAGTGGGTGCAGGGAGCTTGCAGGGGTGCCTCAGGAGTTCCCTGGGGGTCCTGGCAGCCTGCAGAGATGCTCAGGGTGCTGGGAGCCCACACAAGTGTGTGGGTCTGCCTTGACCCCACATGGNGTGCCCAGCAGCCTCCAGGTGGTGAGACACTGGCCTGGGGGGACCAGGCCATGCTGTGAAACCTTGGAAAGGTGAGTCTGGGAGTAGTGTCTTTGGAGCTGTGGGAGCACTGGGTAGCACAGGGACAAGGTAGCACAGAGACTGATGCTGGGACTGGGAGGTGTGGTGCTGACATGGGCATGGTGGCTTCCCTGCAGGCAGGGGAGGGGGATGTGGCAGTGCCAGCTCTGCCCCGTGTCACGCTGTGGGGGGTTAGAAGCGGTGCTTTGGAAATAAAAGGTTTAACACGCATGATGGGAAGCAGCAGTGAGTTCAGCTGTGAAGCTCACTTTTCTGGAAGATTTCCCGGTGTACACGCAGCCCCAGCTCAGCTGGGCAGAGCTCTCAGGGTCAGCAGCAAGTCACATCTTGTTTTTGCCTTCTGGTGTGGGGCTGTCACTGTAAGGGACAAATTGCTGTCACTACTCCCCCAACTTCTGTAGGTGCTTCACTTGTGACAATGAAATTGCTCCTGTGTGTAGATGGGGAAAAATAATTCACATGAAAGCAGCTGAGGAGTTGGATTTGAAGTGGAAACCAAACGTAGCTGTTCCTGTCTTTGCTGTTCGCAATGATGAGGAAATGATGTAGTGGGGTTTTGCTTTGGTTTGAAATATTCATCATGTGGATGAGACAAGTTTTGCAGCTTTTTTCCTGCTGGTTGCAGGGAAGCTGAGTGCTCTCTCCCCGCTGCTATGCAACCTTTAATCCAGACACAAAGCAGGCAAGTCATGATGAACGCATTTCTCTGGCTCTTCAAAGCAAAACGCAGATGGGCCTGTTTGGGGGCAGGCCTGATCAGGCAGAGTGATATCAGCGCGTTGTGTTTATCTGGAAGACATCGCTGTGTGGTACTTCAGATGCTGTGCGTGCCATCTTTGGGGGTGGTACCCAACCCTGCACCCCCTCTGCCTGCTGTCCTTGCCCACTGCCAGCCCTTGGTGCTTGGCAAAGCCTCACAGGTCTCTCCCCTGGCCCTTGGGCCTGGCACTGATGACAAACAGCTTGTAACGCTTTCCTTGTGTAAACTCCTGCTGCCGCTCTTCCTGGTCCCAACCTCGCCGGACAGCCCTGCTTGCGGCAGAGCTGGTTCAGGACAGGATTACGTGTTCCAGCTGCAAGGGAGGAGGCTGGGCAGGAGTGATGAGCCTGTGGCTCTGGAGTGCCTTCCTACCTGCAGCTGGCCTCACCATTTCTCCAGAGGCTGGTATTCCATGGGACACACCACTGCTTCCTGCTGCCGGTGTTGCCTGCAGGAAATACAGCAGCTTTGGTGCGGCCTGGATAACTGCTCCAGAACAACTGGGATCTAGAGCATCCAGAGTTGAGGAAAAACCCTTGCTCCCTGCTTCCCATCTGATCTCCAGGCTGGACCCTCCCAGCAGATGCAGATCTTGGCTTGTTGCCCCTGTACCAGCCAGGTGTGCAGAGTGATGCTCTGGGGGGGATGCCTGGGGCTCTGGGGATGGAGGAGCACCCAAGTGGCCTGGGCTGAGTCTTCCCTGCACAGCCAGAAGTGTGGGTCTGTGCTGGGGCTGCATCCGGCGGGTGCTCGCGTGACTTGATGGACGCACGAGGAGCTCTGGCAGGAAATGAGCCAGTTTTTTGCAGTAATGACATTTCTCTGCTGCTTCCTCTTGGTCCCAGTTTTCCACCAGTGCTGAGAAGAAAGGATAGGGAGCACCAGGGCTGCTGGGGCAGGGGTGATGCCCTGGGGCATGACAGCCCAGAGGAGCTGTGGGGCAGGGACTGGCACACTGGGCTGTGATACAAAAGCCTGATAGATAATTCCTCTGCCTCTGGTGCTCCTTCCCAGTGGGTGTTTGGAGTGCTGGGTGTGGCACGTGTGGGAATTGAATCAGCTGACTGTCTGCCCATGCTCCTGGCTCGCAGGACCCTGCTGGGGTTTCTGCTGGAGCACAAGCTCCAGGCTGTGCAGGTGCCTCACCCTGGGAAGCTCCTTAGTCTCGTAGACACCTCTTTGGCTGTGAAACCTTTAGGGTGGATGTTGTGCTGTCTCATGGTCTGTGCTCCTTCCAGATGGAGTCTAATAAATTTTCTTTTGATTCTTTTTAATAAAAAGTCTTGATTAAAAATAATAAAAGGTGGGGAAAAAAAGGGAAGTTAGGAAACTTTCCCTTCCCTGGCAACAGCAAGCTGTTCCCTTGCAGCACACTGTGCGGGTTAAAAGCAGTTACACTTTCCTGGCCGTCTTCTTGACAGCCCCAGTCTCAAGTGCCAGGGCTGGGGACACTGTGCCAGCATGTCCTGTTGTGCCCCACTACCTGTGGCTGTGGTGCCACACTCACCACCCTTAGAGCAGGGGAACACTTTGCCTGACGTGAAGTGGGGCACATCCAGGCTCTGCCTGCACGATCCTGACCTGGTTCTGTCTGGGTGTGCCAAAGACGTGGGCACGAGCCTGCGGGAAGATCCAGTGGGAACGTGCCATGCACCTTTGACCTTAGGACATGCCAACTCCGTGATTGCTTGGGCGGGAGCGTGGGGCTCTATAAAAGGCCCGGAGGAGACCTTGCTCTGGGAATGTGAGCTGGTCTCCCTGCACCATGGCTGACCCCAAGGAGCCCGAGAAGGGGGGTGTGGAGCTGGGCACCCCTAATGCCGCTCCCCCCACAGGGACCATGTCCACCCGGCGCCTCCGCAGTGAGGACTACAATGACTACAGCTCCACGGACGTCACGCCCGAGGGGAGCCCACCCGACGGCATGAACGGCTTCGCCCACCCCGAGTCCTACCAGCGCTTCGGGGAGACCAATGGCATGACGTGAGTGATGCTTCCCTCCCTCCCAGGACGGCCCAGTACCTGGGGAGGGTGGACAAGCTCCTGGTGGCTCTCTGCTGGCTTTGCTGGAGGGTGGTGGAGCTGTGGTTTTATGGGGATCTCTCCTGGGGGTGGTGAGGGCAGAGCTGTGGTCCTGTCTCTGTTGGGTGCTGGGAGCAAGTGAGCAGCTGCCCCTGTGTTGCTTTTTGCTCCCTACTGAAGCTGGGCTTGCTGGCAGCAGGCAGGGATTGCTGCTTTTCCTAATATCCCCTCACTCCAGCTTGGTTTGATGGGGAGCTGTGGAGAGCAAACAGCATGTCCAACTTCAGAGAACCTGTGGGCATGTTGCAGCCATGCTGTGGGGGCTTCCTTATGCCTAGGTGGGCAGAGGATGTTGTCTCTGCCTGAGAGAGACTGATCCCTTCAGCTCAGAGACATCTTTGTCCAGCCTTGGTGCTGAGCTGTGCTCGTGCTGGGCTTTGCCATGAAGCTGGTTTTGCAAATGCCTGCCCAAAATCCATTTGTTCAGTCTTTGCCTTCAGACCTTTCTTGGTCCCACCTGGCTGAGCTGGATTCAGGGGACAGGATCAAGACCTCCACTTGCATTCCCTGAAGCAGCTCCGAGCTGCTGTGGACCCTCAACAGGATGAGCTGAGTGCTACAAATGTGTATGGTCTGGGTGCTGACAGTCACCTCTGCATCTTCTCTCCCTCAGATGGTACCAGACCCTGATCCACCTCCTGAAGGGGAATATCGGGACGGGGTTGCTGGGGCTGCCTCTGGCTCTGAAGAATGCTGGCATCCTGGTAAGGCAGCTCAGCCCTGCTGTGCTGGAGCTCAAGGGCCAGAGTGACCTCGGGGCGTTGGGCAGCTTGAATGGCTGCTGTGGGGGCTTGACTCCCTGCCCAGCTGCCTCTCAGTGCTTGGTGACTTTTGCATCCTGGGCTCTGTGGCTTTGCTGCTGAGACTGTTCTTGCTGCTTCTGCATTGTGCTGCCTGGTGTGGAGGAGTTCATGGGTGAGTTGGGGCTGTGGTTTCCTGTGTGGGGTCAGGCAGGGCGCTGGGTCCAG
The DNA here is from genome assembly GCA_013397135.1 of Pachyramphus minor. Lineage (NCBI taxonomy): Eukaryota > Metazoa > Chordata > Aves > Passeriformes > Tyrannidae > Pachyramphus > Pachyramphus minor. The sequence continues at coordinate 212,863 of VYXB01002654.1, forward strand.
ACCGTGACCTCTTCTTCACCCTTATAATAGGGACGTGCGAGATACCTTGAAAAGCAATCCTGGAAGTGCTTTGCTACCCCAAACTGCCCTAACTTGCTTCTTTTGCATCATTCCTGCCAAGCTCATGGCTCTGTCAGGTTACTCGGTCCTGGGGGGTCAGTTCCTTGGAGCTGCACCCAAGCTCCTCCAGCGGTGTTTCCCCTCACCCAGGCCGTGGAGTTTGGTCTGGAAGTAAAACGTACCGTGCAGCTCTGCCTTTGGCCGTCAGAGTGCAGCCTTCCCCCTCTCTTCCCTGCAGCTGGGTCCTCTGAGCCTGCTGGTGATGGGAGTCGTGGCTGTGCACTGCATGAGCATCCTGGTGAAATGCGCCCATCACTTCTGCAACAGGTAAGGAGCAACTCCCCTTCTCGGCTCTCCTGCTCCTACAGTTCTTCCTTCTTGCCCAAGAAACCCTGGGCTTGTTCTGAAGCCCCCCAGCAGCAAGTTGCCCATGTTAAAGCCTCAGTTTGGAACTGATGCACCTTTTTACGGGAACTGTTTTCCTGTTTTACTGGGGATTTTTTGATGTTACTGTCATCATTTGCCTTGGGAATTAGCTGACAGAGCTGGTGTTAACGTCCCTTCTCTCTTTCTTCTCTGGACAGGTTCCAGAAGCAGTTTGTGGACTATGGAGGTGCCGTGATGTACGGGCTGGAGGCAACTCCCAGCGCGTGGCTGCGGACACATGCCATCTGGGGAAGGTACCTGCTCCCCTGCCCCAGGCAGGGGCTTGTCTTTAGGACCAGCATGTGCTGCAGCTGGGACAGAAGAGCCATTGTTCATTGAGCTGTGTGAGCAGATAAGCACAAGTGACATAAAGTGTTACTTGGCTCACCTGCCCTGAGTGCTCAGTGTCCCTCAGAGGGTAATGCTGAGGTCTTTGACCCAGAACTGTTCCCAACCAGGCATGACTAAAGGAGTGGGAGAAGTTTCCACAGCATAACAAAGGGGTGAATAGTGTCTTGCAGTGCTGGCCCATCTTGCTGGACACGGAACATGTCCAGTGTCTGCTCCCCACCTTGCCCCACATTACATCACACATTGCACATCAGGTGCTGGGAACATTCAGCTGTTCCTGTGCGCAGGGAGTGTTGTTTCATGCTGTCACAATTCAGCAGCAGACAGGAGTTGCTAAACCCAAAGGAGACTGACCCTATGGAAGGGATGGGAGGGGGAGACTGGAGACCCCGAGGTCTGTGAGGTTGGATGGAGATACAGTCCTTGCTCCTGATCACACCAAAGTGAGATGGGTGTCCGCTCCAAACCTGTCCACTCCAACCTCAGGGAGAGCAGCATCGCTGCAGTGTGCAAGTCCAGCCCCAAGAAACCCAAGTGGGCTCTTATTTCTGTATGTTCTGACTGACAAATGGTCTTTTTTTGCTTTCCAGGCGTGTGGTGGGACTTTTCCTGATCATCACTCAGCTGGGTTTCTGCTGTGTGTACTTTGTCTTTCTGGCTGACAATGTGAGACAGGTTGGACTTATCCCTCCTTCATGAGCAAGGGGAAGGCGAGGGGGTGTTGGGTTGTCCTTTGCTCCTGTGTTATTGCCCTGTTCTCCACCAAAGGTCTGGTTTCCGTAGGATATGCTGCTCAGGAAAGTACTGCTCCTCTGCCCAGATACTTTGAAGGATTGGTTTTCCTGTTCAAATAGAGCAGGTTTTTCTGAGAGTCCCTGTGATTTTGCAGAGGTGCTAGGGTTGTCTGTGTGGAAGTGAGGGCCATTCCTAGTGAGGGAACAACAGCAAAGAGGTGACAGCAGAGGTGACAGCCTTTGCTGTCCTGCCCCTCTCGGTTAATTGATTTATTGGTGTAGATAGTAAAGTGTGAGTCCCTGGGCCTGCTGTGAACCTCTTCTTTCCTTGGACCTGTTTGCATTCCAATTTCTTTCCTCATCCCATGGCTCTGGAGCTTAATTACATCTTTCACTAAAGAGTTTCCTTCTGCTGTGCATCAGGAGGAAATAAACAGAAACCCTGAACCGCTTGGCTGCCTCCTGTGCTGTAAGAAACTGGGAATAATGAGTTCTCATTCCCAGCCTCCAGCAGCTCAGTGCCCCACAGGTGCTGCTCAGCTTTGTTCCCAGTGTGCTGCTGCTCTGCTGTTGCAGCAGTGGTCTGGTCACTGCCACCACAGCTGTGCCCTTGCTCAGCTCTTCCCTGATGGCCACTGGCTCCAGATATAGTTCCTGGGGAGCAAGTGGGGCCAGTGGGAGCCTCTGCCTCTGCTCAGGGAGCAGCAGCTGAGGAGAATCCTGTTGTGGGATGTCCAGGAGGAGTAAGTGGGTGAACATGGGTGATCTGACACTGCCAACCCCGAGGGCAGGAGGGAGCAGGATTGTGTGCTCAGGGCCCGGCTGCTGCTGACCTCCACCCCCTGGGAATGGCCCCTTGCTGCCCCTTCAAGGGGTGCTTTCTGCTCTGCCCCTTGCAGTGAAGGCTGGCTGAAGCTTCAAGGGAAATTTGCAGAAACCTGCAAATCCAGCCCATTTTTTAGGCCACAGCTGGGAAAAAACCCTTGGCTTCAGTTTTGGAATTTTTTGGGAGGGGAGTGTTGCTTGTTTCTCTTTGTGGTGGGGAATAGCGTGTTAAATGGGGAGTCATGGTGCAGGTGGTACCTTGGGCAAGTTGCCACTGTGTTGGGCAGAGCTTTGGTTTGGAAAATGGGTTTGGAGCAAGCCACAGAGAGACAGGGCAGGCTGGGGCTCGAGCAGTGCTGTCCCATGGGTGCATGGCTCTGCACTGCCCTCTCCCACAAAGGAGTGTGGATCATGCAGAGCTCTCTAGGGGCAGGACTTGCTCTGGAGCAGGTTAAATTAGCTTTCAGGCAGCCCTTTGCTGCAGTGGCCAGACAGGACCTGATACCTGAAGCAGCTTGTTCATAGTTGTGTTGGTGATGCACAGCGTGCCCATGCTCTTGGGGAGGACGGCTCAGCTCCCCACTTCCTGGGCCAAAACTGTCTCTAGAAGTGAGCACATGGCCTGGAGTGCCTTTGGAGTAAAAGACCCCAAGAAAAGGGTGATTCATCATGAAGAAAGCAAAGTTGGGGCTCAGCAGTATCTTCCAGATGTCCTTGCATGTCAACAGGGCGTTGGGTGACTGAAGGGCTGTGTGACAACTTCATGCAAAAAGAGAAAAAGGACCTTTGAGGAAACAGAACTTAATGCCTTTTTCCTCTCTTCCCAGCTGGCCTCGGTGGGCAGTGCAAACCACCCTCTGCCCTCGTTGCACCCAGCACGTTCTCCTGCCCAGTGAGCCTGGGCTTGGTCAGGATTTGCTATCCTGACTGAGCTGTCACAGCTCAGTGTCTTCCTCTGCTCCCTGCAAAGTAACAGGGGTTTGCTTCAAAACTACCTGAAAACCCATGTTGCTTTGATTTTAATAAGCTGACTGTGTTTGAAGTGAGCTGGTGGGGTACCCACCTGGGATGGTCTGTGGCTCTCAGACCTGTGCAGTGGGGTTCATCAGGCCTTCCTGTGCCTCCCCAGGTCGTCTCTGCTGCAAATGGCACCACCAATGACTGCAGCTCGAACAGGACGGTGGTGATGACCCCCACCATGGACTCCCGGCTGTACATGCTTTCCATCCTGCCTTTCGTGGTGCTGCTCACATTCATCCAGAATCTCAAGGTCCTGTCCATCTTCTCCATGCTGGCCAACGTGGCCATGCTTGTCAGCCTTGTGGTGATCTACCAGTACATCGTCAGGGTACGTGTGTAAGGGCTCCCCTCTCTCATTTCTGGGATGTCCCACGGAGGGAGTTCAGCAGCAGGGTGTTTCCATGCCGTGGGGTGCTGCCTGCTCCCATGGGCACGGTTGGCACCTTCTGCTCCACAAGGCTTCCCCTGCGGCCTGGGGCTGTGACAGGGAGGGATGGGAGCAGGCCAGGCTCTCCCCATCCTCCCTGTGTCTGAACTCTCCGTGGGCTTTTTTCCAGGACATTCCTGATCCCAGAGACCTGCCTCTAGCAGCAGCCTGGAAGACCTACCCCCTGTTTTTTGGCACCGCGATCTTCGCTTTCGAAGGCATCGGGGTGGTAAGTCTCGGCGTGTGGCACAGGAGCTGCACAGGAGCTTGGCTCCTGCTCAGACTTGCCACAGCACCTGCTCTGTGTTGCAGCTGCATTTGCAGCTGAACTTCTCTGACAGTAGCCCAAATTTTGGGTGATGTTGTTAGCTTTGGCTCCAGGCTATGTCCTGGGTCAAACCCTGCTGCTTCCATCTCAGGCTGGAGGAGCATGTGCTCCAAACCTCAGGAGGTTGGTTGCTGCTTTGAAAGTGGCTTTATTTGGCAGTATTTATTTGGGAGTCAAACTGGCAGCTGCCTTGGGCTGTGCTGGCTGACCTGCAGATGAGGAATTGTCCTGAGTCTTGTTACCAGGCTGGATCCTGAAGCTGCCCAAATGGGAGGCCAAAAAGCACAGCATAAAAAGATGTGATCCTTTCCTTCCCACCCTGCTGCAGAGGCACTGAGATCTCCCTTTGGCAGCTGTGTGGCCCCAGCCTGCCATGGGGCTGGATTTGCATGGGCCTCTCATACAAGATGCTGTAAATAGACCAACTGTGTCTGTGGAAAAAGCTGGGTGGGTGGGTGGAGAGCTTAATGACTCCCTAAGATGTTGTGGGTTGTTTCCGGGAGCTCCCTTCAAAGGAGAAAAAAATGTTTTCATCTCTTAATACAAGCTGGCTTTGTAAACACAGGGCTGGAGAGGGCCAAATCCATTACTGGAGGAGTGTTTACTGAATGCTGTGCCCAGGGCAGAGGGGTCTTGCCAGCACTGAGGCACAAATGTTCTCTTCCTTGCATGACTTGGAGGTGGAGGAGCAAATAAAAACTGTTCTTGTCCTGCCTCCTCACCAGCTTTGCCACTGTGTCTCTTGAAATCCACACCACCCAAGGACAGCTATAAAAATGTTTGCTGAAGGCCTGTATTTAGTGTTAGTAGTATAGAGGTGAAAGAGTTACCTCTGGCCTTCCTCTTTTTATTGTCCTGCCTGGTTGAAATGTGCCCAGACAAACTTGATAGGAGAGGAGAGTGTGTCTTGGTCTTTGCAGGATTTGCTGGGGAAAACAGGGCAATGTAACATTGTGGGCATGGCTGTGCTGTTTTGGGGTGCAGAGTGTAAACCACCCAAGGTATGGGGTGGTTGGCATTGCCCCAAGATGCCTGGCAGCACTGGGCACAGCTCCTGCCAAGAGCAGGGAGCAGGGCCCATCGTTAAGGCAAGGGCATGGGTGACCTGCTGGAGTAAGTGAAGGTCTCCAATGTGAGCCCAGAAGTTGGATCTTCAGTACAGTGGCTTTCTCAGCTGGGTTCTCTGGGCTCCATGTGTGACCATCCCATCCCCTGGCATGGCCGTGGGGCTGCCCCTGCTGCTTTTTGAGGCTGAGGAGTATAGAGGGATGGGGGAAACCTGCTGTTCTGTCATCAACCTCCTCCTCCTCCTCTCCCAGGTGCTGCCTCTGGAAAACAAGATGAAGAAGCCTCGGCAGTTCCCAGTCATCCTCTATGTGGGGATGACCATTGTCACCATCCTGTACATCAGCCTGAGTGTCCTGGGGTACCTGCGCTTCGGGGCAGACATTCAGGCCAGCATAACACTCAACCTGCCCAACTGCTGGTGAGTCCCCAGGGGGAGTGGAGGGGCTGGGGGGCAAGGAAGGAGGGTCCTGGACAGGCAGGTGGGAGGCAGGGCAGCAGGGGATGTCACTCCTTAAGGGAACTAACCTGAATGAGCTTGGAGGAGGTTCAAACGTGCCATAGCCAAACTGCCCCAAGGAGCTTGACAAGGGTTGTCTGATGTATGGGGTGAAGAGAGGCTCACAGTTCTGGTGTCTGAGCTTGGTTTTGAAGCTCAGGCTGCTTCCTTGGGATGCCTGGGAGTCCTTGCTTGGGTAGGTGCAGCTCCTGCCTTTTTCTTGGACTCTTGTAGCATCTTTCTGGGGGCTAAGCAGCGCTCTGACTGGCAGATGTTGATAACAACCCCAATGTGGCTGTACCTGTGCAAAAGCCACTTCTTTTCCTCCGATGAAGCACATGGACAACTAACCCAAAGCTGGGAGCTTCCAGAGGGGGCAAGATGTGATGTCTCCACTCATGGGTCGCATTCCTTGTTTGCAGCCCTGGAGCTCAAACTCCCACTTCTGGGCTTCAAGTTGTGCCTGCATGTAGCTTATCTCAAGCCAACACTTTGCCTGTGAGTGCTGGTGCTGTGAGGATGCCCCTTCCCATGGGGCCTGAGATCTGCAGCTCCATAAATCTGTCTATCCTCTGGGATCTGGTGAGGCCTCTTGAGATGCTGCAGTCGCTGTCTGGAGCCCTGTGAAAACGCACGTGCCCTGATCCCTTGCCTGCCTACCCAGAGGGATTGTTTCTCCTCTTGCCAGGGCTGGTGGCTGCTGCAGCAGCTGCCTGGGTTGTGCAGCTCTGTCCCTGGGGCTCCATATTCATCCCAGAGGAGAAATGCGAGCAGTTTCTCTTGCCTTTGGGACAAGAAGTGTGGAGAATGCAAATATTGCGTGGAAATGCCTTTTCCAGCTTGCTCTGCTTGGGATTATTGAGAAAGTCCTGAAAGTAACGATTTCTTCTTGCAACACACTGCTTTGGGCTGTATGGGTGGCAGGATGAGGTGCTGACGGGCAAAGAGGAGCTGGAGCTTCTACACACACTGCAGAGGTACCACTTGTGGTACAGAGCTGGGGCTGAGCGTTGGCTTTGATGCCATGGAATTTCTTGGAAAGCTGTCCTGCGGCACCAGTTTCTCTGGGTTTGCCCAGGAGCACTCTGAAATTCAGCAGTTCCTCTTTGATGGTCTCTGCTGGCTTGAGGTTGTGCAAGAGACAAGAGTGACTTGCTACTTCTTCCCCACTCACTGTTGGAGTAAATTTGGGCAGGACTCAAGTTTTGAGTCACTGGTGGGCTTCCTCATGCTGACCCTGTAGAGCTGTGCAGCTGGGGCCCTGGAGAAAGCAAAGATTTGACAAAACCAGAGCCTAATTTTGCTTCAATTGTTGCTGCGTGGGTTTCTTTCAGTTAGAGCTCATGGACGTTCATTCATGCTGGGTCTGTGTAGTGACTGCACTGCTGGATGTGACAGAAGGTCCTGCTCCTGCTGAGAGCCTTGTCCTGTCCCCTGCAGGAGCTGGGAGCTCTGCCAGGTCCCTGCTCTCAGTGAGGAGGGATGGGGCTGCTGGAAAGGTGTGCCTGTGCTGTAGGGAGGTCTGAATCCCACCGTGCCAAGCACAGTAGGTGTGAATCCCTTCTGCTCAGTAAACTGAAGCGTGTTGTGAAGGGGATGAAATGCTGCTGCTTCTCCTGAAGGTGGAAAGCAGGTCATTTCCAGGCCTTGGGCTCTGCATGCCTCAGCCTGCAACAATGTCTGCTGGCCTGAAATGCTGCACAGGGGCTTCTGCAGGGAATCTCAGCTCTGCTTTCTCTAAAGGATGATGTTGCCTTAAAAAGAAGGTAATGGGATTACAGTGACCTGTGAGGCTACAGAGAGGTTCTATTGCAAATGCATGTTTCTAGGAGTGTCCACACCCTCTGTCTAAGTACTTTTCTGAAAATAACCATAGGGTTTTTTGGGTAGTGAGAAGAGAATAGCTCTTTGGAAACAGTGCCTGGGGAAGCCTGGGCATGTGGCAAGGCTCCTTGTGGGCAGCTGCCAGGGAAGACATGCTGTGGTCCTTGTGACTGGGCACACAGAACACTTTGGTGTTTGTGCACATTGTCTCCTGGCAAAACATTCAATGGAGGCTGTAAATGTTAGACTTGGAAATAGATTATCTCAAGTAAGGGCTGGGATACTGGAGATAGAGCCTTGATTGCTGTGTTCCTGTACAATAAACCATAGCTGATAGGTGAAGACTTGCTCTTGAAGTGAGTGTTTTGCCCATCCTGCCTCACCTGCAGGTTTCTCCCTGGCACTAAAAGGTATTGGGCTGGTGATAGGGCTGTGGGTGAGAAGTCCTGGTGTTTGCCTGCAGCGTGGGAGACGAGGTGAGGACTGTGGCAGAGGTGCTGCAGCCTTCCTTGGCTGTGGCTGTTGGCTGGAGGTCTCTAGAACAGATTTGACAAACGTCTCGGGAATTGTTGAGTTACAGGATGACTAAGGACTTTTCCAGCCTCGTTTCTCTATAACCTCAGCTTCCTCAAATGAGGAGTGTGTCGGTTCCCAGTGCCCAGGTCTAACCACAGTGTCCAAAACACTGTGCTGCTGTGCAGAAATCCCTCCTTGCCTCCTCGGAAGGGTTACTTCACCCCAGCATCTGGAGAGTGAAGAAATGCTGTAGTGAGGGGGAAGCTGTTGGGTTGCATGTGGCTGGTTGAAGTAGGTAATGAGCTTATGATCTCAAGAGGGTATTTCATTTCTTGCGGCCTTTTGGGATGGCCTGACCTGGCAGTCCAGGTGAAGAAGGCATTGCTATGGTTGGCAGAGCAGTGCCTTTCCACAGCTCTGCATGGACTTGTGTTTTTTGTAGATCAAAGCTGCTGCTTGAGCTCTTCCTCTTCATGGCATTTAAAATGCCCTTTGAGCTTGTTGTCCTGACTCCTGACCTGTGCAGGACAGGAACACAGCCTTCTGTACTTTTTTTTAGCAACAGTTATTGATCGTGGATTGCCCTGGAGCACTTTATGGCTTTACAGCATCACTTAGCTGGGAATACAAGGATAAGATATGCCAGCCGTGGATCGGTAGCTCAAGGCTACTGTGCACTCGTCACGTGTGGCTGAGCAGGCACACTCTGGACTCTGGTGATAACTTTGTGTTCAGTTTGCCACAGGGTAACTGAGTTTGGAGAGGGCACCGTGAGGTCACTGGGTCCTCTCACCTGCCAAAGCAGGGCCAGCTTAAATGCTGAGTATCAGTAAGGACAGAGGTTCCCCACCTCTCCAGGCCATTCTTCTGGTCCTTAACCACCCTTTGGGGATGCAGCTCTGTTCCATTGCCCGGGTTCTTCTCCTGTGCAGCTCCAAGGGGAGCCTGTTGCTGTCTTCTCTATGCCTTCTGTTAGGTAGCTGAAGACAGCAATAACATCCCCTTTAATCTTCTTGTCGTGCTGAACGAGCCCAGGGCTTGCAGGTCATGTGGTCCAGCCCTAACCATCTTATTAGCCTGCACTCAACCTATGGACTTGGATAACATTCCATTCAGTTAGGTGATCCCTCAGTCCATCTGCGGGAAATGTTTGACTCTGCCACTAGCAAAGTTGTCTCACATGGGATACTTGGATTTCTCTGGTTTGAGGCTGTTGTAGCAGGTGGATGCTGAGAGCCAGGCTACAGAGGGGCACTGGCTTGGGCCCAAAGCAGGTAAAGGGGTATAAGGAGGCAGGAGGAGCCACATACCTTCCCCACCTTGGATCCACTTCATATCTACCCAAGTGGTATGGCCAGGACCCAGGTTTCCTGCTTGGTCAGCATATCTTTAGTTGGAGAGGCTTTTTGTACTTCTGGGAAGCTGAGGGCAGAGATGGAGCTGGGATGTGGCTTTTTGGTCATCTGTGGTGGGCTCTCTCCTGCAGCCATGGTGCATCACTGCAGGATCTGAGAAGATCTGAGTTGGGGTGAGCCTGAAGTGCTGTTTGCAGCCTGTCTGTACTCTGCCTGCCTTCTGCTCAGCCCAAACTGCTCTTTTAAATGCCTTCCCCCCAAAAAATGTATTATGCAGCATTTCAAAAATAGCTGCCCTTCTTTTTTTTTGATGGAGAAGGCTGAGTTGCCTGTTCACATCGCTTTGCTTTTGGAACATTGTGATGTTCACATCACTCTGCTTTGGAAGCCTAGACTTATCCCAGCAGTGCTGTCCTCTTCCCCCCTCCTCAGAAGCCCAGCAGTAATTGGAATTTGTAGTCATGGCTGCAACTGATGCACCTCTTTGAAGTTATTCTTCATCTTCTGATGAAGTCAGGATAGCAGGTACTAGTGTTCATTTGGGTGTTGTCTGTGGGGGCAATTGTGGGAAAGGCCACCCTGTGTCACTACAGACCTTGCAGAGTCCAGCCTGGCCTGACGTGGATGGAAGTGGAGAGGGTAGTATGGAGCCTGTATCCCGACATAGGAAGCCCAAGGACATGTTACTTTGTGCAGCCAAGGGCAGTGTGGCACATGTGAGCATCTAGAAATGTAGGAAGGTGCCTTAACTTGTCGAGGAGCAAGTTAGACTCCCAGTCACTTGGCCAGGGGCACTTCTGCTTTCCCTGTGCCTTTGAATGAATTGGGAGCAGGTCAGTGGTTTGCTGGTTGCTCTCAATATCTGTTCCCATGAGTTTTCCCAAGGGGAAGCAGCACTTGAGAGACTGCCAGACCAACTCCTGGTCTGATGGTTCCTTACACAAAGTCAGGACTGAAGCCTCTGGTTAGGTGTGGGGGCATGTTGCCACAGCTTGGAGGTCACACTGTCTTTGCTATCCCTTGCTCAAGAGAGGTCTCTGTGAGTTAAATGCATCACCTCTAATTTTCTAGGAGAGACCACTGGCACACATAAGTCCTTGCAGAGCATTCCTCTTCTAATTTCTGTCGTTGATGCCATGGGGGCTGGAGCAAGAGCCTGTCTCACTGTGTCCTTCCCCTTTTTTAGGCTGTACCAAGCTGTGAAGCTGCTCTTCTCCTTCGGGATTTTCTTCACATACGCTGTGCAGTTCTATGTGCCCGCCGAGATCATCATCCCTCCCCTCGTGGCCCGGGTGTCGGAGCGCTGGGGCTGGGTGGTCAACCTGCTCCTCAGGGTGGCCCTGGTCTGTGTCACATGTGAGTACAAAGCAGCTTGTCTGGGTTTCTGTCTGAGAACCTGGCACCTCCTTCCTGCTGTGGGCTGGCGATGGTGGGAGCCTTCACCGCTCGCCCCAGTGCCTCTGGCCCTGCTGCTCAAGCCCTGCCAGCTGGCAGTCCCTGGGCCTGGCTATTGCAAGCCAGTGGGCCAAGGTGGCCTCTGAGCTGCAGCAGCAGTGGTCCTCTGCCTGCTCTGTGTGGGATCAGTCTTCTCAGCACTGCTGTGGGTCATTGAGTCCCATCAGGCTTTGCATGAAATGCCCAGTGCCTGGTTCAGTGCCAGGGCAGCCCAGCCCAGCCCAGAGGCTGTTTTCAGTAGGCAGTGTGTGCAGCCAGGCTCCTCGTGCCTGTGGGATGGGGACACGGCTGCAAAGGAGTCACTGACCGTGAGGGATCAGGTGTTCCTGTACCCACGCACTCATTGCAGCATGTGGCACAGCAGGGGACAGCTGACAGTGGTAGGTGACCCATAACCAAAAGCCCTGGTGTGCTGCAGGGCAGGTCTGCCTGGATCAGCCCCTCATGGTCCCCTTCCCTTGATGGTGTGTGGTGCCTGCAGTGAGGCTCTGATGGAACAGGCTGCTGGCTTGGGCCTGGTGGACCTCTGGGAAAGATGTGGAGCAAATCAGGTGCAGGGGTATCTGATTTTGGCTGGCTTTGACCCCTGAAGGTTGAACCCTTGCTGTTGTCAGGACAGCTGAGACGCTTGGCTGAGCTCCTCGGCGTCATGTGCTGAGATGGAGCTTTTCTCCATGGCTTGACACTGCTGATGCACAGACATGAAGCATCAGGGACCTGGCCCCACAGCCCTGGACTTGAGAAGAGTGTGGTGCTGACTCAGGGGTGTTGGGGCTGGCTCAGAGCAAGGTGCTGCTGTTCCTGGGCTCTCACTAATGATGGGCCAGAAGCGCTGCATTAACAGAGCGGGGGCAAAGCCCCATCTCCCCTGAGCTGAGTTCCTGGAGCCTTGATGTCCACAGAGGAGGCCGGGATGAAATCCTGCCATGCTGGACCATGCTCAGAGCCTGCTTGAGGGGTGGGAGCCTCTCCCAGAGGGTGTTGGGATGTGCCAGGCCAGGGAAGTGAAGGCTTGGAGTGATGGGATGGCTTTAGGCATCTGCAGTGACTGTACCCTCCCGTCTGGGGGTAGGGAGGCAGCAGAGGTGTTGGTGGAAGGATAATGGTTCCTTTGCTCCTCCTCCCCTCATCCTTTCATGTAAGGGATGTCTGTGGCTGCTGAAGGATAAAAGCAATTAGGGGGGCTGCATGAATATTCATTGTATGATTGTGTGGCCGCATAACAAGCCCACATCAGGGCTTTGCCTCCCTGAGAGGGAGATGGAGAGGATGCAATTTGGTATTTGGGTGTCTTTCAAGCTTAGACTTCAAAACCAGCACACTTAAAAACCCTTTGAATTAATACCTGCTGAAAGCAGGACCGTTTCCCTGGAGGCTGAGGACTGCAGCTGGTGCTTCAGTTCTGCTTGTTTTAGCAGGGAGTTAATAATTTTGTTTGCTTTTGAGTCCAAAGAGCAGTGTGGGGTGGGCTGAGGATGCTCTTGGAGGTGAGCTGCTCTGCTCTCCACTCAGGCTGCTGGAGCAGGGATGCTGTTTGCAGCAGAGATCTGGCAGGGCACTCCTTTGGCTCTGTGCAGGGCTGAGCACCAGGATAATCTGCCTCCAGGTCAGCAGCTCAGGACCTTTGCTGCTGTTTCCCATGGTGAAGGGATGGTTTGTCTCTAGGCTTATCCAGATGACAGCAGGGCTGGCACAGTCAATCTTCCAAGCCTTCCTTCTCCTGCAATGCCATGGGTGATCCTTGGCTCACCCAGGCTCTAGTAGCCTGCAGCTGATATCCAGGGAGTGAACAAATCCCTGCAGTAAGGAGCCCTGAGACATCCCTTCTCCACCAAAGCTGCAGCTGCCATGGTTCTAGGTGTCTTCTGTTTCTAAGCAAAGCTTTCAAAGCAATAAACCAATGTATTTCTCTTGGTCACTTTGGTTAAGTGCTGAAGTCTGCTTTGCTTGCAGAGGATGCTCTTGTGTTGTGCAGAGCTCTGGTGGGTGGCCTTTTCTTCAGGCTTTGTTCGACCAAAAAGCAGCAGGGATGCTCCTCTGTGCCCAGGGGTCATGGATGGGCAGCTTGCTCAGAACATGAGCATGCTGAGGGGCACAGCTCCCAGTTGCCAAGTGGGACCTTGGTGATCCTTAATTTCTGATCTGCTCCCTGAACACTGACAGTGCAGTGCCCTGAGAGGAGCCCAGAGCTGGTGGTGGCTGTGGGCTGGTTGGGAGCAGAAGGCACCATCCTTCTGTCCTCCTCTGGCCCTGTGCAGAAGGAAGGGGAGCAGGAATATGCTGGAGCTCGCACTGCTAAGTGCAAGCTGTCAGGAGTCTCCCAGGGGGATTTTCCTTGGCTGTAGTTTGCACCTAACAAATGTTCTCCCCTGAGCTGTGCCGTGGGCGTGCTGCTGCTGGAGCAGCTCTAAACATGTGCAAACCACATGGATTGATTTGGGGTGGGGGGAGATACCTTTTTCCTCCCATCTCCTGCTTTTATGGGGTTTCTGAGGCTTTATGGCTCCCCAGGTGTGGGGAACAGGAGTGCTGGCTTTTAGCAGGGGGGTCGGGAATGCTGGCAGCCACTCTTCTGCCCGTGGCACCCATCCTGCTCAGCTCTGGAGCTCGTGCTGGTGGAGCCCAGGGCAACAAAAAGGGTTTAGTCTTTGTGCTGCACTTCATTAATGCAACAGCTTAATTGCTTCTCAGGGAGCAAAATACAGAGAAGTAGTCAGCCATGTCTTCTGTCAGTGAGGAGAGCAGAGGTTTGACTCAAGCCTGTGGCGTCCCTGCAGTGTGGGGTTTTGATGTCTGAGAGCCGGCAGCACTAATGCTGTGTCCATTCCTCCTCCAGGCGTGCTGGCCATCCTCATCCCACGCCTGGACCTCGTCATCTCCCTGGTGGGCTCCATCAGCAGCAGCGCCCTGGCCCTCATCTTCCCCCCGCTGCTGGAGATCGCCACCTACTACGCCGAGGGCATCCACCCCCTCGTCATCGCCAAGGACGTCGCCATCAGCCTCTTTGGCTTCGTGGGCTTCGTGGTGGGGACCTACGAGGCGCTGGTGGAGCTGGCGACGCCCGCCACCACCATCGTCAATGCCACCAGTGTCATGGTGCAGTGACGGCCCCCCCGTGCCCTGGGTGCCGTGCTGGGGGTGCACAGGCTCTCCTGGGAATGGCCTCCCCTCCCCTCTCCTCCTGGGAAGTGTGGTGGGTTTGGTCTGCGAGAGGACGGGGCTGCCCACCGTCACAGCCGCCCAGCTGCAGCGGGGTCCCATGCCGGGATGCATCCGGAAGGTGGGATCCAGGCTGGGGTGGTATCTTCCCTGGAGGCTCCTTGGGCAGCTGGTCCAGCAAAACAGCCCCTTGGCACCTGTGTAAATAGTCACTCTGGGAGGTGAGGAATCCCACGGATGTAGATTTTATTTTATTTTTTTAAATCTCAACCTTTCCATATTTCCCCTGCTCCTCAGTCAGGGCGGGGAACAGGGACTGCTCTTTTTTGTGCCAGTTTGTTGGTTTTTTTTATTTTTTTTTCCCCTGAGCACTTTATTTTTACAGCAACAGACAAACCTCAGCTCAGGTTAGTGGGTGTGGAGCTGCCTCCTCACTCTGGCGTTGTGGGGAGGGCGGGCAGAGCCGGAGGTGCGGAGCATCCCGGGGCCCACAGCTCTCCTGCAGTGGGATCCCCAGTCATGGGCATTGGCTTCTGCCATGCTCCAGCTCTGTTTCCAGCTGCCTTAAGCAGGAAGGCTGAGCAGGGCCTGGGCCACACTTTCCATAGGGACACTTCTTTATCCCCATCCAGCGCACAACCTAATGCTTGGCTTTTGGAAATGTTAGGGAACCGAGGCGTGCAGAGAGCAAGCAGGCTGTGCCATAATGAGGGGCTGAGCTGGTCACCTTTGGCTGGGAGCCCTTTCCCTGTGTGGGATGGGGTGTCCCCGGGGGTCACCACATGCTGCCTGCATGCCACAAAAATACATCACCTTGTTTACAGTGCCTGAGCTGGCCCGGGCACGCGCTGGCTGTGTCTGCAGGCTGACACTGAATGTCAAATCGCACACAAAAACTCCATAATATTTCTTTTTTTAACCCTTTCTCTCCTGGTCCCACTCCTTCTGCATCCTCTGCCTCTGCTCAGCTCCTCTCCTCTTGTAGGATGCAGCTCTCTGGCGCTTCTCCCTGCGCTCCTGTTGCTCCTTGCATTGTGGCTGGTGCATGCCTGGCAGAGTCAGTCCTTGCAATGCTGCTGCTTTCCTTCCTCTGTGAGCCCAGCTCCCTCCCTACAGAGTTTCTTTGCCTTTCTGCTGGATTTCTATTTTTTTTAAGACAAGGGATAAAATGCATCTTCCATGGAATGGGCCGAACTCCTCCCTGCTAAAGCAGCATCTCCCAAACACCAGCAGTGCTGTGGCTTCCTTTGGAGAGCCTTTATCCTGCATTCCACTGCAGCCCTGTCTCCCTGGGTGTGGGCAAAGGCTGCTAGTGGTGGTGGGAAAGGAGGGTGGGTACAGCAGCCATGGGCTGTGTTCCTATCTTTGGTGGAGGATGAGTGAGGCTTGGGGTTATTTTTGGTGTTTGATCTGCTTCTGGGAGGAGAAGGCTGTGCAGAACTGCGTCCCTGCAGCCTGTCTCCTCCATGTGTGCTGTTTGTGTCTTGCACTGTGTTCCCTTTGCTGGTTCTGGGTGCCCCATGCTGGTATGTGGACCCATGGCCAGGTGTGGGTGGGTCTGTGCCACGTCACTGCTCCTTTCCAGCCCCTCACCTGCTTTCTGCTTCTCTTGGGACTCACCTTGTCTCCTCCAAGTCTGTGCTGGGGAAGGTTTTGGGATGACCAGCATCACTTGGTCAGGAGCAGAGCAAAGCTTTAATTCAAATCCTCCCTCTGAAGGGCACCATGGGGATAGAGAGGAAGCACCCAGGTCTGGGAAGGGGCTCCAGGGAACACACAGGTGGGAGAAGTGCAATATTAATGTCCATCGCTGTGTTCTGACCCTGGCGTGGCCCTTGGGGGTTGGGTTTGAGTCAAAAATATCACCCTTGGCAGAGGAGGGAGGGCTGTGAGGAGCAGGGGATGTCTGATGCTTCCCCCTCCCCTGCCACTAGTACCCCATAAGAAGGCTGTCCCCATTTCTGGGGACAGCTGTGTGCCAGGGCATGTCTCCAGCCTGGGACTGGGCATCAGTGGGTTTGCTGGTGGGGCTCCTGGCATCCAAACTCACTTTGGAAGTGCAGCGAAGACCTTATTTCCAGGGAGACAAGAGATACCACAGAAGCATTAAATGGTTTTTGCAGCTCTTCACTTTTATGGGGATGATCAGGGGTGTTTGAAGATGGGGCCAGGCGGCATGAGAGGCTCTGCTGAGCCAGGAGGGGCTGACACAGGACCTGATGGACACGAAAACTTGACACTTGTGTATTCTACAGGCTGCTCAGTAACCAAGAAAATTGTCTGTGTAAATATTGCAGTGGTCATGTCCATGTCTCGTGCCTATGGATATTGTCAGCGTACGGCGTGTGTAGCTGCCCAGTGGGAGAGCTGGTGCTGCACCTGAATCATGTATCTTACTTTAATCAATAAATATGATCTATTTTTATGTGTAAAGGCTCTGGGGTATGAGAATGGGGGTTTCTCTTCCCAGAGGCATCCACGTGGAGCCCAGCAGCCAGCCAGGATCAGCCCCTGTGCTGTGCCCACCCCCGCCGCAGCACACACGACTTCTCCTTCTCCTGAGGGTTTCAAGTAGAAGTGTTTCAGCTTTGCTGCTCAGAAAATTGTGATTTTTCTTCTGACCTCATTTGTGCAAGTAGGTTGTGGGCAGAGCCTATACTGGCTTTCAGGGCTGGGCTCTTCTGTGCCCCACCAAAGCTGCGCCTTGGTTTCTCAGCTGTGTCCTGTGACCCAGCAGCCTGATTTATGCCAAAAGTGGGGCTGCAGCTGAAAAAAGAGCCCGGCATGTGCCAGTGGGGGATGCTGAGCTGCTGCTGATCCGCCCAAGAGATCAAAGGAGCAAAAGTCAGCCCACGCAGGGAGAGGGGCGCTGTGCCAGCATCGCTGCAGCTCGGCTTATCCTCATGCTGCTGAATAATTCATGCCATTGCAGTGTGTCATTAGAGGGCTGCTGGAAAAATCAGTGCTTTAAAAAGTTCATCTTTTGAAGCTCTGGAAGAAAATGTTTAAAGTTGAAGGCTTTTGCAGGTTTCTGAAAAGTGTGGATCCAAGCTCAGCTGAACCCCAGGGCAGGAGGGGCGGCTGAGTGCAGGCAGCTGCTGGTGTTTGGGGGTTTGCACAAGTGCAGCCAAGTACTCCCACCCCTGACTTTAATTTGAGATTAACCCCAGCTGTGGTGGGAGGTCTGGCCATGCCAGAGGATGGTTGTCCTGCAGCCAGCAGTTCAGGCAGGAGAAGAGTGATCCTGCTGGTGCCTTCTCAGCTTCTCCGTGTGATGAGCCCCACTGGAACCAACAGGTAGGATGTTGTGTGCCTGGGGGTTTTTGGGGACAGGTGTGAGTTCTGGGCTTGGGACACTTGCTGTCTTGGTACTTCTCTGAAAGCTTTTGGTGTTTGAAACAAGCTGTTATTCCCTGGGCTGCCCTTGTCTGGAGCTAGGCAGGGATGTTCCTATTTACAAGGGAATCCCTGAGATACCAAATAAAATCATAATAGTACAAAAATCCAAACTCTTTTAATACTTTCAAAAAATTCAACAACAAAAAAAGTTACATCAAACAACCAACCAAAGAAAACCTCTCACGAAGAAACAATACATTTCCAAGCACAAGGACAAACAGGCAAACCCACGCTCAGTGGCTTCGGGGCCCTGTCTCCAGGTGGTGCTGGCCAGTGTTTCTGGGGTGCACCAGGGAGCCCCAGCTGGGGGGCAGGACCATGTCCTGCTGTGTTCAGCGTGGGACCATGACAGCCACGGGGACACAGCTGTGCACACAATCCTCAGGGCAGGGTCTCCCTTAGTTGAGTGAGCACAGCCCGACTGGGCAGACTGGTTTGAGTCTGTGGGTGGTTCCTGGTGTGACAAACCTTGTTGCTTGGTTTTCTACAGAAGTGGACTCTTTTTTTTCTTTTTTTTTTTTTTTTTTTTGGACTTCTGTTGGCCAAGTGAGGGATGTGCTGAAGGGACCAGCTGCATTCCCTCATCTCTCTCCCAGTATCAGGGAGCAGACATGGAAGAGGGTTTGCACCAGCTGATCCATTCCACTGGACGAACTGTTGGCTTGATGCAAGCCCTTGAAGCCACAGCTGGGGGCAGGGGGCCTCTGCAACCCTGTGTGGGGCACTGCCAGGCTGTGCATCACTAGTCCTTTCATACCTTCTCCACCACGACTGCAGTGCTTGCCCTGCTCCTCATCCTCCCTGTGGCCAGGGAGCCTGGGGTGGGAGGATGTGGTGTGATGTCAGAGGAAGTCCCCTTGGTAAGGAGGCAGGTTAGTCACTGGCATCCCAGGAGCATCCTCCGTGTCCCAGCAGTGGCTGGACCATTTCCCCTCCATTTGCAGCAGGAGCACCAGCGAGGGGAAAGATCCAGCCAAATTACAACCCAGCCATGCAGGGGGAGATGCTGCAAGCTGTGGGGGACACACAGGAGCCTCCCTTCAGCAGCACGTGCCAGCCCCCTGCACACTGTTCTGCGTGGAGATGTGCTTCTCTTCCCACCTCAAGGGCGAGCCCCCGTTAAAACATCACCTCCTCGCAGCTCCCGTAGTCGCTCTCCACCATGTCAGAGCCCTCGTAGTTGGGGGGTGGCAGGGGCTGGGCTCGGATGCTGGGCTGGTGACCCACCTCACAGTCTGCATAGGAGGGCTGGGCCACGCTCAGCCGCATGCTCACCCGCTTGTAGCCCGGGTCGGGCTGGTACGGGACCCCCTCGCCCTGCACCAGCTGGGCTGGGTAGTAGCTGATGGCCGTGTACTCGTTCTGGCACTGGGAAGCTCCCATGTCCACAGGGCCGAGCGGCAGGAAGTCCTCCAGGTTCTGGTTGCTGTAGCGGGGCGGGATGGGCGCTCGCTTGTTGCTCTGGTCCAGCGGGAAGGGAAAGCCCCCGTAAAGAGCGACCGGCTCCGTGTCCGCCGGTGGAGGGGGCGGCGGGGGGAGAGGAGGGTGGGAGGAGGGCGCAGGGGGGCCTTGGATGATCTCGTAGTGGGAATATTCCTGGACATCTGATGACAGGTAGCGGGGCGGCCAGTAGGTTGTTTCTGCTGGGTAGACTGAAATAAAGAGAGGTGTGTTAGCTGCAGCTCAAGCAGTTGTTGCCTCTCTCTCTCTTGCCCTCCTCCTAATTCCTTCTGTGGGCTATGGGCCTGTAGGAGATGTGGCAGACTGGGGAAGAGAGGAGACGTGAGGACACAGGAGCTCTAGCTACTGCTTTGGGAATTGAGGGGACCTGAGGGCACCCCTGGCTGTGCTGAGGCAGTGTCCCCACCAGCCTGCAGAGATCCACTACTCTAGCACCCAAAAGACACACTTCATCACACCATTTGGACGAAAGAAGCTTGCATGATGAAGGGATTGGAGCAGAGCCAGCAATCCACTGGATCTCTCCCCTTCCCTGTAGTTACTCTTGTGAACTCTCTTCTGAGACTGTGCTTTGGTGATGAATTCTTGCATAGAGTAACTCTGCTGTCCAGAGCCCTGCAGGGTGTCCCTGAGGATGTGACCCCTCTTCCCAGGAGCACTGATGCAAATATCTCCACTAAAATTCACAATAACTTTTAGGATCTCAATTTTTTTCTTTCATTTTTCTCTTTTACAGGGTCCTTTGACCCAGGGTGTGTGGGAATCCAGGTTATGAATTTTTTTTTATTTCGATGATTGTGTATGAGACTGATCAGGTTAAAGCAGAAAACTGGGATATACTGGCAAGCAGGGAGAAAAGAACCAATAAAAGCCCTATAGCAGGGCTGGGAAAATATTTGCCCATGCTTTGCTTGCCTTTAGCCAACACCATTTGCCCCTCATGTTTTCAAACCTCAGACCCACTTCACAAGGGGAAGACAGACACATAAGAGCAAGGAAAAGCTGTGGCTACTGACCCATCTCCTCCCTGGCCCAGGTGCACTTGATGAAGGACTCGTTGTCGGAGTTGGAGGGGGGTGCAGCAGGGGGCAGGTTGGGGGCCACACTGCACACAATGGTGCCCCGGTGCTTGGGGGCATTGGCAGAGTTGAAGGTGACGAACTCGGGGGTGCCGGTGGGTTTGCGCTGCTCCGGCGTGGCCCGGTCCAGGTTGTTGTGCGCTGCATCGCTGAGGATGTTGAGCTCGATGGGTGGCACGGCCTGGGTGCCCACACCCACGCTCTTGGAGAACTCGCTCTTGGAGAGCAGGTCGGGGTCCTCCCGGGCCACGGGCTTGTGAGCCTTGGCGCGGTGCCGGTAGCGCTTGCGGATGAGCACGAAGGCCACGACCAGGATGGCCGCCCCCAGCACACCCGCCACGATCTCCGCGATCTCCTCGGGGCCCACTGCCCACTGCGTGGGCACGATGGCAGGGGTGATGATGGGCTGGGTGCAGTAGTCCCCCTGGTAATCGGAGGGGCAGATGCAGTGGATGGAGCCCTGGCTGCTCACGCAGCGCCCGGAGTTGCGGCACGGGTTGTCTTGGCACTCCTCGGCCAGCTTCTCGCACCTGCAGGGAGGAAAGGGTGGAGACAACCACCATCAGCCTGGGGATGCAGCTAAAACTATCTTACCCTATTCAGGGTTGTGACTTACACCAGCTCTATCCCCACCTGCTCTCCCTCCCTTGCTTCTTCTGGCAGAGGACTGTGATCCTTGAGTATAAAATGATGCTTTTCAGGACACTGTTTAACAGGATGGTCCTACTTTTCAGTCGTATGCAGCAAATTAAAATGGGAGCCCTCCTGCCTCAGAGGAGTGTTTGGAGTTCTAGGGCTAACAAAGGACAGAAAGGTGCTTCCATCCTGTTAAATTAGGGAGCCCAGGGTCAGTCTGAACTGTTATGAAGTCTCTTACGCCCTCCAGGCTCTGTGGGGTCTCAGGACGGTTTGTAGCTATCTGCAGGTTGCAGTAAACGTTTGAAGAACAACTACCCTGAGAAGTGGTGAATGGGCATCCTTGTTGCAGAGGCTTTTTGACATTTTATGGAGCATCTGCAGAACTAGGATGGAATTTCTGATTCTCTGTCCTGCTCCACCCCACACAACCTAAATGTTTCCCAACAGTACTTGGGACATTTCCTTCCAGTAATGATCTCCCCATGCTAGAGGAAATATGCAATGCTTTATTGGCTTTCCTTTTTTTTTTTTTTTTTTTTATTTCTTCTCATGACTGAACAAACTCTGTGAGGTCTGGGCTTCTCTTGTAGTCGATTTTACGATGTGTGAGCTGGTGTGTGCATTGTGCACCCACAGCCTCCATCTGGACACCCAGTGATTTCAGATATTACACTGCCACCTAATGCTCAGCTACAGGCTTGTATTCCAAGAGTTGAACAGGTAATTTCTGCCTTTGTCTTGATTCACAGGACCAGTGTTCATCTTGGCTCAATGGCTAAGGCAGAAGGATGAACTGGGCCAGCAAGGACAGGCTTTCAACCTGCCCCACAGCACCTGCAGGCATCAAAGCATCTGTCAGGAGAGATTTTTCTGTTTTCCCTCCTGCTCAGAGGAGATGGGCAGAGAGGGGCAACAGCCACACGATGGCAGAGCTATTTGTGTCCTGGTCTGCTCAGCTCTGCCCTCAGACACCTCCCTGCTGCAACGCTTGGGTACCTGCAGTTTGCGAATAATCCCAGAGAGTCTGGATCTGGTGAGCTCCAGAAATGTGCAATGCTCCTCGGTAGAGACCATGTTTTCAGCCCACACATCCCAAAGCCCCCCAGCCCTTACCTCTCACCCAGGGACCAGTCAGGGCAGTGGCAGGAGTAGCCGGTGGCGGAGTGGGTGCAGGTTCCGCCGTGCAGGCAGGGCTTGGACTCGCAGGGACTGTCCCCAAGCTCACAGTGCTCACCAGAGAACAGCCCCGGGCAGATGCAGGTGTAACCTGGAGAGGGTGAGAGTGAACATATCTGTATGGAAGAACTGGCAAGAACAGGGAGAAGCAGTGACTGGTGGCACCCACAGAGGGCTCAGCACAGCTACCTGAACACAGGTACTTGCTGCTGCAGCAGTGCTGTGGGGCACTCACGCCACATGTGGCTGGTGGGTACGTTACAGGACCTGGTGTGGTTGCTGGAGGCTGGGTGGCCACTCTGGGGCAATGCAGAGGCATGAGGGAGCTGTTTGAGCAACAGGTCAAGCCCGTCCTGACACAGACCTCTCCTCCCAGGGATGCAGTCAGGGCAAAGCTTTATTGCATGGAGAAGCTGAGGGACAAATTCAGGATAAAGGAAGGGGAGCCTGGCTGGCTGATTCACAGTTTCTGACTCTCTTAAATGCAACCCTCTGTAATTTATTGTTCTCAGGAGTCTTTGGTCCTGCGAGTTCTCGTGGTATGAAGTGCCTGTCTCAACATGTCAGGTTTCTCCTGCCTACAGGAGATGTCTGCTTGGAACCAGAGAGAAACCAGGCACAGCAAGGACTTGGAGGGGGCTGCTGCTGTTTGTGTTTCTGGCTGCTGTTTAGTGTAGCCCTTAGCATGGGAATGTCCCTGGCTGTGCTGAGCTGTTGCCAGTTGCTTGGCTGGTGGTGCCATGCAGGAAATTCAGTTTCCACCTTGCAGCACACCTGGAAAACCTTTGCTACTCATCCACAAGCTAAACAACGCTGCTTTAGAGCACAGGGTGAACAAACCTGTTTCCACACGCGCGTTAGTGGCTGTACAACAAGGACGTGCTGACACTCGTGCAGCAGGTGCTGGACGCTGCCTGTAGGGCTGCGTGTGCCCAAACACACATCTTCTGGATGTGGGGGCTCACATGTGCTTGTACCCTGTGGTCCTGGGTGCTGTGGTTGGTGTGGTGGCCGGTCTGGCTTGGACTCTCTCTGCACAGATGTGTTCTCACGCGGCCACGTGGCTTCCCCGGGCTCGCTGGCACAGGTGTGTCTTTGCCTGTGCATGCAGTCCCACGCCTGAGATCCCTGGGCAGAGCTTTGCATAAACTCAGTGCTGCCTGCCAAGGTCTCCAGGACTCAGCCCACAGCACTCAGGGAAGCCAAGCATCCTCACAAAATAAATGTCTCCTGAGCAGCCCCTTCCCTGCAGCAATGTCCCACCTGGAGTAGCCCCTCCATGGCTCTTTCCTGGGCAGTTTGGGTCATTTGCAGGAGAGGCTGATCACCTTGGAAGGAAGCTATGGGAAGGGCATTGGATGATCATCAGTTTATTAGTGAGGGAGTGATTGTCCTCCTGCTGTATTGTCTCTGCAACAAAAGCAGGGGATGCCTTGACTTAGGGCAGAGATGCATTCCTTGTAGGCTTTGAAGAGATTCCCCTTGTAGGCTTTGAGCCCCTTCCAGCCCAACCAGAGGGGTTTTCTGTGTAAAGGGTCTCAAGGCTGAGGTGTGCCAGCCAGACTAACTGTTCAGTACAGATACACCTGGTGTCAAACAAGTTCACCTGAACCAGGCAGCTGCTGAGTCGACAGGGCTGGGAATCTTGTTCCCAGAGGCTGCGGGCAGGGCAGGAGAAGCTGTGCTGCTCCTCTGTCCTCACTTGCTCGCTGGGCAGGGTGTGGGCTTTGGCAACGGCCCCAGAGAGCACAGAGCTGCAGGAGGAGCTTCTGCCCCACACAGCAGCCTGGGAAGTACCCCTCTGCCCCTTGGAAAGGCCAAGGGGCAGGCAGGACCTCTCTCAATAGACTGGGTGTTGCAGGGTGCAGCCTGCTGTGCTGGAAGCTAGAATGTGGTGCAGGGCAGTGACACAAAGCTGGACATCCCTGGGAGCAGTTCCAACAAGCCCTGTCCCTGTGACACAGCTTGCTGTGAGGAGCCCCTGTGATGGGAGGAACAGGGCAGCAGTGAGACTGCCTAGGGTAGAGACTGTATCAAACCTCTGTTGAGTGTCTGCAGCCCATGTTAGCCTGGGACTCCTGGATTAGAGCTTACGGTTTTCCCATATCCCTTTACATAGCCCTGGGGAGTCACTCACTGCAGTGGGAAGAGACCAAGATCTTGGCTTGTTTCTGCCCAGATACCATCACTGCGTGATCCCATCTTGCCTGATCCCAGCCTTGTTAACAGCTCCTTAAGCAAAGAGGATGCAGAGGGGTGGGTGGAATTTCTATTTGCATTTGAGTTTTTGGCACCACTGTGCTCTCCTATGTCATGCACACTCCTCAGAAACACCTTCCTGCCCTGCAGGCCACGGTCCACTGGTGAGAGCCAGGATGATGATCTCATACCCCGCAGCTGCTGCTTCTGCCCTGAGTCAGGTATCACTTGAGGTCCCCTGGGACAGAGCACCTCTGGAGTAGCCCCTCCATCTTTCCCTCCCCTCCCTGCTTATTGCTCTCCTCCTGCTCTGTGTGGGATGTTCACATACCTCCTCCGTGAGTTTCGGAGCACATTCCGTTGTTGAGGCATGGGTTGCTGCTGCAGGCACCAGTGGGGGAGCAACACTGCTTTATCCCCACCTGCTCCATGACTTCCTTCGATTGCCCTTTCCCAGGCAGGAGAACCACTTCTCTGCCGTTGATTGCAACCACATCCAGGCAGCCCCTGAACCCACGTGTGACTCTCTGGGAATGAATCGACTGCCGGAGGCCCCCAAAAATCAGGTCTCGTCTGCCCTGGGAGACACCACAGGTCCCTGGCAGCTGGAGAGAGGCATTTCCCAGGCCATCGATGAGCAGGCGGACGGACACGTTCTTCACCTCCAGGAAGACCGAGTGCCACTCGCCGTCGCTCACAAAGCGGGAGGAGGAGAGGTTCCCGGTGGAGTTCCCCTGGCAGCTGTACCCAAGGTGAGGCACCCCATTAACCATCTGTAAAACACATCCCAGAAGTCATGGTTAGCTGTAATACACGTGGCTGCTGTTTATGGAGGGTTTCAACCTCCTTTATTTTGCGAAACATCTTTATCTGTGGCACAATTTCACCCATGGTCCTTCCCTGGAGCCTTTGACCAGTGTGCAGGGAGGGAAGCTCATCTTTCCACTTAATAGAGAGCAGAGCCATGTGATGAGACTGCTGCATCTGCTCACCCCTGCTCCCACCTTCTTGAGTCTAATCAGAGTTGTCCATAACTCAGATTGTCCATAACTCCATCAAGAGTTGCAGAGGGACCACATGGCTTTTGTCCCGTTCCCACTGTTTCATGAGTGGTGGGGAAGGTGCTGGAGCAGTCACCCCTTTGGCACGGGTGACAGTGCTGGAAGGACCTTGTCAAGGAGGAGCACAAGCAGCTTTCCCTGCAGGAGACAAGGAGGAGTTGGGAGGCAGAGAAAGGCATTACTGTGGCACTTGTCTCCCAGCCAGCATGCTGGAAAGCCAGGCCAAAGCTGCTGATAGGTGCTGCCATCCATTCCTTGCTCTCCGGTAGATGGGAGGGAGACGAGATATTGAGCTGCTAAAAGTGAACCACTTCTAAAAGCGAACCAGTGCCTTCTGCATTAAACTGGGACATTAGAAATACCTATTTGTGGCCCAAGGTTCATCTTTAAAACTTATGGAGGAAGAAAAAGGAAAAGGTTAGCTGTGTTGTTCTAGGGTGAAGACAGGAATAAACCTTTTTCTCCCCAGTGTTTTGTTGGCAAAACCTCTCTCTCACAGAAGCCAAGAGTCTGTGGAGAAGGAGAGAAGAGATGGGATGGAATGAAATGCTCACAAAAAACCTGCAGAGCTTGCTATGTAACATAAAGCATTTCATCAAAGGCAAGAGAGATCTCCATGGGGGGCACTAGAGACAGTGAGGAGGGGGGATTCTCGGAAGGGACTAGGAGAGGAGTGATTATGGGCTACACTGACTCTAGAGGAACCTACATACAATGTAATGGGACTACTCTGGAGGGGTCAAAAGCAGAGCAGGACAACAGTTAACTCTTAGAGAAGACAGTATAAATAAATCCCAGTGGGAGGAGAAGCAACTGCTGAAGGAAGGAAGAACAAGCAGCAGCTGGCTCATGCCATGGAAGGGCCTCAGGGCAACACGTGTGTAAATCTCTTTGCACAATTGGCAAGCTCACCAGAGAACTCTGTCACTTCACTTTATCTGGAGGAACATGATTTCACTTCAGATGGGTCTGTAGATTTGCCTTATCAATTTCTGGGGCTGGGAGACAGCTGAGAACTCGGTTCCCCGAAGCAAGAACTGACAGGCTGCCAAGTCTTTCCCAGCTTGCCTGGTTTGCCATCCTCTTGCTGCAACCTATTTCTGAACATCAGGAGAGCTTAGTGACTGGAAGGGCGAAGGTATGCATGCCCTTGGGAGAACTCATCCTCTTCACCAAATCTACAAACCATTGCTTACGGTTCTTTCAAAGCTTTGGCTCACATCTGGTGTTTATGAAGCTTAAAATCTTGAGGGATTCCTTCAATTTTATCAGGCCAGATGGTTTAGAAAAGTTTTTATCCCTAAGATATTGTTAATAAAGCGAATCGGGGAAGAAATGAGTCACAGCCACCTTTATGGTGGAGACTTTCCTATTGGAAACTTCTGGAAAGATCTGGATATAGAAGATCACGGGCACACTGAACTCTGTCAATAATGAGTCTTTTCTCACTTGACTCCCTATGTTAGGCCTGGCTCAGTAAAGCTTCCTGCCATCTCATCCTCTCTCAGCACCATCTGGAATGCTGGACTCCTACTGAACTACTTAGTGACTCTCCTTCCCAGAGAGGGGGGAGAAACCTAGATACTCTTCTAGAGAAGTTTTTCTCATCAGCCCTTTACAGTGCAGCTTAAATTCATTCTCAGAGATGGGTACAGGACAGATGGATGATGTTTCTCTGCAGGAGAGGGGAGCAGGAGTGATGGCTGTGGCAGCAGAAGTTTGGAGTATGTGCAACAGGCAGGTCTCTGGGCGTTGGCTGCTGTGCAGCTCCCTGTCTGTTTAAGTCTTTTACAACAGTGGAATGAAAAGTGTTTCACAACAGGAAGATGGGGTTGTGAAATCATGAGAAGGGATGAGGGAATTCAAGGACAAGATGAACACTTCCAGGTAGGTTATAGTGTGTAGATCTCCATGTGATTAGTCTCAAGGACAAATCTCTGTAAGCGGCTAAGTATGTCCTGTGATCTTATTCTCCAATTAGTCTGAATTTAATTGATGAGGTATATACAAAACCCCTATTCTTTAGTCATCTGCTGCTTTCCTTCTGTTCCCTAAGTGGAAAAGGGAAATGATCTTTGAATGCTGGGGAGGTTCAGCATTCAGCCAAAGGGAGGAGAGTGATCAGACTGAAATGTTCCTGGCTCTGCAGATGTCTTGAACAGCGAAATCATCTGAAGAAAGTGGTTAAAAGAGGGGTGTGTGTGTGAAAAACACAATTTGGGACTCCTGTTTTTTCCCTCTTTTGTCCATTACTGTAAAGGACCTTTAATTTGAGGTCTGGGAGGAAGCTTGCCCTTTGCTACAGTGGAAACAAACTGGTCTGGGGACAACTCCACCTGGTAACTCACACCTCCTGAGAGGTGTGATATAAGAGAGGAATGAGAAGCAAGCTGTAAGGAAAGAACACAGATCTGCTATGGGTGTCTGCTGACTTTGCACCAGAGACCAGCACACATATTCACAGACGTGAAAACCGATTCACGAGCTGAGGGTGCAGCAATCGCTAAACTGTGCTTGTCTCTCACTTGGTCTTCCCAAGTCTTATATTTCAGCTAGATGAATGACTAAGGTACATATTAATTACATCTTCTTTCTGTGATTCCCTTCCTTGAAAGAGTAAGGGTTTTTTTTGACTCTGGAAAGAAACCCCTGCTGTTGCAATACCCACCTCCAAAGTGGCGTGGTCTGTCCCGTTGGCAGAGAACACGACCGCGTGGCGCTGGTGGGTCTTCAGGCGAAAGTGCATGTGCCAGGAGCCGACCTGGGAGTGCTGGTACCAAATGTAGCTGTGCCCCCCGAACCTCACAGCTGTTCCTGAAAGGAGAATGAAAGGAAGATCTCATCTTTGTCACTCTTTGAGGCTATGGACTGGATCAAACCTTGCCTCTTTCCCTCCCTGGATGATGTCCAGAACTGCCCAGGAACAGCCCCATCCATGGCAATCCATGCACCACTGCACTGCATCTCCCACGGCTCTCTTTGGGAGATCCCAGTATTTCTTCTATGTACTCAATTGTGAAGCAACCCTGAAATGTCAGCCTGGCTACTTCTGTCCTATAGAACCTTCAAGGTGCCCTGAGCATGGTCTACAACACCCTTAAACTTCCTTATCCTTAGTATGTCTTTATATTATTCTATGGTATCCATTCCTGCCCAAGCAATGCTAACATCTATCCCTGATACCTCCATTTATTTCTTGAAGTAGTCTGGAGTATAAAAAATACTCTTCATTTGTCTTTTCTCTAATTTATCAGTTAGTCTGTGCTTTGCTGGGTCTTGGATCAACACAGGAGTTCAGGGATCGATATTCTGATCACTGAGCTTCATCGCCTGCTAGGTATGAGTGACTTCTCCCAGTGAGAGAGACAGATTTTGCTGCTATTCAATGCAACAGGAGATTAATTTTTTAAAAAATGGAATATGTGAAAATGTCAAGCTCTAAGAATCTAGTTTGGGTCACTGGGCAGCCTAATTCCAAGAAAAATCAAGGTGCTTTATAGTGTAGTGAAGGAAAACACAAATATGGGCAGGTTTATAGGGTAGGACACTGCTGGGAAGGACTGCTCACCATTGCAAGAACAGATCTGCTCCAGGCTGTGGCGGGGGGTGAGGACGCTGAGTCGGGCAGTGCTGTAAGTAGACATCATGCCTGGATCCAGCTGAATGGTCTCCTTGCACACACGGTGGGCACAGTCTGACCCGTGACACGGCACATGGATCGCCTTCTTCATCCGGAGACCGACGAGCTGGTCCATCTCCCCCGCTGACACAGTGAGCTTATTCGCCAGGACCCGGGGCTCATACAGGGAGCCGTGGGGCTCCCCGACAGCCAAGAGCAGGTCCACTCCATCAGAGGCAGCTGCAGGCTGTAAGCTGGCCATGTGGATGTTTTGGCGCCGGGTGACAAGGATGTTCCCCAAAAATCTCTGCAAGTTGCGCCAGTGGTCCCCCACGAACTCCTCAGGGGAGAGGTGTCGGAAGTGCAGCACCACTGCCTTGTCCAAGGCCTCCTGCGTGAAGCACCACACGTGGACGTTGACGCTGGTGGTGGCTGTGAACGTCCCATCACTGACGGTCACATTCAGGAGGTAGTGGCCGTGGGGAAGCTTGTCCCCAGCAATGATCTTCCCATCTGCAGCCCCGACAGAGAAGAGCCCCTCCTTGGGCACCTCTGCCACCAAAGTGTACAGCAGCGTGTCGTGGGGGTCTCGGTCCGTGGCGTGGATCTTGCCCAGAACACCCCCTCTGAAGGCTTCCTCGTTGGTGGTGATGAATATTTCCAGGGGAAGGGCTGAGGGGGCATATTGGCTCTGCTCAGTCACTTGGATGTTTACAAATGCAGATGAGGACAGGGGAGGGATACCACTGTCAGAGACCTGGCAAGGAAAACAAAAGGATCTGTTAGGGCCACGTGCTGACTTACTGACACCTCACCTGACTGGACAGGTCGACAAGGTCTTGCAAAGGAGAGCACCTTGCAGGTAGAAATGGGTGGAATCTGACAAGCAGCAGGTTGGGAATGAAGAATGGATGGGAAAAACTGGCAGCAGTGTTGGACCTGTGCCTGCAGACAGCCCCAGGGAAATGGCAGCATGCCTTCCAGCATGGAGACTGACCAAGGCCTTCTGCTAGTGGTGGGGTCACGCTCACTCCCAGGTGTGCTCATCAGCTGCTGAGGCACACCTGAGCAGGGCTCTGAATTCCTGAGGGTTAATTGTTTTTTGCTATGTTGCCAAACTGTGGGGTTCCATGTGTAACTGAGTGTACAGAGATACAAAGCAGTCACGCACATCAACACATTTACTCCCCTTCCAGACTGCCTAAGCCCGTGTCCCACCTCTGTCTAGCTTGAATCAAGGAACCTCAAAACAGAAAAATGCGAATAATCAGATTATAGGATAAATTTCTCCCGAAAGGTAAGCAGCTAGAGGTTGAGGTTTGTAATATAATAGTTCCTAGCTTTTAGAACAACTGCCATTACTGAAGAAGTATGTACTTTACATGTTATTATCCTTTTGTTTGTAATGGACTATTCTTACTGATAACATTGAAAAATAATTAATTCATTCTGCAACAACAGAAATCCTTTTTGAAGAGAAACTTAAACCACTTCTTAAATGACAAGGATAATTAGAGAAAGCTTGTAGGACCAGATCCAGGTCTTGCTTTAAATTGGAATTCACTAGAATGATTATGGGAAAAGCATCTGTCTAAGGAAACTGCTGACAGAGTGTTTTTCGTGATCATACTATCTGATTTTATCAACACAGAAGCTGGCCCCCTGCTTCTTGTGGGCAGACTAGGTGGAGAAATAAACTCTGGAGTTGGCTCCAAGCTGCACAATTTGTGTCTGGACTGGATTTCTTCAAAGCCAGAGATGTTTTCATTCAGCTGGCCCATCCTAATCACATACTGTTGCCATTTTCTGGGGAATTCAGACACCAGGACAGTAACACAGGCTCTACCTGGACTTGCAACAGGTACTGTTCTTTCATTCTTCTGTCCAGGACAGATGATGTCACCAGCAGACCACTCTGGGTGACATCAAAGGCCTTCCCATCGTTGCCTTGGGTGATCTGGAAGGAGTATGGTGGTCCATTTTCTGGGGAGTCCCTGTCGCTCATAATCAGCTCCAGGACGCTGGTACCCACGGGAGCATTCTCCTGAAATGGGGAAAGATGCTTTTGGAAAAACATAAGCAAAGAGAAAAGGCTCGGGGGGGAACCTACAGTGCCCCAGGAGCTGCTGGATCAGGAAGAGGGAAAACAAATCCCACCTGCCCTCTGCATCTCTCCAGACCACACAGAGCACAAAGAAGCTTCACCACCATCTTGCCCCTCTGCTCCAGCAGCAGCCCAGGCACAACTTCCTTAACACCATGAGAACAAACTGTCCTGGCTTACCTGCACCACCACACTGTAGTTGAGCTGGAAGAACCGAGGAGGGTTGTCATTGACATCAGACACGTGGACATGCACAGGGACGTCACTGAACTGAGCCGGGTGGCCGTTGTCCGTGGCTCGAACTGTCAAGGAATAACTGGGGATCTGGAGGATTTGTAGTGCAGGATTACTTTGAGAAATGGTAGAATGGTGGCTTTTTCACATTGAAGTTTTACCCTGCTGCAGCTTGTTGAAATGCCTGGGGGCATAACAGCAGCTTTGCCCTTGGCCAAGGCTCTCCATCCATAAAACTCGCTCAGAGCTCATTGGTAAACAAGATCAGCCTCACAACAGTTGCAGAGAAGAGAAACAGCTTGACAAATATGGATGAGACTAAGCTGGGCAAATATCTGTCAGTAATGGTTTAAGCTGCTACTATTTTTTGCATGAGAGATTATCCAGGTGATCTTTCCATCTCCTCCCCATACCTGTTTTCCATAATGCTCTGATGCAGGGAAGCAGAAGTCAGCTATGTTTGCTTCCAGTTTGGGGCTTACTTTCACCCAGACAGCTTGAAATACCAATGGAGCAGACAAAAACTCAAGAGTTGTGGGAGGTGTCCCTGACTGTGGCAGGGGGGTTGGAACTAGGTGATCTTTAAGGTCCCTTCCAACCCAAAGCCTTCTGTGATTTTATATTGCCTTTCCTAAAGCCCAGCCTTCCTACTGCAGTATATATGAGTCTAGAAAATGAATGAATGAAAGACTTGTCTTCTACTATTATGAGTAAATAATTAAGAAGACAGGAGGTAGCTGAGCATACTGTGCTCCCTCAGTTTTTTGGGGCACATGTGTTTCAGTTTTCCTGTTCTCAGTGTCTCAAACTCACCTCCTCCCTGTCCAGATGCTTGGCAATGCTGATCTGCCCACTTTTGGGTTGAATGGCAAAGTGTCCCAGTGGGTTCCCTTCCACGATGGAATATGTGATTTGATTGTTCATTGCTCCATCCAAGTCATCAGCTGACACCTGTTTGGAGAGAAAAAAAACCCAGCTAGGACCCCTGGGCCAAAAACCCTGTTCTATGCAGGGGCTTGGGCAGGACCTCCTTGTCATTTAAGGGTATTGGTTTGAGCTTGCCTCAAATGAGGAAGGGGAAGGAAGGTGGTTTAAATAAATGTCATCCAACAGTTTTTTCAAGACAAAACTCATCTACAACAATGGCTTTCTCCTTGTCCCTTTCCTGACTTGACCACCCCTGTGATGGTTACATGCCAGACAGGGAACTCCACAAGGAAACACCTTGGGCTCTGGTATTCTGACCAGAATAGGGTATTCACCTTCTTCAGGCATTTTAGCTCTCTTGGGAGGTTCTCAAGGCTCCTGAGCCCCTCCTTAGCTTTCACTTAAAGATGTCTTATAAGTGTTCCCCACTTCTGTGGAGTGTCAGCAATTCTGGCAATCACCCTTTTAAAAGTCATGCCTTGGTCTCAGATGTTGAATGTCACAAACCCAC
This sequence comes from Pachyramphus minor, assembly GCA_013397135.1. NCBI lineage: Eukaryota > Metazoa > Chordata > Aves > Passeriformes > Tyrannidae > Pachyramphus > Pachyramphus minor. The sequence continues at coordinate 245,316 of VYXB01002654.1, forward strand.
CTCAGTGGCTGTGTCCAAGGAAAAGCAAAGTGCCAAAGAGGACAAGTAGCACAAGTAAAGAACAGGCAAAGACAACTGGCCTGGTTTGTAACCATACCGTGAGGATGACTTCTCCAACTGCAGCATCCTCCCGGATATCAGCGAAGTAAGGGTCTTGGATGAACTCTGGTGCATGGTCATTGATGTCAGTTATGTTGATCACCACCATGGTGACATCGCTGAGAGAGGCTGAGCCCTTCCTTGTGCCCTCAATGGACAGGTAATACTCGTGACTCGCTTCAAAGTCCAGGCTCCCATTTATGTATAAGGCACCTGCATTGTTGGATGGATAGGAAAGAACAGAAGATATGAATTAACAGCACGTGAGGTTTCCTGGAATACTGCAAATACACCAAGGCAACCACCAAACTTCCAGCTGAAAAGGTGTTGCTGACCTAGCTTTGACCTTCTCTGGTTAAATCAGGATACCGAAGGTCATGGCATCCCACAAAACAAGCTACAACTGAACAGATTCTGTGATAACCTGCCTCATTCTGGTATCAAATGTTTGAAGAGATAAAATAAACTTCTGGAAGGTGTCCAGGAGTCTTGGTTGGAGACCTGGGACAAAACAGGATGAGAGTCAACAGTGCTCTTGAAAGCTGTGACCAAAGCAGTAGTAGAACACCACTGTGAACTGACACTGAACTGTGTCACAGGCAGGATGTAAAGGTGTGGGATGTAAATGCAGAATTGTACAGGAGTTAAAGGTGTGCAGCAAGATGCTGTGATTTGTTAGTGAGGCTAGAGATGCAGCGTAGAAAGGAGGCTGTTAATCTCAAAAAAAATGAATGAGAAACATACTGAACATATGGACTGAAGACATAAAGTAAAACAAGAAAAAAAGGAACCAGAGTAGCAGAATGTGACTGGGTTCTGCACTGAAACTATCACAAATTCATTCCCTGGAAATGACCCTGTTCTGTGTCTTTTAGGATGAACATACTAATAAGAAGATTGGTGTGGAAAAATTAGCAAGAGTCTTGGGGACAGAGAAGCTGAGGATGGCACCATGGATGAGGATGTCACAGCCAGGGGCAGAAGGCCATTGATGATGCAGCCAAGGGCTTGTTTCAGGGAGCTGACATTGGCCTTCTGAGAACAGCCCTTATCAGATCACTGTGCAAACAGAGCCATGCTTTATTTGGCTGGTAAACCTGGCTCAAAACCTGCTCGTGGCTAAGAGTGGTATTATCCATGCTCATTGAGTGCTACCTAATAAAGCTGCCTGTTCCCCTGGGCTGCAGGTTCCTCGTGGGTTCAGAATGGAGAGACTTTTTAAATGAAACTGCTTTCTCCTGCCTTTTGAAGTGGAAAAATTTCTCCGTGTATCCCTCATTCACGTGGACGTGCCTGAGGTTCCAGACATATAACAGGAATTTTCCCATTAATTTCAGTAAGATTTGGATCACTCCTTAAGTGACTTGGCTGGCAAAATTTAAAGTAGAAAAGAAGACCCTTGTGCTGGCTGAACACAGAGGGGAGCAAAAGGGGAAGCCAAATGGAGAACCAGAAAAGACAAGGAGAGCCTTTGGTGTTGGGTCAACCTGGCCCTGCTTGGGCACAAGATCATTTTACCTGTGTTTGAGTTGAGCTGAAACTTCCCGTGGTCGTTGCCATTCACAATTTCATACTTTATCTCTGTATTTTCTGCGTTATCCCTCGTCAAGGCTGACAAGTTGAGGACCTCTGTACCCACAGCCACGTCTTCTTTTACCATGGCCACGTATTCAGGGGCCAGGAAAACAGGCAGGTACTCATTCAGATCCACAACAGAGACAGTGACAGTGCCGAGAGCAGAGAGGGGCTCCGGGGTGCCCCGGTCAGTAGCACAGACTGTCAGCTCAAACGCTGAGTGCTGAGAGTCCTTCAGAGGCTTTTCCAGACGGATCACCCCTGTGGTTTCCTCAATTGAAAAGTGTCCATTGGCAGAGTCAGACAGAGAATAGACCACCTCAGCGTTGAGACCTGGAAGGGTAAGGGGCAGGCTGCATTAATTCTTGGGTAGGAATGCTGCTGGTTTTATTTATTTATAGTCCATTAGGACTGTGGGTACTTAATGACCTTCAATTCCCGGGGAAAATGGAGGCTGTATGAAAATCATATGAACACCAAATGTGCCCCTGTCCATCTGCAAGTTCAGACATCCAGCCACCCTCGCCATTATCCTTAAGTATCACACTTGTATTAACTGGTGCTTCCCGTTTTTATTTTCCTTCATATCTGCTGCCAAAGAAAATAAATACTATCCTGCTTCTCTGTCACCACAAATACAGTCTCTGCTGGAGGGGTTTATTGAAAGCTCCTTTCTTAGGAGCCTTACCTATGGTTCTGAGAATATCTGTGTCCTCAGAAGGACCTCTCCATCCATATTATTTACCCCATCCAGATCTAAAACTCCTTTTTTCCTCATTATACTCATTCTCAGTCTCCATCTTTGATAAAGTTTCTGTCCTGTTTGGATCCCAGACAAACTGTGTCACATTTTTTGCTGTGCATCACAGTCAGTTACTGAGCATGTTCTTAAAGTCTGTCTTTGCATGTTTCTACAGTTACTACACTTCCGACAGGGCCACAAAAATGCTGATGGCCAGCCAAGGACATGTCAGCAATGAGATCCAGGCACATCCCCGACCAAGCTTCAATCAGCTGTGCCCATGGCTGAGCCCTTCCCTGGGTTTCAAAGGTTTCTACTGAGGATGAAAGATGAACTCTTCTAACAAGTAAATCCCATTGTGACTCACCTTCGTCAAGGTCCCTGGCAGCAACCACTGCGATGGGTGTCTTTGTAGTGGTGTTATCAAAAACAGCCACGGCGCAGTGACTGGGGAAGAATCTCGGTGCGTTGTCATTTGTGTCCTCCACGATCAGTGTCACATCTGCCTGGCAGGAACGGCCCCCACCGTCAGTGGCTTTCGCAACCAGGTGGTACGTGGGTTTCTGTTCGCGGTCCAGAGGTGCAGCTGTGGTCAGCTCCCCTGTGGGAAAGAACAGGAGGTGGTTTTGTCTCCCCAGCAGCCTACAAGACCTCAGGGAGGTTCAGCTGCCTTCCTGCATGGACCGTGGGAGACAACAGGCCAGGTTTGGACATCTATAGCAATTCAGCTAATGGTGGTGGTGTGTCCACACCACATTGCTCAGGGCTGTTCTCGGATCACTGCCAGCCAGTGCCTTGGCAAGGCTTGGCACGGGGAGTCCTGCAAGTTCAGCTGAACTTCATGCAAGGGATGCCAACATGCAGTAAAAGTGCTCATAAATAAATTGGACTTCTAAACACACCTTTATAAACCCCTCTGCACTGAGCTTTCTGCAACGTAATGAACTCCAAGTGATCTCTAGGATGATCATCGAATCCGTTTGGGTAAATAAACTGCACAAGACCTGATAAGAGCTTTTCAGAGTTTTTGAGTCTTTGGCTCAAGTAAAAGACCTCTTCTCCTTGAGACCTGGCCGTTAGCACTAGTGTCTGCCCTTCATTTTAACAACACTAATGACACCACTTCTAACAAAAGCTAGCAGGAAGATTGAGAGCTCAACCTCCTTTACACCATGTTGCAATAAACCTGACTGTTTGCCATTCCCTCCTCACTTGGGAGAGCTGGAATGAACAGTCCTTACGTTTGCTCAAGAGGAGATAAGTGTTGGGCCATGCCGGGAGCTTGGATTTCTCAGGAGTGGGTGAGGAAGAGGATAAAGGTATCCCATTGCCCTGCTCTCACCTGTGTGAGGTCCCAGCCGGAACTCCTCTGCACCAGGGCCGTGGAGGCTGTAGGTTATCTGGGCATTGCTGCCAACATCGGGGTCAGTTGCTGATATTTTCAAAATGAAAAGACCTGGCCCAGCATCTTCAGAGACTCTCCCAGTGTAGAGTATCTGACAAGGACAGAAAGTGTCATTGGCATCTGAGTCACCTCCAAAATACCTTTATCCCAATAGAGGGAGGAGCAGACTAGGAGGAGCTTCATAGAGAAGGATAAACCCTTATATAAAACCCCTGTGGTTTATAGGGGAGCACAGAGTGCCTCCCATTGATCACTGCTGGGACCACTGAGCACATTTCACACAAACCTTTGAATCTCCTTTGAGAAGCAACCACCTCTGTTCTTTCTCACCATGGCTAATGTCCACACCAGCGATCAGCTCTCTACAGCAACAAATCTTCTGATGGGAATCTCTCAGCATAGCAGGATATAAAACTCAGTAATTTACATGCCCCTACCCAGGAGGCTTCCTGGCATTGTTTATCTCCAAAAATTATCCTTCATAATGCTTAAGCTCTCACTTACTGCTGGCAAACATGCTTGGAGGCTAGATTTAATGTGCTTGCTTGACATGCAGCTTAATTAAAATTGCTAAGCATAATCAAAGCAACAGGATCGTGTGAGAAGAATTATGACAAGTCAAACCATTTAACATGCTCTGTCTGTTCTTTCTTCTTTGCTATTGTGTTCTCTCCTTCCCAGGCTCTCCCTTCATGCCCCTGATGTCCCAGAACAGACCTCTTACCTGACCGCACTCAGGGCTGTTGTCATTGATATCCAGAACAAAAATTTCCACTTCAGTGGTAGCCTGGAATTTCCCATCAGAGGCCATAACCTTGAGGAGATATTTCTCTGTATCTTCTCTGTCCAGAGGCTTCTTGGAAGAAATTGTCCATTCGCCCTCAATTTCGTTAACTGTGAACTGTCCCAGCACATCTCCTTCTAGAAGGGGGCAGGAGGCAAGAAACAAAAGGCATTTACTGAGTGCTGAAAACCAGAAGTGCTAAAGAAAGAGAATATAGGTGTGTCCACTGTCATTCCCTTAGGAGACCTGAAGGACTTTGATGACCTTAGAGGTCTTTTCCAACCTATATGATTTGATGATTCTCTGACTTGCACTGGTGATACAGAGAGGGCACTGGTGGTGTATCCAGCAGGTCAGGAGCATTTGGTCTGCCCCACTGGACAGCTGGGAAGTACCCTGCCTGTTTCAGTTATTCCCTGGCTGCATATTACACTGGAAGGAGGAAACAACTCCTGGTTGCAGAAAAGTCTCGGTAATGTTCTGCAGATGTGCATATTCATTGCCTCAAAACCACATTGTCTCACCTTCCCAAAGCCTGTCAGTCTTTCTCAGTGCATGTTCCTAAAGAGATCTGAGAGTTTCAAATACCCTGCAGACACTGGTTGGATCTGTTATGGCACCACATATAGTTGTACTTTCTCTTAACCTATAGATGTATTTAATATATAGCTGCACTTTCTGGGGTTACTTTTTGATTCTGTAAGAATCAAATGATGTGAGATCGGTAAATCCAGGCTAGGCAGTCTCTTTGGTCCACCAGATTCATGCTACTCCTGCTGCTGTTACACAGATTAGATTTTAAATGGGCTGGATGCTGCCCCTGGGGAATCCTTCTCTTTTGGCAAGGAGCTGGTGTCCTCTGCTGACCCCACACCCCTGGGCAGAGAAGGGAGCACATTAGGCAGTGGGAGTCAACGAGCAGAGCTGGCTGGGGGGCTTGTTTGTGTTACACTCTGAAGGGCCTTGCACAGCAGGGTAAATTAAATTCACTCCCTTTCTGCTTTCCCTTGCACTGCAGAGACGAGGTGGTGGATCTGGAGGCACAATGAGACCTCTGCTAGCTCTTCTTCTGATGGGAAAACATCAGCCCATGGCCAGATTTAATTTCTATGTGTTTGAAATCAATGTAAACAGGGGGAAGATGGGCTCTGTGTTCACCTACTCCTCTCTTTTGATGCAGTTGCATTTACATGTTTATGGATAGAGTTTGACCTGTGCTTGTAAGTGCATAGCAGAGAGAACATAAGGTGCTCACCACTAACATAAGTATGCATCCTTTCAGGTTTAAAGTAGTTGCAAGTTACTACTACCTTTAAGATGGAGGAATGTGATTACATAAATGGATTAAATCTTTCCTACCAAAGATTTGCAAATACCTAGGCATGCCATAAACCAATTCAAAGTACCAGCATTCCTTCCCTGTTTTGGATGGTTACAATAGCAGATAACAGGCTGCAGCACGATCTGCCTAAATGTTTTGACCCTGAAGGGTCCTCATTTGAGTTTGAACAAACATTTTAATTTAAAGTATCTGCTCCAGGTCTCAGAAAGACCCTTTAGGGTCAAAAAATACTGTAAACTCAAGCTTCTAATTGTGCAGATGCATATAAAACATTCCAGTGTAACTTTTTTGCTATTTTACAGCAGTGGTTAATTTTAGTTGGCACAAGTGATATTTCAGGGATGCAAGAGTAATTTTTAGTATTTCTTGTTAGCCAAAACCTTTAATAAGATTGGCATGACAGTCTCAAATCTCTTTCAGTGCAGAGTGGCATCTGAAGCCTTGCTTGTTAAATCAGACTCCAAGTGGCTTCATAGAAAACACATTTAGTACCAGGAAGTTATACACATCCTATGTGTGTATTTAAAAAATACAGACAGGCTACAGGCATATATGTGATGTATAAACTGACTGCACTGTTGGCAGGAGAAAACTGGGTCAAAGAACTTAAATACTGATCACAGTATCTCTGTGAGAAAAATCATCCTCCTCCTGTACCACCTCTTCTCTCCTTCCAACAGATATTACAATTACACTGTCTTAATTATTCCTCTGTTGGGAAAGTGTAAATAAATATTTCTACAGTACTTTGTAATTACTTATATGCATTTTATTTATTCCCAAATAAATAGGATGATTCAGTGGTGAGATTATAATGACAATTCCACCCACTGTAGTTAGTTACTGAAGAGTTTTATATTTCCCCAGATTCATTTAACTGAAGAGTCCAGCTCATGACAGAGCCTGGGCTTCATCTCATCTGCCTCTCATAGGCCTGTCAGTACAACAGCATTTCTGCATTAACATCCTGTAAGGCAAGGTATCAAATCCTCACTTTGAGATGACACTCTTGTTCTTGCTCACCAAAGATTTCAAGTCAGGAAAGACTCACCAGTTATGTAGCACGTGACGCGCCGGTTCTGCTCAGAGATGTCTGCGTCGACGGTGCTCAGCGTGACCACCACCTGCCCCGGCTCCGCGTTCTCAATCACCGACCCCTTATAGAAATCTGAGGTGAACTGTGGGGCATTATCGTTTTCATCGGAGACAGTGACCTCCACCAGGGTTTGGGAAGAGAGCTGGACTTTCCTGCCGTGGTCAGTGGCCACCACATAGAAGCGGTAGATCTCCTGATCTTCGCAGTCCAGCTCTTTCAGCGTGGTGATCCACCCACTCTCGCCATCAATGGTGAACAGCCCACGGAGGTGGCCAGATTCTGCTTCCAGACTGTAGGTCACCTGCCCATCATTTCCCATGTCCTGGTCGTTAGCTGTCACTTGAATCACTGTGGTTCCTGAAGGCATGTTCTCCATGACAAAAGCTTTGTAGGGATCTGCCTCAAAGACAGGTCTGTTGTCATTGACGTCCTGCACTTGGATGTTCACGGAGACCAGAGAGACCAGCTCAGTCTCCTGATGTGAGCAGTGAGCCATAACATCAATCTGGTACCACTTGGTGGTCTCGTGATCCATGGGTTTTTTGATTTTCAAAACCCCTGTTTGTTCATCCAGTGTGAACACCTCATCCTTGTTACTTTCTGTAGTGGTTCCCTTCACCAGGCTGTATATAATGGGATCCTCTGCAAAAGCTTTGACTGACCCTATTTCTGATCCCTCTGGAAGATCCTCAGATGCAGAGAATGTATAAAGGGGCTCAGAAAACCTTGGCAATGTCACCTCCCTGGGGACAATCTGGAGATTCACTGGGACAAGGGAGTTCCAGTGAGGGGGTCTGCCATCTTCAGCTTTCACCTTGAAGTTAAAGGCTCTGTTTTCTAAACCAATAAGGCTCTCCTTGACCTTAACAACCCCAGTGGCAGCATTGATCTCCACAAGGTCTTCTGTCACATCTTCAACAGAATCAACAGAGTAAATGACATCTGCATTTGCACCTTCATCAGCATCGTAAGCCAGTACTTGGATGACGGGGGAACCTTTGCTTACATTGGACTGGATGGACAGTGTGTATTCAGAGGCTTTGAACAGAGGTGGGTTGTCATTCTCATCTGTAAGGATTATTTTGACAGTGCAGAAGGCCACCTTCCCACCCCCATCCTTGGCCATGACTTTAATGGCAATGACCCTTTCTGTTGAATTTTCCCTGTCCAGCTTTTGCAGTGTGGAAATACAGCCTTTATTGTCTATGGAGAACTTCTCATGGGCAAGTTTATTTATGATGGTATAGTCTATGGTGCCATATGGGCCACCATCTGGGTCAATTGCCACCAGCTCAATCACTTTGGTACCAATCTCAGCATTTTCTGCCAGCTCTGCCTCGTACACATTCTGCCGAAAAGAGGGGCTGTATTTGTTGGCATTTGTGGTGTTGATATACACTGGCACAGTGCTCTTGAAAACTCCATCTGAAGCAGAAACCCTGAGATTGTAGGATGGCTCCAAGTCCTTTTTGCAGCGATTGAACATGGATATTATTCCAGAAGTGCTGTTGATAGCAAAATGCCTGTTGTCATTGCCTGAGAGTATCACATATTCCAGTCGGGTGGTATCTCCACTGTCGGGGTCCAGGGCTTGGACTTTGATCACAATGTGCCCACATGTAGCCATTTCACTGACCTTGGCTTCATACTGAAGCTGGCTGAACTCAGGGGGATTGTCATTGATGTCTGTCACATCTACAACTACCAGTGCATCACTGCTAAGTGGAGGCATCCCATGATCTGCAGCTCTTACTTTCAGGCGGAACTGTTGATTCGTTTCATAGTCAAGTGCTTGAGCTGTTGCTATTTGCCCTGTGCTGGCATCAATATTAAAGAACTTGGTGGCATCTGATCCATCATCCACGATCTGATAGGACACCACTTTGTTTCTGCCAGAATCCTTATCAGATGCAAGGAGTTGGACAACAGGGGTCTGCGCTGGCAAACTCTCTGAGACAGACGCCGTGTAGATGATCTGAGAAAATACGGGGGGATTGTCATTAATGTCCTCTACCTCCACCTCTACTCTGGCTTCTGAGAAGGATCCCAGCGCTGTGTCTGTGGCTCTAACAGTGAACGCGTGTTTTGTCTCTAGCTCGTAGTCCAGCTGGCCCGTGACAGTAAGGACACCAGTTTTGAAGTCGGTGTTGAAGAGTTTCAGGGAGTCTTCTTCCACAATGTTGTAGATGAGGCGCAAGCCTTCAGGGCTGCGAGCCTGTATGTGGAGGATAGATGTGTATGGGGGGATGTTTTCTGGCACCTTCACTCGGTAGTACAAACTTTGGAACAGAGGGTTGGATTTGTTCCTCACACTGATCACAACCTCCTCTTCCGCGTGGAGGGAAGGCTCTCCTTTGTCCTTAGCAATGACTCGGAGGTTGTATTTATTTAAAGCTTGATAATCAAGAGGCTTCTTAAGGGAGATGTCTCCTAGGTAAGGGTCAATCCGAAAGTACTTGTAGTCCTCTGCAAACGAGTAGGTAACAGCTCCATTATCCCCTATGTCTTTGTCTGTTGCTGACACCTGGAAAAGTACATCACCTGGCTCCGTGCCATCCTGCACCGAGGTGTAATATGGCACATTCTCAAACTGCGGTGGGTTGTCATTGACATCCTTTACATAAACCTTGACTGTGGCTTGGGACACTCTTGGTGGTTTCCTGTTGTCCTTCACTTCCACAGCCACCTCGTGCATGTCTTGCATTTCCCGGTCAAATTTCACACCCTTTGTCTGAAGTACTCCAGAGGCCTGGATCATCTTGAATTTCTCCTTTCCATTCAAAAGTGAATAGGAAAGGGGTTCATTTAGCTGATATCCCTTGACCCCAAGAATGGTTAGAGTCTTCTCATCTGTAGAGTTCTCCATCACAGTTGCTGTATACACATCTTGATCAAATTTCAAGCCAGTACCTTGTGCTTGAGTTAAGTTCAGCTTAACCAGAGCAGTACTCTTATACAAGCCATCACCAGCTCTGACCATGAGCTCATGATAGCTCCTCAGCCCAGTAGCATTAACAATGGAGATGAGACCTGTGAGAGGATGAATATGGAAAGCATTATCAAGGTTCCCTTCCACAATGCTGTAGGTCACCTCCGAATCTGCATCTGTTGCCTGCACTGACAAAAGCTCCATCCCTGGGTGGGCAGGTAGCAAGACAGAAAGACCGTAAGTGTCTTTCAAAAAGACAGGAGGTGAATCATTCACATCTTTAACGTGGATTGTGACCTTGGCGGGCTTGGATGCAAACAAGCTGGGACTTCCACTGTCATGCACATGTACACTGAAGTGGAAAACTGGGGTGAGCTCATAGTCTATATCAGCACGACTGGTCAGCGTCCCTGTGCTGGGATCTACGGTGAAATATTTCAGTGCCTCTGGTTCCAAAATCTCATAGACCAGCAGAGCGTTGGAGTCTTGGTCAGCATCCGTTGCATAGGTCACGAGGGGAGCATTGCTCTCATCCAGAACCATGCTCTGCGATGGAGCATTCTCCATGATCCAGCCAACGAAGGAAGGCTTAACGAAGATGGGCACATTGTCATTCTCATCTATGACATAGATAAGTACCACTGTGTCCATAAAAGCTCCAGCCATGTTGGTGCCACGGACCTTCAGCTGGTAAAAAGACACCTGCTCAAAATCTAAGCTCTTCTGGGTGGAAATAAGGCCTGACTGATAGTTCATGGAGAACACTCCACCTCCATTTCCATCTTTTATTTCATAGCTGACTGGTGACAAGCTTGTGGCTGAAACCTGGATTAGAGGAGAGCCAATAGCAGTGGATTCACTGATCTCTGTGATATATTCGGCCTCTGGAAATTTTGGAGGGGTTCGATCAGAGGGTCTAATGCGGACATGTACTGTAGCAGAATCTTTAAGCTGAGGGAACCCCTGATCTTCTGCTTTCACAATAAGAGTAAATCGGTCCTGCCTGGATGGATCCAGTTTCTGGGCAACTGTAATAATTCCAGAATACGGGTCGATGCTAAAGAAGCCTTCCCCGTTACCTGCAAGAAGGGAAATTACAAAGTGAAGAATGCAGACACCATATTGGTTTTGGTTTTCTGAACCTCTTTTCCATAGATTCTGCTGATTTCAGACCAGTTAACATCTGTTTCTTTCACTGGGAGAAATTAATTAATTTCTAAATAATTTTAATTATAAGAACAATGAACCCATTGAGATCCATGAGCTAACTTTTGAATCAATCAAAATGTAAATTGGAGATAAATACCCTTCTAATTTAAGCATATTTAGTGGTGGCAAAGCATGTGCTTGAAGCTTTTGTCTCGTGTGCAGAACATGGTAGCACAGACAGTACTAGTTCCTTCAAGCCCTGTCATGCTTGTAATTACCAATGCTTCAGGAGCAATTAAATCCCTCAGTCCTTGATCTAAATTGCAATGAGAAAGATGGAGCAAAGGATGGCTTGTCTCCTGCAAAGAATTTACCAGCTAAATAGGCAGTGTGGCACAGATATAAATACTTCAGTTTTAACCTTTAGAGTGAATGATAAAACACTTGCCCACTGAACTTGCATGACCCAAAACCACCAGCAGCCAATGCTGACAGGGTGCTCACTGTTCTCTGAAGATGTATTTCTTGGTAGAAATGGTGAAACTGATGATGACTGTTGTCAGAGTTGGAGTATTTTTGCCTAACAACTGAATAGGGATCCCTCCCTCAGTTTCCATGGACAAAAGGAGCAGATTTTAGGTTGTCCTAACTCATCCAGTCACATTATTTTTTAGGCCAGTGACTCAACACTAAGCTGTCTTCTTAAGAAAGGAAGTTAATATTCTATAATATGGAAATTAGCTGCCCACTCTAGATTTTCCCCAAATAGAAAGAAAATCACATTTTAGAACTGTGCAGCCATTTACTGGTCTTTGCAACAGCTACTTAACCAGAAAGCTGGTCAAGGGGCCACCAGTTAGAGTATGAAAATATAGGCTTGATAAAAGCCTAAACTGTCTTGTTGCAGAGCTCTCACCTGCCTGAAGGGAGTAGTGGATTTCAGCATTAGCTCCTTGGTCCTGATCAAGGGCTCTGACTTGGATAACCTCTGTGCCCACCACTGCTGAGTCCAGCACTTCTGCTTCATAATGGATGCTGCTGAACTGTGGAGGGTGGAGGTTGCAGCTCTCCACATGGACGATGACTCGAACAAAGTTCCGCTTGATGGGGACCTCCTGGTCTCGCACCTGAATGACAGGGGAAGAGCAGCAACAGTCACACTTGGGGAGAAGGCAGCCTTGCCTGCACCAGCTTCCAAGCAACTCATCAGGACTCCTACACAGGTGGGTGTTTTGCAGTGGTCCTAATCCCTTGGGTGGGAATGAGCACCAAAGTTTCAGCACCAAAGCTCAGCCTTGAACTTGAAACCAAACATTAACAATTATTCACTCTGTTTTCTTTTGTAAGAATCCACTGGCCCTCCAATGAAATTAGCAGGTGGTGAGAGGAAAGCAGGGTGTTACCTAGATTCAGCCACATAGTAAAGGTTAACACCTCTTCCTTATTGTTCTAGACAAATCCTCCCTCAAAGGCTGGAACCAGTTTTAATTTCTCCAGTGACCCATATTTCCCTGCCAAGCTGGTGGACTCAGCAGGGCTTGGTCAGGACTCACCATCACTGTGAGGGTGTGCTGTGGCATGGGCTGGGAACTGAAGCCTTCTGCTGTTGTGAGGACTCCACTGCTTGGATCCAACTGGAAAAGTCTTGTGCTTTTGGGGTCCACGCTGCCGTGGATGGTGTAGATGAGCCCCTTTCCTTTGTCCTTGTCTGTTGCACTGACTCGAAGGATTTCTCTCCCTGAGGGGGTATCCTCAGGAATCCTCACCTCGTAATGGCTCTCCAGGAACTGGGGACGGTGCTGGTTGATGTCAATCACGTGGATAAATGCCTGTGGGGGAAACAGCACAGTGAGAGCAGCAAAGACATGGCAGCAGCCTGACATGCAGCCATGTAAAATCTAAGCTACCAATCCCTCTTAGGTTCCCATTCTCAGAGTCCTGTAACCGTCACAGCTTTCCAACTCTTGGGGCTTTGCCATCCATGGTGACTGGGAGCCCTTTTGTCCTTCTCCCCCAAGGAACTCCTGCTGTGCCTTCCCTTCATGTTTTCCAGTTTGCTTCCTCTCATTTCTTTTTATATCTCCAATCTGGCAAGCCACTCAGACTGAACGTGCCTGCACTTGGCACATGAGGAAACTGTCACAGCCTGCCATGAAGAGCAGCAGTGGCTCAGCCACAGTGCCAGCTTTGCTGGCCACTGCCTCCACAGCAACCCCCATTAACTACATACCACAGTGATGACAGAAGGGGGATGTTTGGTAAAATGAGGGAGGACTGTCCTACCTCATGCATGTGGAGAAGCAAAATTTGTGTTCTACATTTTTTAGCCAAATCTTCCCCTCTGCAGTCAGCAGCACCCCCCTGTGCATCGCTGCCTGAATCCTGCCTGCAAAGTCACAGGTTTTTCTGTATAGCCTCCTACCCTGGAGGTCCTGACCCTCCTACTGATGTGCTCCCTGCATCTTAGGAAGTCCCAACCAAGTGTAATAATTTGCTTCCTGTAGCAAACCTTAGCATGCCATTGGGGTTTTGCACAAGCAGGTTTCTTGACATCTGCTAGCGGCCTTGAGTGCCAAAATAAACGTAGGGATGAGATGCAAGGTGGCAGGGAATGCACACCAGGCAAGGTGGGGCTCTGTTTGTTTATTTGGAGCAATACCTGAAGATAGTCGAGATAAGTGGCCATCCGTTAGCGTTGCATTTCACAGGAATGACAGTGTTCCTCACTCATCATCCCCCTGAAGTGAATTTCCCATGATAAGCCTCACTGACAGGTGACTCACATTCTAGGTCTTCCTGAGCAGTGAGGGCTGGAATTTTGGCTGCTTCTTATGTGCAGAGAGAATGGTTGGTGGAAGATGAAGCCCTGAACACCCCTCCTCAGGGCAGGTAAAAATGGGCAGATCTCATCCCTTTAACTGGGGCTCAGGGACGTGGATGAGAGCAAAGTGCCTCCTTTCTCCAGCTCTTCCTTTCTATGTAGCAACTCAAAGGACACAGCATCTCTCCAGCTGCCCCACTCACTCCCTAGGCCTGACCTCACCTCTTGCAAATTCATCTGTGCTGCCTTTACTTTGGCTCACAAGTCCCAGGAACACCCCTTGACATGGGACCATGGGCCTGATCTGTGTCCACATTTCCCTTATGTCTTAACATGTTGTCTCAGACATGTTGTAGTTCAGACTGAGCAGCTGAGAGCAAGCTGAGGTCTGAGTGTGTGAACTGCCACTCCAGCTTGGCTGGTGGTATAGATGTGTCCTCATGTGCTGGCTGTGGTCAATAGGAAAGATCAAGGCTTTCCTAGACCAGTTGTGTTTCCAAGAACATAAAAACAATCTTAGCTTGGTATTAGGAAAGACTTGGGTCACTGTGTAATGTAAAACCACAGTGTAAGGAGATTTTTGTGCCTGGCATCTCATCCAGAGCTCATGAGACTCAGAAGAAAGATTCCCTTTGGCATGTACTCCCTCTCAGTGGGGCGTCTCCCTAAGAAAAAAACATTACCTGGGTTTTGATCGTACTGGACCCATCAGTGACTTCTACTGTCAGGTTGTAGCTTGACTTCTTCCTTGCATCAAGGGGTCTTGCAATGACCATGCTGCCTGTACTCTTTTCAATGTCAAAATCCATGTCATCATCACCACCTGGGGTAAGGGAGAGATGAAAAAGGGAAAGAGGAGGGCAGTTAAAAGTCAGCTTTCTGTTTCTGAAGCAAGCTGCAGGTGCTGGCAGCCTCTGCAGGGTGAGGAATTCCGGGAGCTGCCTGGAGATTTAAATGACAGGGATATCTCCTCCAGATACCACACACAAATCACACAAGGAGCTCATGCCCAGCCACAAATAAGTGAATACCAGGCAATATGCCTGGCAGGGGGCTGTGCAGGCACTTGCTCTCGCTGTACCTCTTTGGCCATAGCTAGATTGAGGACACTGCTGTAGGTGAGATTTCTCCCAAATCTAGAAACTCAATACCACATGTGGACAAGGAGATAGTGAGGACAAGGAGAAGCTGGACAAAGAGGTTGTCACAGATAGTGACAAAGGAATAGAAATGTGAGGTGAGCGGAATCAGAAAAAATGAGGAGAAGAGGAAAGCATGCACTTATGCATATGATGTCCTGGCTAGATTGGCAACAGGCACATTTGAGCACAAGGTCTCCAGCTATGCAGCATCACTGGCTTAGCATGGATCAGGGACCTGCTGGGCAGAACAGTGCTCTCGCTGGCTTCCAATCCATGGTCACACTGTGGGCATGTCAGTGACGGTCTTCATCGCTGTGGCTGGGAGCCTCTGAGCTCCCTGAAGAAGCCCAATCAATACTGGAACAGTTGGGGAGGCAGACGGTGCTTCCAGGGTGAGCAGAGCCTGGTGCCTCCAACCCAGATGGCTGTGCAATGCTGGGAACTGCAGGCCTGAGCAGCTCAGCAGCAGAAGGCCATCCCTCACCCTACTGCTGCTCAGCCCTGGCACGGCAGCTCCTTTCTCATGCATCACTTGCTGGTGGCCTGTTAGGCCTCTACTGCATGTGAAGCATTGCTACTCTGTTCTGAGATATAGAGAGGCTCAAAGTTTCCTGCCATTTATACCAGGTCTTCTCCCTTCCTGGCTAGTGGATACTCTGGATTCTGCTTTATTCTCTTATCAGCTGGCAAAATCTTCGCTGATTGTTAAATTACATATCTTCCCTTGCTGGAGGAATGCAGTGGTCACTAGCCATCTGGACCACTGCTTTCCTGCTGGGAAGGAGACAGAAAAAGCAGAGACAGACAAAGCAAGACCCATAGATGCCTCTTCCTGAGAAAAGAAAGAAGAGCTCCCTGTGCACAGTGCCAGATGGAAAGAAGCAGCCCAGGAAAGGAAAGAGAAGAAGAAAGATGCTGCTTTGTCAGAGTTTTGCAGACCATCAATCCCAGTGACAGAGCCTTTATGGACTGGGAAAGGAGAGATTTTGAATGAGATGCTGAGGGCTCCAGGATCACCCGGTTGGTTGCCAGGCACTGTGATGCTTTCCTTTCCTAGCAGGGAAAATGAAATCCTGTCCTTTCCCACCAGTACAGAAACCAGGAGAGCCTTGAGCAGCACTTGTTGCACTAGGAACTAACAAAGATGAGGTCAAGCTATGCTCCAGCACTCAGCTGGGAAACGATGGGAGAACATTCTGAGGAATACACTGTTAATTCTGCAAACTGGAGCAGACACTACTAATGCTAGCTCCCTGTAGCATTGTATCTCTTGTTGCTTAATTGTATTTATACACCATTATCCCTGCCCTAACACAGTAACGGGAAAAACTATTTCAGTCACCCAATTAAGGCTTTGTTTGACGAGGGCAGGCCCTGCAGGCAGTGCCAGGGGAAGGCTGTGCAAGGCAGATTGGGGCACCACTTCAAACCACCAAATTACATGAGTGCAATTGGCCCTCATTGGTAGGACCAGTTCTGCTCACACGCTGCCTGCCGAGTCCCCTGGGGTGACAGCCCACGTCCCCTCTGCCACTGTGTGTCTTAGAGGAGGCCCTGGAGCTTCATGTTTCATGTCTAAGTCATCCCTGGGATGTGGTGAGGTGGAAGAGAGAGACCCACCAGTTAGGGCAGACCAGGTCTTTGGGGAATTCTTCCCTCTCTGCTCCCTGCTCAAGATTCAGCATGGAAGGAGAGACAGGGCTTGTCTGCAACACCCAGCCAGACACTGGATCCTCACAGGCAGTTTTAGCAAAACCAACAGTGTCACTCATTCCCAGGAGGAGCTGGGACTGGCAGGCCCTGCCTCTCACGCGACATCAGAGAACACCTCAAACACTGGCAAGTTCCAGAATGTCATTAAAGAAGTTGTTAAGTAATTGCACCTGGCACCGGAGCCCTTGGACGGGCAGCTTTGTCTATGGCTGTTTAAGCATTTCGGTGCCTGTGAGAAAGCTTTCCCTGTAGCTCACCTCCACCTACAGCAAACAATGTCATTAGCTCAGGCATGCGAGCGCTGAAAGCCAAGGGAGCTGGGGCAAGCGCTCCCAGACTCCGCTGCCCCGCTGCAATTTCTGCCTCTCACCTGTGATGTTAAACCACACTTGGCTGGGGCCCATTTCAATGCTGATCACTCCCACCATATGGTTTACGGGATCCGTTTCCATCACGGCGAAGTTAAAATGGGGCTCATCGAAAGCCAGTGGCTCTGAGGAAGGGCCGGGCCGGGTGACCCAGCTGATGTGAAGCCGCACGTGGGAGGAGAGCGGTGGGCTGCCGCCGTCTGTTGCCTTGACCTGCCGGGAAATGCACATGCAGTCAGGGAGAAGGCTGGTTTAGCCCATGGGAGCCCCATGGGAAGCTTGTTCTCCCACCCGCCAGGAGTTTCAGGTCTGAGTGTGCCCGAAATCCCACAAAACAATTCTTGAGCCAGTGGTCTGTGCCCTGGCTGCTTCCAAGGTAGAGCCATGCAACCCAAACTCCTCTTGACCATTAAGTAAATCTGCCAAGCTCTATCCACAGCAGAGACATGGATGACAAACCTTGTTGCAAGGACCTGCAGACTGTGGGAGAGCTTTTAACCTTTAAGCCCCATGGCCTGATCAGACTGTCAGAGACATGATGAAACCCAAAGACTGTTCAGGTTTGGGTCCACACCCATATGGGATTATGATTCATCTCTGAGAGTTGGACTCTAGTCGGACAGTTAATTTTAAATCTATTGATCATTTTTAATAGCTTCCTACATTCTGCATTTCCCGTCATTCCCTCCCAGTTTCTCTCCCTGTAACCCATTTGCCCCATTCAAGCTCTCTTCCCACTGCTGCATTTTCTCTCTCTCTTTTGCTCTTTTATATTTTCTGCTTCTGCACCCTTTTCTCTCTTTCCCTCTCCACCCATCTCTCCCCACCATCTCTCTCTGTTTCCCTCCCCTCTCACCGTGAGTATGTTGTATTCAGAGGCAGGAAAAGCTTTCCTGGATAAGACTGTGCCGGTTGTGGGGTTGATGGTGAACACCCCCTCCTCCTCCTCCTCAATGGTGTAGGTGATCTGGCTGTTCTGGCCCTGGTCCCGGTCCGAAGCAATCAGCCTGTAGACCGGCAGCGGTGTCTCTGAGGCCTCTCTCTCAGGGAGCTGCACCATGAAGAGCTTGTGGGGGAAACTGGGAGGACTGTCATTGGCATCCAGGACTTGTATCACGACTCTGCTGGTGGACTTCAGGGCTGGCTCTCCGTTGTCAGAAACAGCCACCTGTCAGTAAGCAAAGGGAGGAGGTGACAGAGCTCCCTGATGTGACCTGCGATATGAGCCAGCCTTCATCCTGATGGGCAACAACTCAGTCAGGGGTTTTGTGTGGATCTGCATTTGTACCCCAACATTTTCAGAGGCTTTGCTCCTCTCTGCAGGGTAAAACCTGGTGGCTGTAGCTGGCACAGTGCAGGGCTTGTCCATGCACAGGGAGATAGGTTTGCAGGGCTCCTGCCTGCAGCTGCTCCGGGCAGTGGGTCAGGCTGGTCATTAGGGATCACACAGGTGAAAATGTTTGTATTGCCATGGCAAGTTATCTCCCTTCCTCACTCTGCTGTGCCTGTGCATGCTCCCAGCATGGTGTATTGCAGAGAGAAATGTATTATCCTCCATCACCCTGACAGACTGAAACATCTCCAGATTCTTCTAGTGGGAACACACAGAGCTTGGAGCAGCTGAGGATGGGGGCCAGTGACCAAAGCTACACAGCAATGTCTGATACAATGAGATAAATGAGGGTGGATTTCTCTGGCTTGCTCTTTCCCCCATAATTTACTATCTATCCTGCTAGAGGACAATTCCAGTCCTCTTCCTGCATTCCCACAGCTTCCAGAATAGGACTTTTGCTCCAGTCTTCAGCAAGAAAATAATAAACCCTGCAGTACTGCTGCAGCTGTCTCTTAGGGCAGCACACACCATTTAATTAAGTTTCCCAGCAGTTGGGAGCTGATGGGATGAGATTCTTTCTCTGTGCTCCAACTTGCAAGGAAAGCTCTTTGAGGACTTAATACACTTGTAAGTAAATAAAGCTAATTACAATCATCATTACCCACCTCTAGGATATGTTCAGCCTTGTATTCTCGATCCAGCTGCCGTGAAGTTGTAGAAATCAGACCTGCCAAGAAAGAAACCCTTTGAGCTCCAAGACTCAGCATGCAAGAAAAGCCAGGGCTGATCAGATCCCTGAGTGCCCAAAATCAGCCTGCCCACCTGTCCTGTTTCAGGTTCCCTCTGTGATCAGAGGAGAAAGACAGATACCCCCAGAGGTAAAGCCATCCCCTTCCTACGGGCAGGTGTTGCTCTTGCTCTCTGGTCACAGAGACCAGGGAGGAGGGGGAACACCTACCAGATGCTTGCATCAGTTAGGGTTGGCAAGGCATTAGGTGAGAAAGGCGGCAGGACCATGAAAACAGAACTTTTCTTACGCCTCTAAGAAAGAAACACTCTGCATGTGCTGGCACAAGTCTGGCTTCTTAACAAGTCTCGACTCCTATTTTCCCTGTGCTCAACCTCGCTCTTTGTAATTTACAGTGTTTTGACAAAAGTTTGTCTTCTGCCTTGGGAAATACCCTCTATTCCACTGCTAGAACAAATGCATTCAGGCTAAATATAAGGTACACAGTCGATAATAATGTTGGTGTATTATTTAAGCCTTGCTGAGAGACAGGATGAATCCTCTAACAATTGCAAGATTTGAGGGATTTCTGAAAAATACACAGTAGTTTAACCACAGGGAATAGGATGGATGCAGGAGGGAGGAACTGTGGCTATAATAATTTTTTTGAAAAAAAATCATCACAATTGACTGGTTTTGGCCTGACAGTGACTAAGCTGAATAGATGCAAGTGTGGAAAGAATGGAGCTGAGGCTTCTGTTTCCATGTCTTGTTTGATAATGGACCTTATTGAGTGCTTGACTCTTCACCTTTGGGGAAAAGGAGCTCTAGACCATTTTCACAACTGCTTTACCAATGATGAAAATTGTACATGTAATGTATGACTTTCTGAGAGTCACCAAGTCTGACACCTGTGTTTCTGTCCATTCTCCACATCTCCTGCTCCCAGCAGTCTCTCTCATCACAGTGTTTATTCCTCACTGAGGGAAGTTCTTCTTCCTCACACAAACAAAAGGCAGGGTGAATATTTGTGACCACTGCAGGCAGTGACACAGGCTCCTGCTGCCCTGGGAAATGCTCTGCATGGGAGGCAGTGTGCATGTGCAGTGCTGTGAGCATGGGCACTTTTGTGTCCTGTAAGACTTGTAAATCTGAGCTGAACCCATCTCCACTCTCATTTCTGGCCCAAAGCCAGAGAGTTTTAATCAATAGCACTGTTTTCAGTCATAGCATGCTTTGGGGTCTGTCTGTTTGAGCATGATAGGCAGGAGAAAATTTCAAATGGCTGCAGGAAACACCAGGCAGCTGAAGGAGGGAGCAAGGAGCAGCTGCTTGGAAGAAGACTACTGTTCACCCTTTCCACTTGTTCTCTGGGATTATTCACATTTGGCACCAGCCACTGCACTTAAACATTTATTTGATGCCTTTACAATCATAAATCAACACTCCTTAATGGATTATGACAAGATGGCTTGAAAAACTCTGCTTGTATGTCATACTTTTTTTCCTTCTCCTAATCATCCTTTCAACACCTTGGCAGGTGAAGAGGACTCAGCAGTGGTCTAAGAGCCTACTGGCTGAGAAGCTTTTGAACAGCTCCCAGGTTTTTGAGAGGCTGTAGGGCTTCATTAGCAGCAGAACTTATGGAAATGGGGGCCTGAAGAAGGAATTGCAGCAGCAGTTCACTGGGATCTCTGATGCTCTGGTCCTCACTGCCAATAGGTTGGCTGGGGTGGGGGAGCAAAGCCTAAAACTCCAGCTACCTCACGGGATGCTTCACAATTTTGGCCTAACAAGCCCACAGAACACACAGATATTGACAATGGAGCCACCTGACACCTGTGTGCACACAGAGAATATTTATAGTCTATCACATTGCAAAATCCAGTTGCAGCACACTAACACCATGTTTCCACTGGCTTACTGCATGCCAGCTGATGGAGGGGAATTTAACCACTCTGAAGTGACTATTTGGATTTGCCTGGCCACACAGAGAAATTCTTTCATGACCTAATGAAAAAAACCTGAAAGAAAACAGGATTGTTGTTGAGCTTTCTAGAGCTGGAGAAGGAAGACTGTTGTGAAGACAGATGAACTCTTGCCTGTCTGTACCACTGAAGATGCTCAGATCTCCTGGGGGGTAAGAGCTGACTCTGCTCTCTATCACATACCTGTACTGTATCCCAGCTGGGAGCCTCACCAGATGGAATTTTTTGGTTTAGCTTCACATCTGCTGAGCCACAAGTTGGCTTCTCCTCCTGACCCCAGGCAAACTCCCTCTGTCCTCCACTCCCTCTGTCCTCCCTGCCCAACCACAGCTCCCACTTTCGTGTTGAGATACCAGTTACCACTGTGCCTTGAGATCACAAAGCCCTTGTGAGTTAATCACTTCTAATTCCTGTTTGGAGTCATGGTGCTGTGAAATGCCCAGATGCACAAACTGCCAGCAGTGTCCCTGTGGCCACTGAGACAGAGATTGGACATGGTCCTTGAGAGAAGCCTGCTGGAATTAATCCTTGCTTTTATTTGTTGCTACTTGGTTATACACCCTGTGAGGCCAGAGGGCTCAAATGGAAGTGGAAGCTGTTATTAAAGGGGAAGAGCCATCAGCTTTTGTGGCCTGGGGAAGCAGTTCCTCTGTTCTTTCTGCTGTCCCCTACAAGGACATGGGAAGTGCACGTTTAGTTTTAATGAGTGTTTTGCATGAGCATGTGCACGTGTGTGAGTTATCAGCACCCTGCCCTGCTGGAAAACCCTAGCCAGCCTGTCCCATGGGACCTGTGATGCAGTGGGTGTCCCTTATTTGTGTTGTTGTATGAGGCCCTGAAGGTTTCTGCTGAGTCCTACAGAGACTGAACAAAACTGTCAAAGGTCTTGATTTCACTTGGCCAATTAGCCAAGTTCTGCATCCACATAAAGGACCAGACACAGTCCCTTCTGTTGCCTGCATGTGGGCAGGCACAAACTCTGCTCCAGCAGCCTGTCTACAAGCAGCAATGGGAAAAGATTGTCTGCAATTCTCCTGCTTGCTGCCTGGAAAGGGGAGAGAGGAAAGCTGGTCATGTTGGAACAGGAGCAGCAAAATTACCAGCGCATTGTTGTCAGGGAACAAAAAATAGTAATAACTTCTGCTGGCAAGAGCAGGGCTGGGGTGGAGGTTGCTGGCCCTCTGCCCTTGCTGCAGGGGGGAAAATCTAAGATAGTTAAAATAGCCAGAATCAGGTTTGCAGGCATTGGGGCTTTCACAAGAGCCTGAGAAGGGAAGAGGTTGTTCTTCTGAAATCCTCTTTCTCTTGTCTCAATCTTGCTTCCGTCTGACCTTCTTTTCTCCTCCTCCTACCACCTCCCCTATTGATCTGACCTGCTGTGCACTACTCCATACTCAGCTGGAGCCTGTGGCACACTGATCTGGGGTGCAGCAGGGCAACCATCCCTCAGACCTAAAGAACAGTATGTCCTTCCATGTAGAGAAATGGCATCCTGGGGAAGCCCATGGACACTGTCACAGCAGGAGAAACATTAGAGCAACAAGCACTAGATAAGAGCTGGAGACAAACAGTCCAAAGTAAAAGGATTCTCCAAACAGCCTTTCAGGAAGATGAATGGCTTCAACCTGACTCTTCCTGCCACAGCCTCTCAGTTCTTCCCTGTCCTGTCTGGACTCAAACCCCCTTCACATCAGAGACTGCAAAAAAAGCTGAAAATCTTTCCAGCAAAAGAATACCCCAAAGCCTGCTATCTGACCATCTCTCCATGTACTATCTACCTCTGTCTCCCACAAACACTGCTCCTCAACAGCTGCCAGGCTGGGCTGGAGAGATTCCATTGCCGATGGCAGAAAGCTTTCATCTCAGTGCACGGTTTTGTTCCCTCTTCTCCTTAGCCTTTCATTTATTTTCCCTCTTTTTCTCCACCCTTTTTGGGGAACTGAGAGCTGGAAGAGCTTAGAGCCCTTCTGTAGTAGTTTGGGGATGCTGAAGGAGCCAAGCCCTGCCAAAGGACAATTATCACAGCCATTCCTGCCTCCCTGCAAGGCCTCAGGAGGAAAAGTCGAGGTGCCTTGCTGGTTATGTCTCCACTGGCCAATTATCCCCCGTGTTGAGATACTGGATCAAACACAGAACAAATACTCCAGGAGCAGAATTAGTTTACTTGCAATGGTGTGGCACTGTGCCCTGAATAATCATCCAGGGCTATTCTGCAGGGTTACTCTGGCTGTAGACATGCCTGTTGTAGCAGTACATCAGGACCTTAATGTCCATTAGCACACGGGATGAGAACAAGCTTCCTCCTTCTCTCTGTCTGCCAAGGGGCTCCTGCCAGGAGTGCCCTGCCTAGGAGAGACCCAGATTGACCCTTGGCCCTCTTGTGCTGTTTCGTTCAGTGCCAATGTGACTAATTTGTCCTTTGATGACAATGTGGGACAGGAGAAAAGCAGAGGTCTCAATCACTGCCTCCTGCCCATGGCAGGGGGTTGGAACTTAATAGTCTCTTCCAACACAAACCATTCTGTGACTCTATGTAGGAGCCTCCCCTCTGATCTGGAGAAACTCCTGACACACTCAGATTATCCTATTCCTTGCTCAAATGATGTGACTAAGAACAGAAGACTCTGCTGTTTCCCCTTGAAGCTTCAGTGTTTATCATTTAACGAAGTGACAGAGATTCAGTTTCACCGCAGATAAGCAGCTCTACCTGCCCAAACTCTTTTGCACTGGGACAACCCCTTTTTGAATACAACTTTGCACTGATGTGGATGACCAGGCACTAAAAGATCAGCAGTTCATCTTCCAGTGCTGCACTACCAGGCTGAGACCAAAAATTATAGTTTTATTCTACTCAATGGAGCGAGTAGCCTGCCCTTGTCTGCAGAATGAAAATACCACTGGGTTTCCTATAAGCTGCCTACAGCCCTGAAGGTTAGATGAGCTGTGATACTCTTTCTGGCAGTAGTAGCAGATTATTTCCCCTTAGATACTGTAAGCACAAGTACATAAACTGCTCAGTTTATGTGAATGTTCACAGGTAATTATTTGTTCTTTTGGGTGACATGCAAGTAAAACATTGGATAACTGAATCCTCATCAGGCTTGGAAGTAAGTCCTTAAACAACCTCCAAGCTCAGGGTTTAAAGAGACCTCCAGCAACTGGCCAAGAGATAAGATCAGCCCATGGGTTTCTTGCAGAAATGACAAACCTATCACTCTTCTCATGCAAATCACCTGAGCCTAGAGAGAGATGAAGAAGAGATGACTCATACCTGAGAGGGCTTTTTTTGTCTAAGATGGGAATTAAAGGGCTGGCTTAGAGGTGAGGTATTTCATTAGCAAACATTCAGATTTTGCCAGTATCACTCATTTTGCCATTGAACATGACAGCCTTGGAGCATGACTTTGCAGGGCTGCACTCACACCAGGGTGGAAGCTTTGTCTGCAGCACAGAGAAGGCTGAATTTCCTGCAGGCTGCAGGAGTGCAAGCCGGATCTCAGCTAATGAGGGGAGCCAGTCTGGTGTCCTGAGAGCTGTTCCTGGCTCACATCCCACCGAAAAGGCAGTGGTGTTATAAAACAGGGCCTCTGAAGGCACCTCTGCATGGAACCCTGTGTTGTGCAAGCTGTCTTGGGGCTGTGCATGGCTGCTTGGATTACATGAGAAAGCTGGATGCAGAACAATGCCCTGACCTGGCTAAAAAGCTTCTGACAATCGAGATAGCTACAGCTGGGGGTGGCAGTGCTCACAGTTAGCTGACAGCTCCAGGTGTATCTATATGGTGCCATGTAAAGACATCCTATGAGTTTCTTGCAACAAAAGGATCTCAGTGTTTCAGAACAACAATTTCTTTCTTCCACACCCCTCCCAGACAGCTCTAGAGCACTGCCAAAGAGCCACTACACCACTGGTAACACATAACTGAGTGGCACTCTCGCCATTTTCAACACACCCCACTCCGTTCTCATCTGAGAGCAGGCTTCTATCCCACTGCAGTAGGTAAACTGCTTTTATCATCTACAGGAGATCAAAGTCATGCAATTAATCCTCTCCCATACCCAGGCTCTGTGCCTTCCCTTCCCTCTTCTCCCAGGAGCTGATGGCGTGAAAGGCTCGGCACAGCTTTCCTTGCCAGACTGGCCCAATGTCAGCTCTGCTGGGATAGTTTGAGAAAGCTGTTTACACAAAACATCAGCGGGTTTTTGATGGCTCTGAAAGATCTGGTAAATAATCCTGAGATGAAAGATATGGACTAGGAAGATGGCAGAAGAAGCTTACTACACTTACTACATTAATAGTTCCGGAGAATGGGTGGAGCCTTTAAGTGCAGTGGGATTCATTTTTGTTAATCCTGCCTGGGTCTGTCTCAGGAACAGATAGTCACCTCCAGAAGGGTGTTTCCTGGCTCAGGCTGTGCAACAGGGCAGTTGTTTACAAGGGGGCAGATTAAAAGCAACTGCTTGGTTCTGTTTAGGGCTTTGAAAGTAGCACATTTGTGTCATTCTAAGAGCCATCTGGATGCAAATAGCAGCCCTCAGGTGGAGAGTTTCAATTCTCAGACTCCCCACACAGTGTATTTGGAGACTGGGACTTTTGCTGCAGGAGGAAGGTGTGACAAAGGCTGCTGTGTAGGCTGTTTATATTGAATATGTAACATCCTCTGGGCACTTGGAAGCCTCAAAAACAAATGCTGAGTTGGGTCAGTCTTACCTGTAATGAGGTTAATGGTGAAAAGTCCTTGAGGATTTCCAGTCAGGATGTGAAAAGTCAGTTTTCCCTCTGAGCTAGAGTCTGGATCGAAGGCATCGAGCTGAAGGACAGATGTGTTTGGTGGGGAATTCTCCATCACAGAGGCATAGAAGACAGGTCTGGACATCTGAGGTGGGTTGTCATTAGTATCAGTGACTTCAATATAAATTTCAGTCACGGAAGAGAGAGGAACTGTTCCCAGGTCAAGAGCAAGCACTGTCAGCCAGTAGTGAGATGTTCCTTCCCGGTCAAGTGATCCCACGGTCCTTATGATGCCTAGGAGAATGAGAAGAGAGTGCCTGTGAGGGATTTAAGGAACTCAGACCACCCTAATGCCAAACAGCCTGTGTCTCTAGTCTGCTTCCTGGTCTTTGCTGCAGATACAAACTCTGGCACCAACTTTGTATGGCTGTGAGATTGTGTGGAAGGTGAGGGCTTGCTTGTGCTGAGAGTTAATTTTTGTTACACAAGTGAAAGGGAAGAATTCAGAACTTTGGGGGAGGACAGACATTTATTTTCCATTATTATAAGGAGACAAACCCTGCCTGCTCCTACCTAGATACAGGGATACACTTAGTATATCCCTGCACAAGCAAGAAAGGCTTGAATGAATGGAACTGTGTAAATAGAGAGAACATAGAAATGTCCTATTGGGTCAAAAAGTCAGGCCAAACACACCATGTAGTTTAATCCTTTAAACTACACTATTAAAAAACACTATTCAATTAAGATGTCATTACCTGTGTCCTTTTCAATGTGGAAGACAGACAGGCCAGTGCCTTCTCGGAGGAAATACTGAACCTCTCCATCTTTCCCCTTGTCGATATCCTTGGCTGTGACCATCATCACCGATGTGCCCTTAGGGCTGTTCTCCTGCACCCAGCCTTTGAAGACAAAGGAGGCAAAGCGTGGTGGGTGCAAGTTCTCGTTGACATCAATGATGTTCACTTCCAGGTGGCAGAGGGAAGAGCGGGAGAAGGGCTTCCCGCCGTCACTGACCTGCACAGTTAGATTGTAAGAGTCCTTCTTCTCATAGTCCAGCTCCTTCTCCAGCCGGAGTGCCCCGGTCAGCTTATCCACATGAAACATCATGTCCTCGTCGTTGATGAGGCTGTACCTCACCTCACCCCCAGAACCAGCATCGGGGTCAAAAGCCTCCAGAAACAGCAGCACGGTCCCCACGGGCAGGTCCTCTGGGACCATCACACTGTTGAGGGCTGGGAGGCACTGTGGGGTGTTGTCATTTACATCCTCCAGAGTCACAACCAGGTCTGCAATGGAGAACAGCTGGTAGCCTGTTTTGGGCTGGTCCCTTGCTTCTATTTTCAGCACATAGCAGGGCCACAATTCTCTATCCAGAGCACCCGTAACCACCACTTCTCCAGTGACACTGTTAATGGCAAACTTGTCAGTGGGGGTTAAGAGAGAATATTTTACTCTCCCATTGTCATCTGTATCAG
Source organism: Pachyramphus minor (assembly GCA_013397135.1). Classification (NCBI taxonomy): domain Eukaryota; kingdom Metazoa; phylum Chordata; class Aves; order Passeriformes; family Tyrannidae; genus Pachyramphus; species Pachyramphus minor. The sequence continues at coordinate 272,738 of VYXB01002654.1, forward strand.
CATCTTCTGCTTTCAGTTGAGCTATTGTTGTCCCTGTTGCTACATGTTCTGGTATTGCCACCCAGTAGGCACCTTGTGGGAATTTAGGAGTGTTATCATTGGTATCCAACACATTCACAGCCAAGAGTTTCCAAGACGATTTTTGTGGTGTGCCGAGGTCGTACACAGTAATGTTAAGAATGTAGAAGCTGGTTCGTTCATGATCTAGAGGAGAAAGAACTTGAAGGAGACCCAGTTCCAAGTCAATGGTAAAGCAACTGTCATCATTTCCATCTGAGATCACATAGACCAGTTTTCCATTAAAACCAGTGTCAGGATCGGTAGCTGAAAGGTCAGCAATAGTTGAGTTGATGGGAACAGTCTCTATGATATCAATAGATCGTGGAAAGCTGTCATCAAATTTAGGAGCATTATGGTTTATAAGGTGCAAGTTCAGAGATGTTTCATCATCCTGCCCATGGCCTTGAGACTGAGACTCGATGGAGTGTATGATAGTTTCTGTCAGCTGTTTCAAGACGCCTGTTTCCTCACACTGCATTTTGACTGGGAGACCTTGGCCGGCCACAGTGATGTTTACAGATGTTGGCAAAGCATAGTTCTCTCCATCTGTTGCAGTTATTTTCAAAGAGTAGAAAAGTGGCTGTTCAGAAGGAAGATCTCGCAGAGATATTCTAAGGGATATTACTCCAGAGACTGGATTCAGTTCAAAATGCTGTAACTCGTTGCCAGACTTGATTTCGTATTTGATATGCTGCAGCTCATCACTGTCGATTGCAGAGACCGTGGCCACGGGGTTCCCAACAGGAAAGTCCCGTGGGATGGTGCCACTGCAGCTTGTCTTCTCAAACACGGGAGCGTTGTCATTGACATTGCTCAGCATGAGGGAGACGTACACTTCTGTTTCATGGCGGAAGGGTGAGCCCCAATCCGATGCCCACACCCGCAAGTGATACCACCTCTGCATCAACTCGTAGTCCATTGACTTGGAGGTGGAAATGACACCAGAATAGGGGTCAATGACAAAGGGAACTGATTTCTGGTTGGCTATGCTGTAGGTGACAAAGCCATTGTTTCCTTCATCTTCATCTGTAGCCATTACTGTTAAGACACTGGTACCAGGAGGAACATTTTCATCAAAGGCCCCACGGTACGAAGACTGAGTAAAACTTGGAGCATGATTGTTGCAGTCAGTGATGTCAATGATAACAGTTGTGGCTGTGTGACTGTTAATGGTTGTAACTTCAAGTTCAAAATGAGACTGCTCATGGAAGTCCATTGCTCTGACTGTAGTTATTAGTCCAGTGTGAGGATTGATTTTAAAGCTTGTGCTGTCAGAATTGGGTCTCAAAATATATTTAAGATTTGGGAAGACCGGTGTGACCTTCACCATAACAACTTGGCTTCCAGCTGGGGAAAATTCACTAAGCTGGACCCGGTACACTTCTTTCTCAAACCTGGCAGAAACATACTTGGAGGGAGGTATATGGACAACTCTAACAGGAGAGAACAGTGGTGGCTTGCCCTTGTCCTTGGCTTGCAGACTGAGGTTGAAACCAAACGGGTAAAGTAGCCAGTTGATCTCTTTGTTTGACACAATGATGAACTCAGTCCTCCCAGCGTAGGATTTGATGGCTTTGAAATGTCTTCCCGGATCCCCATCCACAAGGTCAACTGAATCAACCCCTGCTTCTGAGTCACCACTTTCTACAGACAGAGTTGCATAGATAAAGTCTTCATCTGAGTCAGGCGATGTCACCTTCACTGACGAGATAGAGGGCGGTTTCCTGGCAGATGGCTCCACCTGGATCGTGAGACTAGCCAAGTTCCCAAAGCCATTCCCCTCCATGATCTTTCTCATTCTGTCCACAGCCAAAACCTGCAGGTGATGCCCGCCTCGATGGGTGCTGTTCAGCCTACCTGTGATCATAACTGCCCCTGTGGTGGGGTGGACGGTGAACAGGTTGGTCTTGGTGTTCAGGGAGTAGTAGAACTCAGCATTCTGGCCAGCATCAGCATCAGTGGCACTGAGTGTGCTGACCACTGTTTTCAGAGGAGTGTCTTCTCTGACGGACACTTTGTAGGAGGGGGGTGAAAAGAGAGGTTTCAAGTCATTTCTGTCCAGAATGTGGATCAAGACTTTGGCCCAGGCTTCATAGGCAAAGGTGCTCTCTGTGGCCTTGATTATTAGCATATAACTGTCTCTGACCTCACGGTTTAAAAGTGCTGTGTTGCTGCTCCTGGTTCTTATTCTCAAGAAGCAGAAATCCCCGATCACGTGCTCCTCTGTTTTAAACAGACCAGTGTTGTCTCCAGAGGCTATTCTGTATCTGATGTCCCACTCAGGGTCTCTCTTGTAAATACCCATTTTGACGTAGCTCTCCACGTAGGTCTTGGGGGCTGAGTTCTCGTAGATGGTGGCATTGTAGAAGAAGTGGGTGAAGTGCAGAGGGGAAGTGCTGCCCTTCTCACAGCTCGCCCTGCGGACCACACAGTGCATCAGGAAAACAGCAAAACTCAGGAAGTGTCTCCTGATAGTGAATTCCATGGTGTGGTGCCTCCTTGGGTCCTGCAGGTGTCAAAGGAAGAACAATGGTTATTTTCATTAAGACCAGTGTGTTAGAGAAAAAGCCTCCATGGGCTCAGCCTCACCTCCCCTCTCTCTCTACCCCAGCCTTTGTTGATGTGGTTGTTATCTCAACTCTTCTCCCCTCTGTCCCAGTGAGAGACCTGTCCTCCCACATCCCCATGCTGGCTCAGATTTGTTCACTTTCTCTGCTTCAGTTTCTGTCCTTGTAGAGGGGAAGCTGTAAAAAGTCATGCGAGATTCTCTGATCAGGCTGACTTCCTATCCTGTGAACAGTCTCACCCTCCCTTTATTCTGCCTTCTCCCTCCTCAAATAGCATATTTGAACTCTCCACCCCCAGTCCAAACTCGCTCTTGTTTTGTTACTCCATCCTCCCTTCTCCATCTTGATTTCTCTCTCCACACGAGTTCTTGCAGAGTCTTTTCAAGAGTCAATATACAAACTCATTTCTCTCCCTGTGCTACAGAATCTGCTGTCCTTCCCTAGCAGTGATGCCCTGCTCTGTTGTACAAGTTCCTTCTGAACAGGCAGCTCTGCAATGTGGCCTTTACAACAGCTTTAGCTCAGGTTCTCGTCATGTCTCAGTCACCACAAAGCTCTTCTAATTCTTTCTAATTCACAGGTTGCCTCCTCTGTGTTGTCTGAAAGCGCAGGTTTCCAGCAAGACACTTCAACCATGTCACCCTCAGCCACTGAGTAATCTCCCTGGTTCCTCCCTTCTCCTGGCAAAGCCCCAGGGTCAGGATTCCTGTGGAGGATCTGCCATCCATGACCACCTGCCATCAACTTCCTTCTCTAACGACTCCTGAGCATCTGTGGCTCCATGATTTATCTCTGTGAACAAGGTGTATCAAAGAAGGAACTGGGGAGCACACATGTGATTAATAGGGATGTAACTTTATGAGTGAGCTTTGTGGAGCTTGTTAAAGGATCAAGGCCTGTTCTTTTCAAAAGCTAAGTGCGTGCTGCTGTGTGTGCATTTAGGGGTTGAAACCAGGGATAAGCTAAATATAGGTGCATATACTTCCCCTAGATATCCCTAGGAGATCTTTATCTAGAACTGTTTCTTCCTGTTTTAAATTTAAATTATATATCAAGTACCTGCCAGTCATTTGGCACATTCCTAATTTAAACAGGGAAGACTTGTTTTTCCAGACACTTTTTCAAGACTCATCTCTTTAAGAGCCAGAACTAGTTCAATTTATAAGTCAAGTTGAATGTTAGGAACAAATTGTCAGAGTCCAACTAACAATGTGTGTCATATTCTCTTACTGAGATACCTAATTACTGATAAATACCAAGCTGTAAATGTCATACTTCCTTCAAATCCTTTTCTCCTTGGTACACTGATTCCAACCATCCAGAAATCTCCCTGCTGTGGTCATTCCTTTTTGAAACAAATGGTCTGAACCTGAAATGCAACTACCAGGATTTGTAGAGAGTTCAACCGAATCAACACAATTCAGTTTTGACAAAATTCAGACTCATTTTCTTTTTTACTACATCAATTCACTTCTAGGAAACACAACATAGTCGCAAACGCACAGCAAATGAAAGAAAATCTTGGAGGGCAGGGACAGGTGACCCAGAAAGGCATGTGGTTCCTTCTGAGAAGCTGAAAACCACGTTCTTAAAAGCTCTGCTTGTTGCTTGTTACTTAACAGCGCTTCAGAGTTCTGCAGCGTGCAGGGACTTGCCTAGAGCTGCTTCCTTCCAACATTTTCAACTGCTGAACTTGGGAAGAAGATGCAGGAATGCTGCGTGCGCGCGTGTCTGCGAGGACTGGAGCAGGGTAAAGTCACAGACAATTCAGTGTGGAATAAGAACAGCAGAATAAAACAGCAACAAAAACCAGTGATATTCCGTGAACAACAGACTTAATGAAGCTGATTGCTTTGTATCTGGGCTAATTGACTTTTTAATTGAATTGTACTGAAACGGCAGTGTGAACTCATCTCTTGTAAGACATCAGAGAACCCACAAAGCAGAGACGTTATGAACTCCATAACCACAAGAAAAGCTGGAGCTAGAGCACATGCCTTCTTGGGCACCAGCAATTCAATATGGGAGGATAACCTTGAGCAAGGAGTGGGTTTTCTGGCGTTTAACAAGATGCAAACCTTCTTCTGAATCTCTCCTGGAATGTACTTAAACTCACTCTCGCCTGTATATTTCCTAAGATCTAAGAAGCGCTGCACTTACATCCCTGTTTTACCCTCTGTGGGGGTATTAGCAAGGTTTTACTCCTCTGTCCAGATAATTATTTTGCAAAACCTGTTGTGACCTCATATTTCTGAGAGCTTTGCTCTCAATTACAAGCTGGGCTGAAAGCAATCAATGGCTTCAGCAGTTATTATGAGGGATGGAGAGTGACTACGCATCTGGGGCATGAGGCAGAAGCCTCATTTCCTCTGGAAATGATCTGAAACTTTTGAAAGGCACAGTCAAAACTTAGGGGGAATTGTCTATGAGGCATCACCATCAGCTTTTGAAGTCTAAGAGCTCTCTTTTTGTTTCAGGACAATGCTCAAAGCCTGCACAATAGCACAGAGACTCTGTCATGCCCCCTGACAGCACCTGCATGTGCTCTGAGACATGCTATTTCACCACCTTTCATACTCCATGTGCATCTGCTTGGACAATTCCTATACCAACCAATATTGCTGGGAAATCCTATCACTGTTTGAGCAGTTCCACACAAGCCCATGTTTGTCATCTCTTATTTTATCCTTTGACAAAAGAAAGAGATAGAGAGGATTGTAATCACCAGTGTCCTTCAAGAATTGACCTACTCCAGTTGAGTGCCCTGGGGCTTTCTGGGGAGCTCACAACCTCCCACCCTGGGCCTGGAAACCATCACCTACTACTTCTAACCTGAAGTGTAGTAGGCTACACTGGGAAGCAATGATGCACTGCAGGCTTTGTTTCAAAGGCCGTGGAGAAGCTCAAGAGAAAAACAGGGGACAGTGCTCTGAACAGAGGGGAAATCTGGTTAACTGTTGCTGTGGCTCAGCTCCAGGGAAAGCCCTGTTGGGACTGACCCTGGAAGGCAACAGCAACAGACTAGCAGAAATGAGGTGGGTTTCTATGACTTTTGCTCTGGGGGTGGGAAAGCTGTATCTAGTGTCAAAAGAGAAAAAAATCAATTTAAGAGCCCTTAAAACCCCAGAGGTAGGAGGGGCAGCGCTGCCAAGCTCAACAGCCCTTGCAATGGAGTTCAAGGATCTCCATGATGAAAGTGGGTGAAATCACCTGCCTGCAACAGATTTTTTGTATAGACTTTAGAGCACCATTTTTCCTGTTTTTCTGAGCTCTGCTACCCCCATCCTTGTGCTGATGATAATTAGTGCATGATCCATAGCACGGGCCATACCCACTTCAGGGCTGTCAGATCAGCAGCAAGCCTACAACACTTGAACTCTCTCACCTGCCTCTGGTCTCTCATCTCATGGCATCAGTTATTTCTACTCCTGAGACTCTCCACTTCTCCCTTTCATGGCTCTCCTGGGCACAGATGCCCTCCTGGAGCTGGTTGCACATGGGCAGGCAGATGTGTTGGAGAAAGATCATCGGTGGGATGGTGTGTGGAAGGTAAGGCACACTCCTGACTGAGGGAAATACCAGGGCATCATTATGTGGTGATTCAACCTCCTTTCCTAATCACCAGACTAGGATCAGAGAGCCTGAGGGGCTTCGCCCTCAGCTCTGTAGATGCAAACTCCCCACAAAGCGAGTAAACAGTCGGTGTATCTCTAATCAGAGCTTAAGCGCGCGTCTAAATTTAACATCCAAATTGTGATCCTCTGTCAAAGACATGCCCAAATCTGTTGGTTTGAAATGAAGGAACAAACACAGTGCTGAGATACAAAGTGTGTGCGTGGGGAGGCTGCGGAGAGGGGTGATTTGGGGGGATTGGTGCAGGACAAGGCTATCCTGCCCAGCTGGGGCATGGCTGGGGGGAACCTCTGGGGGGTCCTCCAGGGGTCTCCTCCAATGTGTGGGCTCCTGTGTTTGTTGGCCATATCACAGAAAAGTGCTGCAGCCTGCCAGGAAGCAGGTGTGGCCCCAGCCCCACCTTTTGATTCTCTTCAAGAGGAGCATTTAAAAACAATAAAAACCCAAAACACAAAACAAAGCGAGTAGTGAGTGCACCGAGAGCAGCATTCCCCTCACGAGCTGTGGTGGGGGCTTGGCCCAAAGTTTTGAGATCAGAAGATTAAAGAAAAATCATTATTTTCATTGGAAAATAAGGGCAACTGTTCCCTTATTACTCTTTTACCAGCATGTACCCCAAGTTCTCTTTCTTCCTCTTCCTTTCTCTGTTGCTTTCTTTTCCCACTTCCCTCCATTTTCTCTCCCTTTTTTTCTTCACTACAAGAAACAATCTCCTTCCCAGGATAGGGACCGACCAAAACTACCCCCAAACACATCAACTTCTTTGTCAGAGGCTACAAGACCCTGGAGCTCAGGGGAAGGAGATGAGATTGGTTGTTCAAGTAATCTGTGATAGAGCACTTTAACAGAGGGTCTGAATTTCAGTGGTCATTGGGGAATAGAGACAGAGAGCAAAGGGAGTAAATCCTACAAGATAGTGGGTACAAGGCTTTGGGAAAGTGAATAAGAGATGAGACACTATCTTCTCCTGGTCTGGGTAGTAGCTGAGCAGAAGGAGTTCAGCTACAAGTGGGGCAATATCCTTACTGCTGCCTGCCAAATTGGATCAACCAGAAAGCCACCCCTGGATTTTCAGTGTTGGAAAGTCACTGAGTTTAATGAATGCTTTGTTGAGCCATGTCTGTGAGATGTTCTTCTTCCCAGCACTGACATAACACGGGAACACCCTGCATGGGGGCTGGGCTACTGGGTTAATGTTTGCCCTCTCCTCTGCCACAGCGATGCTGGTGGGAATTGGATCCTTTTCCGTTTGGTGAGTTCCCTGGTGGCCGCTCACAGTCAGCCCTATTGGGTTTGAATTTCTTGTCGAGGTCAGAATTTTCTGAACTGTTTTCTTAGACTTTGAAGAAACAAACAAACAAAACCATCCCATCCTTGGAGATCCTGCTCCTGTATTCTGTTGTGCAGTCTCTGCTTGGTTTCGCAGCGAAGCAAAAGAAATACATCCTGGAGGTACTACACAAAGCCAGAAAACTAATGAAAAGAGCCCCTGAAGTTATGGCATTTCTTTCCTCAGTGTATCTCGGGGTTTTCCAGCGCCTGTGGATGGTTTTCTTAGGGCTGATGTTTGCAGAACTGCTTGCACCAGCCTGCTTGGGGGCTCTGTTAGTGTGGGTGCAGCTTTTTGCTGGACTTGCAGATTCCAACCAGGCATAGTTGGGCTGTTCCTTCCCCATCTCGACTTTCCAATCTCTGAATGGCTTGGATAGACTCTTGGAAATTGTTTCCAGGTTGCTGGACAGCCTGGAGCAAGGCGACTGATCATGTAGAACCTGGTGCGTGTGGCTTTTACAATCAAGGTCTGCCCTTGTTTGGAGTGTCCCGTGAAACGTTGCTCCTGCCAGATGGAGAGTGGCTGTGGGCAGTGCCAGACCCTGCACCATAATAATTTCATGGTTCAGCTCCATTCCTGGTGTAAAATGCCTGTGTGCTGATGGGGTGGGCTGTACCAACGGCTTCCCACTTGCAGAGCCATGGAAAACCATGGGATTAAAGAGTCTCATGTTGGCATGTGGAGCAGTGACGCTTCCTCAAACTGCTCAGCATATGAGGGGGTCACACACACATCCCTGAGCAGAGCAGGTCCAGTCCTAAAGCACCACAAAGATGTTCCTTCCATCATCTGCCAGCTGGGCAAGGCAGGTGGTTTAACCCTGAGCAGTTTGGGTACCCTGGGGAGCTTGGACTGGCAGCCTCTAAGGGATGTTGGAGGAACAGAGAGATTCTCTTGAAGGAACCTGTGGGAAGCTTGCCAGGATCACCATTGAGGGCTGACAGTGGGAGACTGGTGAGATGCTGTCCCTCAAGTGGTGCAAGACATGGATTGGTTGAACAGGAGAGGAGAGAGACAGATGGCCTTCCCCATGGGAAGGGTGGTTGGGAAGGTTTCAGTTACCATGATGTTCAACTCCACCTTCTCCCATAGAGTTGGATGCTTTTGCCACCTTTGTTACTGTGCCACATTTCACAAGCTGGATGCTCAGATGCATTCTGGCTCTAAAGGCCCCTTATTCCATGACACCTTACTGTGGCCTCCTCCAGACAGCCACTCACTCACTTCCCCCTCAGACATCTCACCCATTACCCCATCCCTGGGGCTTTGGCTGTGCCCTGCTGCTCTACCTGCTCCCTTGTTTGACCCTTCACCTGAGCAAACAGGTGCTATGTGTCTTTGCCTCCAAGCCATCCTCTGTCCATGAGTCAAGGCATCACCTCGTATGCGAAGCCAAAGGCTTTCTCTTGCCACCCTTTCTCTTCCACTTGTGATTGGCACTTCTGTCCACTGCTCTGTGAGGGACCCAGGGAGAGATGGATTTTGTACTGCTGCCAACGCCTAATCCTGGCTGAGATTTGTCACCTCGCTGAGGCTTCTCTGTCATTGTGGGAGCTCATCTGTTAGACACACAGGAGAACTTGAACAGGCTTGAACTCCCTGTAGAGTTGTAGGGGTCAGTGATCTGTATCTGTCTTGGCATTGCAACATCACTCTAGAGCAAGAGTTAGTTGAGCAGCTCCAGACCCGTGGAGGTGTGTCTGGGGCTGAGGGAACCTTGCAGTGCCAACTGCCTTGCTGCTGGTTCCTGTTCCAGGGAAAGTGTGACATCAGGGAGGTGGATTTGCTTGTGCCAAGGGCAGGGGGAAGCATCCTTACGCATTATTTCTAATCCTCTTCCTCTTCTCCAGTTATGGTAGCAACGGAGTAAATCCTGCCTGTGATCCAGAAACTGCCACTGCACAGGTAACCAGGGAGGTGTTGAGGGATGGACAAGGACATCCACTAGGACAGCCCGGAGATGCAGAGGAAACAGCAGATCCTACTGGTGGCTCTCATGGGAACAGGGTACTGGCTGCCTGGGACACGGAGCAGCCCAGGGGGCTGGAGAGGGGTAGTACCAGTGGGAAGGGGGCTTGGCAGGAGCTGCTCACCAGGCAGGGTGTGAGGGGCCCTGGGGTTGGGCACCACAGTGCAGCTGCCCAAACATGCTGGTCTGAGAGCCAGCTGGAGCGTGTCAGGTACTCACGTGAGCATGCCCCAACTCTGCTGCTGCTGGGACTGTGCACCTCTCACCCCGTGATTCAGCTCCCACAGAGGCTGTTAGCACCAAGGACCACATACCTTGGTCACTACAAACTAGCTGGCCCAGCAGGTGTGCCATGACCATCAGGATGTGAGAGCCCACAAGGAATCCTGGGCTCTTTCTTGGTTGCTTTCTCCTACCAAAATTCATACTGAGTCTTTCACATTTTCCTTGTGCTTGGGATGCAAGTTTTCTTGCACTGATAATCATTCCCCTGTCTGCAGACTGCTGAGGGAAGCTGGTTTGTGGGACCACACTGTCAATCCTCCCTGCCAGCTTTTGGATCCACTGTCCAGTTTCAGCCGAATTTAACCAGATAGGTAAAGACTTGAAAGGAGTTAGGTTTGCACAAGCTCGTGAAAAGCAGCAGGAGAAAGGAGAGAAATCCAAATTAGGACTCCCAGCTGGAAGAAAAGGCTCTAATGTGAGCCCAACCCGATTATTAGACATGAGAGAATCCACACAAGAGGGAGCGCCCCAGGCAACCAAGCTTCATGAATTCTGCTGCTCGCAAAACAGCTGTTTATTTGGGTGCTGCAAAGCCTGTGAGATTTTTCTGAGGCCCCAACACACAACTCCCACCAGAGCTATGAATCCAAATTGGGCTCAGTCCACCCAGGCCTGGAGAGAGAAGCAGCTCTGTCCAGTGTTGAAGGGGCTCAGCTGTCTGACCCTGTGAGTCCTCATCCTCACCTTAAATCAACCTGGATGTTTGTAATGAGGACACTGGCCTCATCACCTGAATGCTGGTAGTCCTCTGATGCCCTTTCTGTGATTCCCTGTGGGGAACATGCACGTTATCCCACGATAAAATCCACGTTATCCCATGGCAAAATTTGTTGGGAAGGAGCCCAAGAGCATCTTGGCATGAAGAGGTGTGTGAGAGACCTTGTGCCCCGCTGGATGCAGCGAAGGAGCCCCAGCATCCAGCAGGACACAGGCTGCTCAGCTTCTTCCTGCCCTGCAGCACAGCCCTGGCCACCGTGCCTTCCCCCTCTCCTTATCTCTCCTACCAGACAGTTCTCCTTCACCCACAGACCTGTCCCTGCACTGACACCACAGCTCTCTCGTTCCCTTGCCCAGCACCCTGCTGGTCTTTCCCTTCTGGTGCCCAAAGGTGAGCACAGAGAGCAGCTTTCCACGCTGCCTGCAGTCGCTCTGGCTCTGTTGCCATCTGTCTGCCTTGCCCTGCTCCTTCCCGTCCCTTTCCTGTGTTTGGAGGCACCGTAAGGACACAGAGAATGAATGAGACAATCGAGGCATGATCCTCCCTTGTAAAAGGATGGCTGGCCAGGACGCCAGCAGCTGTGCCACAAAAATTCCCTGCAGCAGACATTTATTGAACAGAAGGAGATACCTGCAAGCTGATAGGAAACCTTCAGCTCTCAGACCTGCCTACAGCAGCCCACCTCCTGCGTCCACAGTGCCCTACAAGCTGATGCAAGGCCAGCACCTGACCTGGGGAGCTCAGGGTTTCACTGGAGAAAACATTAACCCCCCAGACAGGCATGTTTGCCCAGGCTGGTCTCATTGCCACACTGTGTCCTTGTCAGGTCTCATTACGCTCCTAGCACAAGTCAATACCTCCTGCTCTGGACACTCTGCTGGAAACACATTTCTGAAAGCTCCTGCCATTGCAGCACCTCTGTGGAATCAGCAGCTGTGCACGGACACTGCTTGGAGCACCTGTGACAACCAGATAGAGGCTGGGCACACAATGTCCCTGTCAGCCTGAGCCATATGGAGTATCTATTCACGGCATAACCAGGCTGCCTGAGTCACAGCATCTATCCAAGGTGCAACCTAGTCAATCCAAAATAGTCCCACAGTGTAAAAGCATCAAAATAGCCATGCCTGGCCATCTCTCTATATTGTCTCTCTCAAAATGGCCAGTTTTGGTTGCTTAGTGGGGGAGCATAAGAAACAAGGCACACGTAACTTGCTCCTTCTCCCACTTTTCAGCATCAATGCAAGTACATGTTTTTTCTTGGGCCGTTGCATTTCCTAACTTCCACTGGAGCTATCCATCCAAAATGGATCAAAACCTTGTTTGAAGCCAAATACACTTTTGGACTCTGCACTATCCCGTGGCCATTTGTTCCAGTATGCCGTCTTCCTTTGGTTTGTTTCAACTCTGCTGCTCATTCGTTTCTGAGCTACAAACCTTCCTAGCAGCCCTTGCAGCCTGCCCCTCCCCAGAGCTCCTACTTCCAAGAATTAGGGAAGAAAGTTTCTTTGCTAATAAACCAGTACCTGCCCCATTGCCAAGGAGAAAGTGTGGTTAGAGGAAAAATTGCTTGCTCAGCAAATCAGCTTTTGAACAGACAATGGAGCATCAGTGTTGCCAACACAGTTTGGAAAAAATAAAAAGGACCGAGGGGTATTCGATCACCTTAATGTTTGTCCATGATACAGAAGGAAGTCCACTACTGCTCAAGGTGCAGCTGCACTCGCATACTCCACACGTGGCAAAAAACAAAGCGAGGTGCAGGGAGCAGGGAATGCGATTGCTGCAGCATGGAGGGAGCTGGAATGATCCTCTAGGACTTGCCTTGGAGCAGTTGGCAGGAGCGCAGGATGCAAAATGCATTTGTTTCTAACAGATGTTTGATTCCAGGTGTTATGCCTCTTTTGAACTCTCCCTTCTTACATGAATGATGCTTGTTTGTTTGGAGGGTTGGGAGATGCACTGGTTTGAGAACATTAGGATTTGAAATACATTTGTGGTGTGAGCTGGAGCTAAGGGAAAGGCTCGGGAGAAGGGCAGATCCTGCTGCACTCTCCCCTCCGCAGGCAGGGCAGTTGGGCTCACTTTTGGAATGTTATGGAGCATGTTAGAGCACAACAGGCAGATGGAGAGAAGCAGAGATTGAACTCCTGGCTGGGTTAGAGACCCTGCTCAGACCCTCAGGAAGCCCAACCCCTTATCAGACAGGCGGATGTCCCTGAACTGTTCCCGGTGAGGGGAGGTGTGCTGCATATTAGGAGATGATAAGGTACACAATACCAAGCCCAGTGACTTTGCTGTCCCAAATACCGTGGCAGCCCAGCCTTCCTCAGGAGCCCCATACAGACTGTTTGCTTTTCATCCCAAGGCTCTGATAACCTCCCAGGTCTGTCTAGCTGACAGCCTGGAGAGCCATGGCAGCTCCCTACACATCCCCTGCCCGTTCTTTGCCCCTCTGAGAGCTGGAACAGAGGAAGCAGAGGGTTCCAAGCCCTCCTGCCTGAATCCTGGGCAAAGCCTGTCGGCCACAGTCCTGCTTGCCCAGTAGAGCCTGCCCAGCTCCAGCCACCACACAACCTGAGTTCCCACACACTCTGGAAACTCTCAGCCCTTTGCAGCCACAAAACCAAAGGAGCAACAGCTTCTTTTAAGGGTTTTCCCAGAAGCAAACCCTGCCGTGTAACAGCTGATCTTTGCCCCTCTGGAGTGCTGCGCTCCACCGAGTCTGCCTTTAATTCCCCGGGAGGCTGATTAGCTGATAACTGCAGTTTGGAAGGGCGCTGCTGGCTCCAAGTGCCCAGGCCTCCCTCCCTGTATTTCCACCTCTTTTCTTACTGCTGCACATGTACATAGGAAATAATTCCTCCATGCCCTGAACTGGGACTGGGCTTGCTCTGGGGATTCCATCTTATTTTGTCATAAGGCACCTGATAGTGAACAAAAGTGAAGAGATACAAACACACACATGTTTACAATCCCATGTGAAGTGGGAATGGTGGCTCTGGCTTCAGCTCCCCAGCTCTGCTGCCTGTCCCCCAAGGGGACCAGGATAGGTGAGGAGCTCTCACCTGGGCATACAGGGAAGCAGGGGCTGGGAAATACCAGCACTGTGACTACACTCAGGGAGCCCCAAGGCACAGCCCAGTTCCAGGTGACAGTGGAAGCAGCTTAATGGGGAATGTGGCGACAGAGCTTGGAGCAGTATTGCCTCACCCCGATAAGTGAGGCTGTACATGGCCAACAGCTGAGCCTACAGCCGGACACCATCACTGCTCCTGCCCCAGCTCATCCATTTCTTCCAGCACAAACTTGCTTCCTGCAGAAATCCTGCCCCATTCAGACACCTGGAGTGCTTCTCTGTTCAGCCCCTCCACACCTGCCTTGCTCTGCAGCGTCACTTTTGCCTTTGATACCTGGAGCCCACCTGCTTGCACTGGCTGCAGCCTGCTTAAGATTTCCAGCTAAGACCAGATGCAAACTCTGTGCAAACACGGATAAAGCTTTTCCAGACTCCTTCCATAACCTCCCATGCTAGGGCCACCAGAAGGAAGGAAGAGATGAAGGTCTCTCCCTCTACATCCCATCTGTAGGATAAGATGGTTTCCAGCAAAAGTTACTCACATGTAAAAGAAGTTTCATGACTAAATCTATGCATCCTCCATGCCTCCCTCCATCCATGCTGTACAGACTACTGCCTGAGTCATTTCAACTTCCCACACCGGCGAGCAGCGTGCCTTACCTGTTGCAACAGGAGAGAGCTCTCCTGGAGTTCACTGCCTCTCTGCTCCCTCCGCTGAAAATCCTCTCCCGCAGCAGCACCTCGCTGGCTGCTGGGGGTCCATGGTGCTTGCAGATCAGAGGAGACGGCTCCGACAAATTCCTGCAAGAAGGGATTTTCCTGGCTGAAACTCCGGCAGCACCGGTCGGGAGCAGCGAGGGAGAAAGTTGCAGGGGGTGGAACTCCGTCGCTGAAGAACCAGCCCTTCCGTGACGGGCTGGAGGTGGAGGAAGAGGACAGGCATCGCCCGCTCCCTCGCTGCAGAAGTGAAGTTGTGTGTGTGTCTGTCAGAGCTGGGCAAGGACCCAAGCCTTAGAGCCAAATAATTGCAGAGCTTTTTACTGTTAGATTAACTAGCATTGCCATGAAATCCAGGACTTCAACTGCAGGAGGGGAGGGGGGGTTGGAATATGTCGGGTAAATCCCTCCAACACACCTGAAAAACCCAAAGATTGTTTTTTAACTAGCTGCCAGGTGGGTGTTGTAAGGAGGAATGGGGAGAAGGGGGTGGGGGAAACCTGAATCTGCCCTCAGAGCAGCTGCATGGGGAGAGGCACTTTGAAGGTGGTTGTTGTTGTTTGTGTTGGGGAGCCCCCAGAAACCCCGGCTGCCGCCAACAAGCCCCAGGGTGCTCAGCGCTGCACAGGCAGAGGATGAAAAGGTGGTCCCTGTCCTGAAAAGGCAGGAGACAGAGAAAAGAGAGGGAGGCAGCCAGGGGAGATGGCAGCATAGGGGGACCAAACAATGCACGGGAACTTTGGGGGATTTTTCTTGGTGCAGAAACAGCATCCTGACTCTGGGGTTGTTCTTCGGGGCTGGACCAAAGTGAAAAGACATGGACCCTTCTGTGAGTGTTCCTGATGAGGGTAGCTTCAGCCCTCTTTGTTCCAGTCTCCTTCCCCCTCCTCTCCTCCTTTCCACCCCAATCCCCAGTAAACACTAACATACCCCCTTTGGATTGCAATGAGGTTTGAACAGATACAGGGGTAGGTCTTAATGTGGGACATCAATGTTCAGGTTCAGGTGAAATTTCCCCTTCCTCCAGTGCATTCTTGTGGAGGAAATTACCAGAAAGCTTTCTGTATGGTTTTAGGAAAACAAAAGACACTGATGACAGTGAGCACAGGAGCAGGTGGAGGAGAGAGACAGAGACCATACCGTTTGAAGAGGAGTGGTTTGTGTAAACCTGCACCTTGCTGGTCACCAGCAAATCCCCCAGGACAGCATGCTGTGGATCCTCTGGCCACGTGTACAGCCTCAGCTGAAACCTGTCTCAAGCTAGATGCTGTCAAATTAAATCACACAACACCAATCCATGGGAAAATCCATGTGATTTAATGGTGCAAATCCAAAAAGATGTGAAGAAGTTGACCTGCGATATATTGGACTGTTTAGGGTTGTTGGTGGAGGTGAGTGAGAGTAATATGGTAAACTCACCAGAAAATGCAGTTTTGATGGAATCAAAATTGGTCAGGAATGTAGGGTAAATCTAGGGAACAGTTTTAACCAGGAATGAGAGAGGAAATGTGCACAACATGGTGAGACTGAATGATTTTCCTGGGGTCACCACGGGACCCCAGTGCTGCGTTGGGAACCCTGTAAGCTTTTGTGCTACAAGTGTTCATGTTGGGTACTCTGCTCATAACATCCTAACTCCACTTGGAAAATTATTTCAAGCCCCTCAAGACCAAGAAATAGTTTGAATTGAATGGGAAGAAGGCAAAAATCCAGTTGGATTTATATGTGCAGCTTGTCCATTTTTCCAGCAGGTTTACTCAGACGATTTGTAGGGGAACTTGTAGTGAAGTTTTGAGGAATATAAAAGCGACAGTAGAAGTAATAGGACTTTGATATTGCAAAGCAGCTCTTCTTTGAGATGTCTCATGAAAGGAGGCTGGTAGATCAGTCATTAATGGCAATGGGAGGCGCATTTGGGAGGACTGAAAGGAAAAGCTCCTTCATGCAGCTGCGTGTCTCGCAGCCATGGAAGGCGAGAAAATCAGGTACTGGTGGCTGGATTTCAGTGGGGCTGACGCAGAGCTCAGAACAATACTTGTATTATATTTAGACATACCAAGGTACAAGTGAGCAAACCTCTGGCTTTAGGGCATCAGCTGATTGCTACAAGAACCAGCATTTCCCTGTGTTTGGAACCTTTCACAACTGGCCAGGTGCCTTGTTCCTGTTGCCTGCATCTGGAGCAGTGGGGACTCCTGAAGACACTGGACTTGGGGACTTGGTTTCATCCAGTGTAGCAAGGTGTGAACCCTCAGCCAGTGCTGATCTCAGCGAGGCAAAACAATACCAGATATATCAGATAGTTTAATAATAAGAAAAGTTGCCTTTCCTAATTAAATCATGGCAGTGGGGTGAGCAGCAATCTAGCTATGGGGAAGAGACCCTAAAATCCTCATATTATCCTCATATCATATTAATAGTTCGCTAGAACACTAAAATGGACTTTTGCCTTCCCTACAAAAGCAGACATGATCTCTTCGGGCCAATTTGCATTGGTTACTATCCCAATGATCCAGGAAGGACAAGAAGCACACAAGAACTTCTTCAGAGGTCCAGAGAAGCTGTTAATTCTGTATCAGTGGTGGGTGAGAGCCTGGGACTGGTGAAAACTTTCTGGCTCTGCCTCCTTAGCTCTCCTGCTTGACTTGAATTCAGGCTGGGTTGGGAAAAAAAGTATTGTGTTTATCCCAACAAGCAACTCCTGCTCCTGCAGAAAGGGGTGGGTTGCAGAATTACCTGTGGTTGCAAGCAGAGAGGATTGGCCTGGCTTAGGGAACTGTGCCAGGAGCAAAGAATGAAGATGGGGCTGTGCATGATGCCTGGCTTTGGCCTGAGTCCTTTTTCACACTGCTCAGGCAGTCAGTCAAACAAGCCAACAGAAGCTGCCTAAGCTGGTGTCAACATTTCTTGCCACCATGTCCCGCTGTCGGGATCTCACGCCATCAGATGCAATGGGACCTTTTCCAGGGTGCAGGGAATGCCAGAGCTCCATCACTTGGCTGGCAACAGCGCTCTTTTCTCCCTAATCAAGGGGAGAGATTTTGTTTCCTGGTTCCACCCAAGATCTCCGTGTGATAAAGCCAAGATGTTCTGCTGTGGGTTACCTGCACACAAAGTTTTGCAGTGAGGCAGCATGTTCAGGCTGGGGTCGGGAAATCACCACAGGCCTCTCTGGACCAACAAGAAACACTTATAGGGGCCTCCCTGCCAATGTCTGTACCTACTCACTGCCCTGGGGACCAGACCTGCCTGCCTCCTGAAGACATGCCTGCAGGCCCATCTTCCAGCTCATCCTCCTAAACATGGGCCCTTCCTGGCCAGCACTTGTAACTGGCCCTACTGGGGTGTTGCCTCCATGGATCTGGAGGTCAGGGCAGTGCTGTTGAGATGTGGCACTGGATTGTTTCTCCAAACCCTCCTGCCCTCAGAAAAAGACACGATGGGGTGACCCCCTTGATGATCCCTTGTAAGGGTCTGGCACCCTTTGTCGAGCTGGCCCACCCAGGATCTGGAATGCTTCAGCTGTTGTGTTGAGGGGGAACCAGATTCTTGGTGGGTACTTCCTAAGCAATCCCAGCTCCCATTGCTATCCCATGCTGCATGACTTGATATATCAGTCCACCTCCAAATCTACAGCAAATGTCCACCCAGGGGTGTGCTGGGACCTGTGAGTTACCCCCCTCGGGGACAAACAACTTTGGTTTCCCCTTTGCAAAAAATAGAGCTGTGTGTCTGGCCCTTCAGCCCCAGCATCTGCTGCACTGTGGGTATATTTGCATGGGAACGTGCAGGGACTTGCAAGGGAAAGGGTGATTATCTGCCTGGAACGGCGGCAGCGTTTTCCCCAACAAGCGTGAGCGTGTGCTGGAGGCGGGGAGGATCCAGCCCTGTGTAGGGATCAGCTCCCTGTGCTTTGTCTGTACTGCAACCTCCCTGACCAGAGCTGATGGAGACCCTCCCTAAGCTGCTCCAGTGAGTCAGGGTCATTCCTGTGGAGCTGCAAACCACCCTACAGGCATTATCGATGGGGGAACAAGGGGGGTGCTGTTTCGAGGGGGATATCTGGGTTGCATCTGTCATCTCCTTGGAATCTCCATGAAGGCACAGCATGGATCCATCTCTCCCTTTCCAGTGGACTCTCCCAGTGGTAATCAAACCCCCTGAATTTCAAACCTGATTGTCGCTCTGATACTCACCCTTTATACCTAATACAAATTTGATCTGGGATTTCCTTAGACCAGCTCCAGGTTATCCTTGCCTGAGGTCCAACAGGAGTCCACTGACGAGTAGATTTGACTCAGCCCACTCATCATAGTTTTGGGAATAGAGCCTGGTGCTGATCCTCTGGTCTCTCCTACACTCAGTGCTCCCTTAAGTCATCTTTGTGAGGCTGAATGCTGTGTAGTCCCTGCCCTTAGCCCATGGAGCTCATGCTGAGTCAGGTTCCCCATTCCACAAGGCTGTTGTGTTGGGACAGATCAAATAGAAGGGATGGCTAAGAGTGAAGTCCTTGAGATTATTGGCAGTGTTGGACTAGAATCCAAGTCTCCTTGGGCTCTTTGTGGGGTAATATCGACTGCTGTGGCATGCTCCCCTTGTTGGCTCCTCACCAAGGATGATGCACGCTGATTCCTACAGGGCACTGCTGACAGATCCCTTGCCCCTTTAAAAGAGATGAAGTCATCTACCTCCGAAGCCATCTGGCACCAAGACAGAGTCAGAAGCTCAGTGCAACAGAAGGCTGGGATGTCAGCCCGCGGAGGGGATGTCATCGCTCTACAGACAGATGGGACCCTGATGGGATGGGGCGAGATGCTGTGCAAGGCCCCAGGAAGAAGGTTCGGTGTTGCAGGGAAGGCAGTGAAGACCTGCAGGCAGAGTCCCAGGGTGTGCCATGGGCCCACTTCCATTGTCTTTGCCAAGCGGAGCCCCACTGGGAGTTGGGAGCTGCGCTTTGTCCTGGGAAGACAGCGGGCTGTACCACGGCTCTCGTCATGGGATGAGCTAGCGAGTCAGCGTGTCTCCTCCTCCCCCTCAGCCGTGTGTGCAGAGCAGCATTAGCTCATCCCGAGCCAATGGTCCCGCGCCGGATGGCTGATCTCATCTCTGGCGGGGCTGGCGGTGACTGAATCCGGAGCCGCGTGTGGCTGCGCTCTCCGCGGGGCGGCCGTCGGGGCAGCGTGGGGACTGGAGTCACCACAGCCCTGCAAGGCATGGGGAAATGACCTCAAGCAAAACTGCCCACCAGACTTGAGTGGGTGGTGGGGGAAGAGGCGAAGTCCTTGCCAGCGTGCCAAGGGAACAGCCTCTCGCTTCCAGGTCTGGCAGGAGGTTTCTCTCTCGAGTTTCTGAGGTAGTATCACTGACCATTCCCAGGATGCCTCTTGTATCACAGACTCCTTAATCCTCCTAGCTTAATTAGCACAGGATCTGGTCCTCCTCACAGGACTTTGCTGGGTCATGCTATTGTCCACTAGGAACGTGCCAGGCCACCATAAGTCTTTCTGAGGCTGCTGCACTAGACCCCCTTATCCCCAACATGCACTGCAAGACGTGGTGTCTTCCAGCCAAAGCAGGGACCCTGCTCGTGACCTCCTGACCTCGTGACCCATTTTCCCTGGAAGGAGCTGGGGCTGTGATGGGCTGGATTAACAAAGACGTGGCTCTCCATTGCCCTGGCTGCAAAACTGAGCTTCAGCTTGGTGTTTGTGTAGAAGGAAGAGATAGCAGGGGTGGCAGTGAAGAGTGGTGGAGGGGACAACACGGAAATATGTTGGGTCTGTACTAGGACATGGGGAAAGAGGACAATGAGTTAATTTGACTAAAGGGTAGAGCAAGGATGAGAGGTTAAATCACAACCCCATAAGTTCAGGTGTCTGTCTGGGGAGAATGAAGCATTCCCAGAAGATGACTGTCTCCCCTCACTGATGCCACACAACCAGCTTGGACTGGATGTTTAACTTTTAGTCCAGTGCACTGGATGGCGTGTTGGAGATTGCACAGGCACTGGGAGATCAGGCATGGGCAGAGCAGGGTCTGCCCGTGCTCTTGCTTCACTCAGAGGTCTCCGGTTTGCCTGGCTCAAGCAGAAACCCTTTCAAAGTGTAGGTTAATTTTCAAGTGGGGGAATAACTTGTGTTTGTTCTGGTCTGGTCTGAAAAATCCTGGACCACAAACTCTTTTTTCTTAGGAAAGACCACTCCTCTACTGCTTTGTCTTTGGGAAAAAAGTCCTGTTCTACTCCAGCCCAGATCCTTTATACTCTCTTCTCCTTTGCACTGCAGTGTGTAAATGTTTATCTGTTAATCTGTTAACCCTCAGTCCCAGATTTCCTTGCTCCCCTTTCAGATCCTCACTGTTTACCACTTCTCCCTTGGCTTCGTGCTGAGACCTGACGTCCAGTCTTGCCTGGCAGAGAAACCAGCCTGGAAGTTCCTTGCTCCAAGGGCATTATAAAGAGGCGCCATTGTGCAACAGAGCCTTGTACCAGGAGTACAATCCATGTGATGATTATCTCGATACCATCCTCACTGAACCAGGGAAGCCTGAGCCAAAAGAAAAATTTAGAGCTAAACAGCTTTTGTTTACAGCAAGCCAGAGCACAGTGTCTGGACTTGTACCAGTGTAGCAGGAGATGTTGCTATTGTCTCAGACTGCAAAATATTGATGGATGGTGTGTCCCTGAGATTTCCCAGGGATGTTGTAGGAGCAATTTCCCTAATTTCTGAAGCATCTTGTATAGCAGCCCAAGGGGACTGTTTCCTTTGGCTGACTGGACAAGTAAGCAAGGGTCATCAGCTTTATTGACTGTTTTGTTTGGCCATGGTCACCACAGGCTTTGCAATCTCTGCAGCACTCTGTGTATTGGGACGGAAAAAAGCCGGTCTCAAGCATGTTGTAAAGGGCAGTGGCCACCAACTGACACAGTACCAGCAGCCCAAATCACTGTGAATTTGTACTACTGAACAAATCCACTGTCAAAACTCCCGCTGATTCCTCACAGGGTAGCAAAGGAGAGGAGACAAACTTCTCTCCCAGCAGTGAAGCTACTTTTCAGGAGGTGTTGTCTTCCTTCTGGGTTTACGAAACAGTGGTCCTACAGGCAAAAAGCTGTTGGACTGCTCTGTAGAAAGGAGCAAAGAGCCTCATCTCCAAGGCTTGTCCTGCTCTGGGACAAGGCAACAAACAGCCGACAGAGAAAATCAAAATGTCTGACTGCTCTCCAGATGTGAGGAAGGGCTTGCCCACATCTGGCAGGGAGTGTTTCACAATGGGAACATCTTTCCTCAGCCCTCAGCACACAACTGAGGGTGGCTGTTGCACCCACAAACAGGATGGTCCAGTTCCTGTGGAGGCAGAAGATCTGTTTGGGCAGTTTGATGAGTCAGAGAACGTTTACCGAGACCTTTTTGTGTCAGGAAATGTGTTTTCGTGAAAAAAGGAAGAAGTTAGAAACAAAATGAAAAAAAATAGGTGAAAAATGAGAGAAATGCAGATTGCAGAGGCATTTCCCCAACCCAAACAGGAAATACTACTGTCTGTTTGGGATTCACAGGTGACCTTTAAAGTGAGCCACATTTGGAAACAGCCCATGGAGCTACAGGTAAGGCTTTGCCCATCATTGAATCACTTTGTCCAAGCAGATCCTTCCCCAGCGAGCTGGGCTTAAGAACTCAACCACTTGAGATGAAGGCTGGATACACTGGTGGGTAGCAAATGCAGCATCTCTTCAGCATTCCCCCTAAACACAGCTTTCCTGGTGCGCCTGGAACCTGTGGAAGATGTGTGCAGTGAGGCCATGCATGGGAAGGGGAAGGCAGCAGGCTCCCCTTCTTTGCCTGTAAGACCAGGCAACATGGCCCTTAGAGGTGCCAGGGCTTTGCTCACGATGCTGACTCAGTCCCAGGGTGGTGGTACCCTCTGAGTGTCCCCAGAAAGGAGATTTCTTTATTTTTTGCTAGAGCTGAGCTCTTCACCATCCTTGTTGGGTTGGGGCTTTTGCTCTGAAGCAGCTCTGAGTCTCCACCCTTCCCTCCTCCCCCTCATCTGTGCAGTTCAGGCATAGCATGAGCAAGGGGAAGGGGCAACCTTCGTTAGAATAAATATGAGAGGCAGTCTGCCAGAAAGATAAACAGAAAAAGGGCTGGGCGGGAGGTGTGGAGAATCCCTAAAGCTGAGGGGCTTTGCATTAATTATCATATTAAAAGCAAAAATACCCATCTCCATTTTCATGCGCGTTCACTTTAAAAAGAAATAAAAATCCTGCTTAATTGCTCCACTTAATTCATTAAAGGATTAAGGCAAAGACTAAAGGAAAAAAGTGAAGTATGATGATGGGTGGTTCTGGCATCCTGCTCCAAACCATCCGTGAGTGTTTTGGAGGGAGCCAGGGCGCGAACGTGACTCCTGCGCCCGGCTCTGCTGTTGTGTTCCCAGCAGAGCAGGTGAACCCTGGTGCCCAGGGTTGAGCAACCCTGACCACGGGGGCCGATGGGTCTCAGGGGCACAGCCCCAGGTGCTCTTCCTTGCTCAGCAGGTGCAAATCCTCCCACCAAGTCCTTTGCGGGAGGCTTTGCAGAGACCTCAGTGCACTCTTCAACCTCTTTACTAGGCTGCACATCTGACCCGTTAACCATACCTGGTACCAAGCCATCCCATTATCCAGGAGTTTCTTTCCCTTTTTTTAATAACAGAGTTGAAATGCTGCAGCAGGAGGCAATGTTGATTTTTTTGCAAAATGTCCTCTGGATTCATTTGCATTGAGCTTTAAAAGTAAACCTGGGAGGCTGGTTTATTTCTCAGGCCCATTTTTATTTGAGTTCCCAAAGTTTAGAGGTCATGTTGATGTATGCCATGCTGATGTGGGTCTGCCTGCATCACCTTCAGGGCAGGGGTTGTGCTGGTAGAGAAAGGGTATGGGGAAAAGGTGCAGGTGGGGAGTTTGCTGATAGACCCCATCAAGGGCAAGGGAGAGGCTGGCTGGAGGTTAAATTCAAGGTTAAGGGCAGGAGAAGAGATTGCCCATCACTTCTCTGAGTGCACTTTGGTGTGACCAAAGCCAGGCTGGAGTGCTGGTTTTGGAGCAGAAGAATGATAAGGGTAAGTCCACATTGGTGGGACTTGCTATGCTAAGGAGTGAAGTGCTGCCATGGGTGAGGGGTGTGGGGGATTTCACAGGGCAAACAGAAATAATGGAGCTCTGCAGCCAGAGCATGTCTGGGAAACCACCTTTGAGCTATTACCTTCTCCTGGGGAAGGCTGGTGGCTAAACAGCTAAACAGGGACTGTGTTTGTAGGCTTGCTGCTGTAGAGCCCCTGAAATCAGATGCTCCCCTCTCTAGCAGTTCATTCGCTGAGAAGGTCAATGTTGCCTTCTGCCCTGATACTCATGGCTCGGCAAAGGGTTTGGTTGCATGAGGAGGCCAGGACAGTGTGCACTGCCTTCCCAAATCAAGCTCCTGCAGGGCCTGAGGTCACCAACAGTTCCAACACTGCCTCTTCCCAGCTGCCAGCGTGCCCCGAGCCAAGATGGGCTGGGGAGGGGGAGTGAGGTATTGCAACCTGTTCCCTCCAGCAAGGACTGGGAACACATGGCTCCTGGGCACAGCAGGAGCTATTGGGATGCAAGCCAGGGTCTGGCCTGAAAGGGGAGCGGAGCATCTTCTGCCCTCAGATCAGTGTGCAACACCTGGAGCAGCTGGCTGGGCTCGGGCAAGGCTGAGCACCTGGGCAGGGCTCAGCCCCTCTGCAGAGCATCCCAGGTTCAGCTGATCAGCTCAGCTTTCTCTCCTTTCTTCCCACAGTTATCCCTCTCCGATCTTGTCGCTGACTGCAGGTCGTAGCAGGTGCCTCACAAAAAAGCCAGATTGGAGCTACAGATTTGTGTGTGTGTGAGGGGGAAACGGCAAATCATCCATAAAACAATGTCCCTTTTCAGAGGCTTGGCTCCTGGCAGGAATAATCTGTCCTGCCTGGGCCGCTCAGCCTGGCAGCAGGTCTGCCTAATCCTACCGAAGTTGTGGCAAAACTGTGGATTGCTCAGCTGTGGGGTGACAAGAGTTGCTTCTGCAGCCTCTTGGGGAGCTCCTGGGGCTTGTTGCAGCTCCAGAGAAGTCTGGGAGGAACGGGCAGGTGGTGTGTTTGCATGGGCAGGCACATCTGCACAGGCATATCTGTACAGGCAGGCAGGAGCACTTGGAGGTTGGGTTGTGCTCTGCTCTTAGGACAAGCCCCCATGGGGAATGCTGAAGGTTGATCTGGGGTGGGGATCAGAGTCCAATAAGGAATCAACCTCAATGGCCATTTGTTGCTGGGTGGGAAGAGCACTGACTGCTTGTTTGTGGGTCACTCTTGGTACCCCAGAGCTGGAATCAAGGCAAAGACCCTGGTGTGCTGCAGCAGCTGGATGCCCTGGCATGCCCTGGACACATCTGTTGTCTGCAGAATGGCTGCCCTCGCCCACAGTGAAAAATAATGGCTGTTAAAAGGTTCTCAGTGACTGAATAGCTCTGTTTCCTCCAAGGAGAGGAAGAGACCACACGATCATGCTCTCTGGAGCTGTTTGCAATGGTGCTGCTCAGATTACAGGTGGGTGTGTGCACCCACCTGTAATCTGAGCAGCACTATTGCAAACAGGGGTTTAATTTCAGGGGTTTTCAGCAATACACATTCACTGGGGACTCCTTTTTGCAAGGGAATCTTGTGCTGTTTTGGATGTAATATTCATTGTTTGAAATGCCCTCCCAGAGTTTTTCCCCTAGCAACTTTTATCTGTCTCTACCATCACAAATATCATCTCATTTTATTTTTCAAATGGGCACTAGAATGAAGGCTGTGGGCTGTCTTGTACCCCAGACTGGGGAATTCAGATTTTATTTGCAACATACCAGGGAATTTTATTTTCCAGTAAGGACTTGTGCTGTAATTGTGAACTTCCTCTTACAGTGGAGATCTACCTCCCACTTCCCCAATGAGTGCTTGGTTTGAAAAGAGAGGCTGGAGCACTGCTGGTGTTTTTCAGTGGGTTTTGTGCCATACCCTTGAAATTCTCAGAGTTTTAGCAAAGCTGGTGTAGGACAGGGATTTGGACACCTTTTAATGCATAACACCTGGAGTAGGAGAGGCAGGAAGGGTCATTGCAGCTGGACCTGCCCTGGAGGTAGGATGGAGGGAAGAAGAGTCCTGTCTTACCACCTCCACCTTCCCTCCCCACCTCGTGTTTTCCTCTTTCTTTGCCCCTTCTCAGCATGCTCTGATCCACTGCCTGGCCCTGGGTCATTTCCTGCTGATCTGAATCGAAGCCAAGCTCACACCTTGAGGGGCAGGGAGGGCAGCACTGCCCTGTCACCTGCCCTGCACCTGCCCTGCCCAGGCCATGCCTGCCAGTGTTGGCTGCAATTAGGATGGGAGAGGAGTCTTTGCTCAGCCTGCTCCTGCCAGACCCCAGGGTGAGGAAAGCTGGAGTTTAAAGGCAGCAAGATAGGGCTGGGGAGGGGATCAAAGGCATCCTGCCTGCCTACGGCAGCAGCTGGTGATACAAAGCGTGGGGCTGTGCTCTCCAAGGCGATGCTCAGCCCTGCACGTGGGGCACAGCTCACCCCTCCAGCCTTGCTCAGTGCCACCCGACCAAGCCCTGGCTCCAGACCTGCTGCTTCCCAGCAGGGAAAGCTCCAGGCTGTGCCGAGCACAGACATCCCTCTGCCAGTAACCCCTTCTCCTGCGTGGGGGCCCACAGAGAGGTAACTGTGGTCCCTGGCATCAGGGGTCGTTAGAAATCCTCCTAGGGGGACACACAGAACCCCAGTGTGCTGCTTCCAGGGGCAGAGCTGCAGAAATTGCATTGCCATTAAAATGCAGGTTGCACTGCCTGGCAGGCATGGAGCAGCCTCTGTTCCCACGGACTCATTTACCTGCTTGGAAGTGGAAAGTGTTCAGTACCTGGCGGGCTCTGCTGAACTAATTAATTTATTTAATAACGATTCTTAGCTGCTCTCCAGGCCTAGCTGCTTTGCATCCCAAAGGGTGATGATTTTTTTTTTTTTTTGTTAGAAATTCCCAATAGAGATGAGCCTGGTTTATTTATATAGATAGATACTACTTTTTTGTTGTTCTCTGGTTGAACAGCATCTTGCACAACAAGGCACTGGCTCCATACCCCTTCTCAGACAATGCTGTTTTCATATACATAAGTTCTGCCACCACTCTGGGGACACTGCTCTGGGAATGCTGTGGGCTCTGCCCTATGGAACAATAAGTCCCAGGGCTTCATGAACCACGGGAGCTGCAGCTTGAGCTAATGATCCAGCATAATTAACCTGAAATCTTTTGAGGACTGCAGTCACTAGAGGGAGACAGGGGAACCCCCTCTGCTATTCTGGGTGTGGGTGATTCATGGCACCCTGTTTCCCTTCCTCTGCAGTCCCCGGGGGAAAATCCAGCTGGCTTGGAGGGGTGCGGGAGGACGCCCTGCCAGCTTTCCATCATGACTTGTTATCTCAGCATTAGTGCTCCCAGCCCACATCTTCCCCTTGGAAGTAGGAACCAGGCTGTGCCCTGGACTAAGGACACACATTTCCTAGCAGGAATTAGGAAAGCCTTGTTACCTTACCGGGAATCTCTGCCCATTTTCCTGCTGCCCCTGGCAAAACTGTTGGGACAGTTGACTCGAGGGAGTTTGTATCTTGTTGCAACACAACATGGAAATGCTGATCAAGGCTGCCTTGCCTTCAGGGACAAGGGAGAAAACATGGGTGTGGGAAAAAGTGTGTTACCCTGCAGGCCAAGTGCAAGGCATGCCACTGGAATTACCCAAAGCAGTGCCCGTGGAGCCATCTGGGTGCTGGGGACATTGGCTCCCTGCTGGGGCATGAGTGCTGCCCCTGGGACTGAGGAATGTAGGATAGGAACAACGTGCCATGGGGTGGTTTTGCCAGAGCCTGGTAGTGCCACTGTCTGTCATGGGAGTCTGACTCTGCAGCAGAGTTCAACAAGATGCACTCAGCATTATCCAGCCCAAACCTTGGGTGACCATCCTTGGGTAACCTCACATGGAGGCTTCTGTGGGTGGATCCTGTCCTGAAAATAAAGGAGAAACTCCCAGCACTGTGGCTGGATGAGGATCTTTTCTACTTGAGCTCAGACAGGGCTGGGATGTAGCAGCATGATGAGGAGCCCAGGGCTCCCTGGACAGGCTCACTCACCTGACACCTTTCCCTCAGCCTTCTCACTGCTCTGTACAACTTTGTTCTCCTCATTGCCCTGAGACAGCCCTGGGTGTTTCTGTGACTTACACCCCCGGTTTGTGCCCCGGCGGGTTGCTCTCCACCTCCGTTCCCAATTCCTGCCCCAAAATGGCATTTTTCTCTGCCAGTGAGTCACACACTGTACTGTTGCAATACTCACCTTGCCACGACCTCGGTGGGAGCCCTGTCCCTGCATGCAGGAGCTCATTCGGGGCGCAGTGATTCAGCTCGGATCAGAGGGCTTGCGCCTCTGCCCTGTGCCCAGCTGTGTGTATCCAGGAAAGCATTTCTGCCTGCTGGGGAGTGAATCATCCAGGAGTGGCTTACCCAGCCCTGCCTGCTGCAAGCTGAAAGGGGAATGGGAGGAGAGGAGAAGAGGAGTGCGGCTGGGGATTCACCGGCAGGGGAACCTTCCTCCTGCGCTTGGGACTGGGGCCAGTTTGCAATGCAACGCTCAGGTTTTGGGTTGCAGAGGAAGAAGACTCAAGTCTTCTTGGCTTGAAATGGAGATGGAGCACTTGGCTGCTCTTGAACAGGCT
This sequence comes from Pachyramphus minor, assembly GCA_013397135.1. Taxonomy (NCBI): domain Eukaryota; kingdom Metazoa; phylum Chordata; class Aves; order Passeriformes; family Tyrannidae; genus Pachyramphus; species Pachyramphus minor. The sequence goes on from VYXB01002654.1 coordinate 300,879, forward strand.
CACAGGACACTCCAGCAGTGTCCCTGCTGGAGCAGAGAGCAGCTGAGCCTGCCCTGTGCTGACTGCATGGGCTGCAGCTTGTCTCCAGCCCGGTGGCTTGTTCTCTGCTGATGCTTCAGGCAGGCTGGGACATGGCCATCACACAGGGGATATCTGCTTTGTCATGGGCTGAGCTGATGCTGGGCTGACCTCCCTGCCAGTTCCCACAGCCGCTCCCTGGAGCTGGAGGCTGGGAATTTTCCAAGTGGGGAAGCTGGTACAGGGCCATCCTCCCTGCCCAGCTGTCATCTCCCACAGGCAGTGGGGGGCATTTTGAGTGGCTGGAGCAAGCTTTTGTTGTGCTCTTTCTGTTGTGCTGTTTCATTTGCTGTGCACTGGCCCAGAGCAGTTAAGAGCATCTAATTTAAGAATAAATACAAGTTGTGACAATGACAACAGTTATAAAGGACTGAGACTCAGTTGGTGAGTCTCCCTCTTTGACCTGTCTGTTTTTGGTGTACTCTGTAGCAGGCTGAGCATTACTCACTTGGAGCAAAATCCTTTTTGCAGTACCTGGTCTGGGCAGACGGGAGTTGGGAGCTGAGGCTAAGTCTGCTTTGGGCTCCCTGAAAAGCTGATGTGATGGGTAAGTCTGGTGAGCATCTGTTTAGATGGGATTTGCAAAAATATGTCCCTATCATGTCAGAGCAGCCTTGTGGCCAGTCACTGAACAGCCTCCTGCACTCAGAGAAAGGGCAAGACCGATGCACAGACCCAGGTGTCAGGGACCAAAGTCAGCCCACCTGTGGGTTTGCCCACGTGGAGCTGCTCCGTGCCAGGCTGTGAGTCTGACTTGAATTTTCTAGTGAGAATATTGGCCAGGATTGTTGGGCCTTGCTGCTGACTCCATTCAGTCTGCCCAAGGAGTGATCTGGGCAAAGGCAAAGTTGTGTCTGATCTGGAAACAGGTCCTGAAGGACAGAATTGATACACTTGCCTGTCTGTCCCCACCCTGGCTCACGTCAGGCTGTGCTTGTTGCCTTCATTCTCAACGTGTGTCGTGGCTTATCCCACCCAGCCAAGCAACCTTTATTTGATACCAAGCAATGGGTTGTTCCCTCCTGGGCTTGGGAAGAGGGCTCCCAACCTCACCCTGGTGGTGTCACCATCCTTCAGGCACCTTCTTTGTGCCATTACCACTGGCAGACACATGCACGTGCACGCAGGTGTTGCTGAGACATCCCAGGACAAGGGCTGCGAGATGCTGTGGTGATTCACACGATCAGTAACTGCAGGGGATGGATCTCAGATACACATCTCTGGGGCAAGGCGAGAGACCTGCGGCTCATGCGCTTCTGGCACGGCAGTCGAGAATAAAACTGCAGCCCCTGAAAGTTAAGTGATAAACCTGACACTGATAGGTGTGGGGAGGGGATTTCCTGCAAACTGCTGACTATAAACATGGCCATTAGTGTTATTCTTAGAGGATCTGTCTGGGACAGGGCCATGTGGAATACATCAGGTGAAACCCAGGGCTGGTTCAACCCCTGTTACCACAGCAAGGGCGATGGGAGCATGGGCAGCCTGTGGGTGGGCTTTCCAAGGACATGCCATGGTAGTGGCCCAGATGGGGTCTGCAGTCTGCTGGTGGAACCTGGGGTTAGGAAAGGAAGTGAGCAGGAGGCTGGAAGGTGGGTGGTGAGGAGCTTGGTCCTTCCCAGCACCCAAAAAGGCTGGGCTGCAGCAGCATGCAGCTTTGTGCCCCACACCGCTGGTGGAGAATGGGGGGTGGGAGGGAGGCATGTTGCTACAGTTCTGCCATTACCACATCCAAAATGATTGTTCGTATAAACAAGGCGAGCAAGCAAACCTCAGGACAAACCAGAACTCATCTGGGGGGGGAGCAGGAAAAGGCAGGAGCCACAGGGAGGGGGAGTAGGGTTGTGCTTGGGACTGCTGCTTCAGGCAGTGGGCTCCTGCTGCTGGCACTGTGATTTAGCCCACCTCACCTGGGTGTACCTCTGGACACTCTTGCAACAATGACACCACGTGTCTGAATTTCCCCTGATGCAGTTTGGAAGGGGAAGATGTGGATGTGAAGGAGCAGGGGGTACCTGGGGAGAAGCTCCACTGTGCTGATGTAGGAACTTCTCCCTAGCCCCAGGCAAGTATCCAGCAGCAATTATCTCTGGTGGGTGCCACCCAGAGCGAAGCTCTCGCTGGGTTTTATTTCCCGGACATCTATCAACCTGCCTGAAGAAAGCTCTGCTGTAAAGCCTGTGTCCCTCCTCTCACAGAGAGGGTTGTGCCTGGCTGACTTGTACTCAGATGGGTGCCAGCAAACTGTCTCTGCAGAGGCCACTGGGCAGGAAAGGGACCTTCTGCCAGGGCACCAGAGCACCCCAGACTGAGGTTTAAAGCCTAGGTTGATACACTGGCATAAATAATCTTCCCATTCAGCATCCCCACCTCTCCAGACTCTGCTGTGCCTTTTCTGTCTGTGGTTCTGTAGGGAAATTCTAGCTCCATGAGGCCCAGTGCTGCACTAAAATGTCATGTGCCATCATTGCCCCACTTGGGCTGAGGGTGGAGATTTGCCACTGAAGTTTAGGAGAGGTCATCATGTATTAGGTGGCTTCTCACAGGGAATTAACCTAAGGGCTTACACGCCAGGACTCTGGGGGGGCTGCCTGTGCTTCAGATGCCTGAGCTGACCCCTGGGGTAATTCTGTCATCTTGAGAGGCTTTCCCTGGGATCTGAAGAGCATCTTGTTTCAGTTGCATTTTCTTGCTGTTACATTTCTTTCTAGTAATCATGGGGACATCCTGATCTGGAAATGAAAAGAGGGCAAAGTCTGGGGTTTTCTCTCATGATAAATCAGGTACCCTTCTGGAATCACGTGCATCCTTGGAGCATGAGGTTATTCCTCATTAGCAGTGTCCAAACTTGTTTTATTACTTGTTTTATTGTCAGAGGTTTGGTAATGGCATCTTTATTGTCCATGTGTGTGTGCTGTGAACAGCTTGAGCATCCTGGGTATCAAATCAGAGGGGTAAAGTCCTTGAAATGAGGAATTTGAAGCATCAGGAGAGAAGGAATTGAGAAGTAACCAGTTTCTTGACTTGTCATGTGAAACCCAGCCTTCTGGTTAGCTTCAGCACAAATGCTGCAGAGATGTAGGCAGACAGATGGAGAGTTGAGATCTAAGAAATATTGGCCAAGACTGACATGGTTTGGTGTATGTGTATAAAGAATGACTGCGACCAGCCTTGATATGATTGTTGGGCAATAGTTTGCTGTTGTGCAAATCACACAGATGTTGCACAACCAGGGAGGGGCAATTCTTCAGGTGTCCCAGTGCCTTGGCTGTGGCTCTGCTCAGCTGAATCCTACTTGAAAAATGCTGCGGAGGCACAGCATGGAGGACATGGTGCTCCTTAGTGCCATGTCTTGTTCTGGGTGCAAAGGACCTATCCTGCTCCCTCTCTCTTCTGCATTATTGTCACTAAATAACACACAGCTGGTTGAGGTGCTTCTCTCTCTGTCCCTCTGCCACCCCTTGTCCCTCCATTCAATGTTGGTCAGATCTGTGCAAGGACACAGAAGCCGTGGCTCTTGCATGGTGACACCATCACCAGACATAGGCCTGCTCTCAGATAAGCTTGGGGCCAAGTTTTTCATGAAGTTTTAAGTCTAGAAAACGTCATGCTTACAGCCTCAGGGTGCAAGGAGCCCAGGCTGGCTGCAGGTGGGAACACACCCCTTCAGGTCGATGCACTTTGGCTCTGCAGCTCACTTCTGCTGGGGAGTCTGGCAGTGTGAGGTGTTCAGATGTGGATCAGCACTAGCTGATCCTTAGCCAGGCCCAGATTGCTATTTAATGTGCTCTTAATACTCCCTAAGCTGGTTATAGAGGAAATTCTACTTTAGATGCTACCGTGTGCTCCCTGCCAGTCCTTAGCACAGCTCATTGTAGTACCAGCTGCAGCAGCATGCAGGATTCCCAAATGAATAGAAAATTATGGTGTGTAGCTTTGTTAAGCACATGGGAAGGATTTCCCTCTGCAAAAGCAGAATGTTGTGTTTATTGGAGAAATTATAAAGGGATTAGTAGGGAACCTCTGTAGCAGAAAGGGCAGCAGAGCGGTGTGGGAAAGTGTGGTGGAGTTGGACTGTGTGGACACCTGTGGAAGCTCCCTGGGCTGGGGTTTGGGCAAGCCTGGGCTATCCAGAGCTGGGAGGGGGAGAGCCAAGCCCCCTGGCCATGTACAGTTTTCTCTGTGCCCTCAGGAGTCCATCCCAGGGCAGCAGATCAGCCTTTGCAGCTCCTGCACTGAGGAGAGCTGGGACCTTTCAGGCATTGTGGGCTGTGACAAAACCATCAGGTGAGGGGAAGAGCCATCAGCCCACCACGTGTTTTTACTGAACCCCTGAGGGGCCTGATTCAGGATGGCTTTACAACACTAAATTCAAGGGGTTTAAGGTGAATAAAACCAGTCTGCTGGGCTGTGCTTCCCTCTGGGTGCGTAGATGTAGTTTCAGGGATGAAGCAGGTGCTTGGTGACAGTGCTGGGCATGCACTGTGGGTCTGGCTGTGAATCCTGGGGAGCAGGACATCCATCAGCATGTGTCAAGGCTGGTGTAAAGTGAAGGACAGGACCCAGCTCCCAAAAGTGCCTTGAACCGAAGCTTGCAGTGCTACAGGAGAGGAGGGCAGGCCAGGAATCTCCCTGTGGCAGCAGGTGTTCCTGCTGGCCAGGCTTGGCTCCAAAGCCTTGGCCAAATGTGGCCCAGCATATCCACAGTGTGGATGCATGGATATGAGCTCCACAGTGCACAGTGGGGACGTTTGCTTCCTGGCTGCAGGATTTGAAATTCTTCTGCTCTTTGTTTTCTGGCAGAACAGGAGAATATGTGGATCCTCACATATCTGATTTATCTCCATTCTCTACATGCCTGAAATCATTAAGGACAGAGAGAAGAAAGCCTGAGTGCCAGCAGCATTGAAAGGGCCCTCTATATTACCTTGTGGTTTATAATTTCCAAAGTGCTTCTGTCCTAAATTGCCAGAGGACGGAATGGCTGTAGGGAACATGGAAACAACAACAGCATGGACACAGCTTGCTCTTGTTTATGCAGGAATGGACAGAATAAAGGCAATGGGAGCACAGGTTTTCTGCAGGCGTGTGAGCACCAGATGGACAAATATACCCTGTGAACTCCTAACATGGATGTACCTGGCCAAAGCCTGTTTCTGATGTGGATTTATGCATGTACAGACTGCATAAAGAGAGGGTAAAGTGGCCACAAGTTGTGGTGTTACACAGAAGAGTCAACCTTTCTGAGTGTGCTTTTGTTCTTAAGGAGACATGTGGACCTGCGTGAGGCTCAGGAGACAGTAAATTGAAGGTGGAGGAAAGTCTGTTCTCTGCCAGGGCCTTGGATGAGAGCCAATCCTGAAGGCAGAGTTAATTCCAAGGGAAAGAACACAGATGTTTGGGTGTTTTTAGGATCAAGGGATTGTCTTCAAAGCTGGTTGGGCATCTCAGGCTGACCTGAGGTAGGTGGTGTAAATAAAACAAGTGACCTGGAAAATATACCAGGTCTTCATACCTCTGCTTTCTCTCCTGCTGGGAAGCTGGGATGCAGTGACTGGGGAAGGTCAGTGGGGAACGGTGCTGATCCAAGCATATGACACCAGCAATAGTGTCAACTATGCCAAAGTTGTGCATGTACAGAAATGAGTGTTTTTAGGTACAGGGGATAAACACATGAGCACACACAGGTGTCAAAACACCTTCGTAAGGTGCTAAAACAGCCGTTGATGCAGAATGTATTTATGTGGAAATACATCTTGAGGTAGTAAACACCAGTTTACTTCTCCATGTGTGTGCACGGATGCCTTTCATGGCATAACGTGAACATGGCTAAAGGCGAGGACTGCTAATCGAGATGAGAACAGATATGGAAGCACATAAAAGACAGAGATTACACATTCTTGTACAGCCTTCAAAGATGAATTCATGCACTGGTATACAAATATGCAGGGTGGGGGGAAGAGATGTACCCAAACACATCAACAGGGAATTATACCCACGGAGAGATGAGCAGTCCCCCTCTCTTTTTGGATGTACGTTTAATACCTTTGTGATGATAATTAAAGCCCCGTTTGGGTGTTGCATCTTGTGATTTACTGCGGTGTTGTAAATCTTTCAGCAATTTGAAATCTGCAGGGAACAAAGGTAGTGCAAAGGTTTGGAAAAGAAACAAAGAGAAGGAGCTGCACCACATTCAGCACAGGGTACCCTGGGCTATCCGGAAAGAGTGGCTGATAGGCAGGGAAAGTAGGAGGTCCCACAGGGCTTTCCAGACCAGGAGACCAAAAGCAGTTGCCAGTGGACCCCAATTCCTCCCACCTAAGTACCTCACCCATGTGGCTGGCTGGTACACTCATGGAGGGGGAGCTGGGTCAGACTGACCTCTCTCTGAAGGGTCAGACCTTTTCCGGTGGTTCCATACCCTCCTAAAGAGCTTGAAGATGGGAGGGATGAAGGTGGGCTGGGAAAGCCACATGTGCTGTCGGAAGCTGTGGGTGGAGGTGGGCAGAGAGCAGACAGAAGAGGGGTGGGAGTGTTTTTTGGGGCAGAAGTGGAGAGGGAAATGGAGCCAGTGAGGGATGTGCCCGTGAGTGACAGAAATAGAGCAAAAATAATTAGGTGAGATGTGTGAAATGGGTGACTGTGGCACTGGAGTGTAGAATTAAAATGGCAAATGTGGTACAAAATCTGGAAGAAAGAGTCAGAGGTTTGAGGACTGGATGGAGACACAGAGAGGAGGGGAAAAAAGACGTCACAGGGATATGGAGAAGAAAGACAAGATCTCTCTCTAAGAGGATGGACATGTGCAAGAGGTAGGTGGGCCAAGGCCACCACAGAGCATCCCTGCTGCAGAGGGTGCTCCCAGATCAGGGAGGGACCTTGAGGAGTGATCTCTTCCCAACCAGTCTGAGCCTCTGACTTGCTGGCAGTGGGAGCATTGCAATGGGTGTCTGCAGACATGCACAAACCACATCTCTTCCCTACCCTCTCCATGACCTTGGCAGGGAGCTTTCACTCATTGCTTTCAGGAGGTCAGCAGGCTGTGTCAGGAAGGAAAAGCTTGAGGGCTCAGTCTAAAGTAAAGCTGTGGCTGCAGTTTGATTGGTGGAGGCTGAGACCATCATAAGACCTGGATGGTTCCTAAGTTTCAAAGACAGGATTTATAGCTCCTTTTTGGAAACCACAGCTGGGAGGAATGGGCTTAGGGGCAGGATGGGGCTCAGGTGAGAAATTAAAGCAGTGCATGGTGAGCCAGGAAGATCAGTCTGTGCATTGCTGGCCTCCTCCAAAGGGCTGAGAAGGGACATCTTGAGGACTGTTGGCTTCACAAGAGACACCCCAATGTGGTGCCCCAACATGGTGCTGCTACCTGAGCCTGCAAAGGAAGTTCCTCAGGAAGAAAGAGGAGGTGACTGGGACAATACCTGCAGAACAGCACCCAGCTCTGTGGATGATGGCCAAGCTGCCCTGCCACCACAAGGGCAGGGAAATGGGGAAAGGATAGTGCAGGGATGGGACTGTTGCAGGGATACATGATCTGCCTCTAGCCCAGCAACATCCACCACATCACATGTGCCAACCCAGCCCTTGTCAGACAGACCACTTGATAATGCCACCGTCTTTGAGGTTTGTTTTGCTACTCTGACACTGAACTGGTTTTCTTCCAGTTTCTTCTTTGGACAGCTTGTCTGATGACCAGTTGGTATTTGATGGTAGACTGGCTCTGATAGCAGTCACAGTGATGACAGCTGTCCTGTCTACTTCTGCCAAGAAATCAAAGCTGAAGAATGTTGACGTGTAGGTGTTGGTGGGATTGAGGGGTGGAAAGGCACGATGGACCATCTGCAGAGAGCATGGGGTGGTCTGTGCAGGTGACAGCAAACACCACGATTTGCCCGGTGGAGATGGTGACTTCTGGCTTCCTTTTAGGATGAGATCATTCCTTGGCTTCCCACCAAGAAATCAGCACTCCCTCCCGCAAACGGTTCAACCCTGCTGAGGGCATCTGTGCTGATTATTGCCGTAGATGAGTCTCCAAGAACGCCGAGGGGCTGATTCTTCAGAGAATCGAAGCCTGGCCACGTGTGGGTGGATGAGAAAGTAAATAAAAGGATGAAGAACTTGGTCAATCAATGCCTCCCTGTGCTTGAATCGCTCTTGTCTTCTTCAGAGTGAGGCTCTGGAAATGAGCAACATGAGCAAAACTGGAAATGAGTAAAAGTCAGTGGGAGGTTTTGAGTTTATTTTTTTTCAATAATAGCCTGTGTGATCAAAGCAGCACGTGGCTTAATTCTGAGTTCTGCCAGGCTACTCTCAATAATCTACAAGAAATCCACCTGTCTCTTTTTCAGTAGCTCAGGGTCAAACTAAAAGTACTTAGATAAGAGCTGAACCCCACAGCTAATCCCATTCCTGGGGTGCTTGCAGGACTCAGCTGAAAAGCTGAGACCCTTCAATTTGTGCTCATGTTTTTCAACCTTGCTCTTCTGCAGGTCTCCAGGAAGAGGTCTCCTGGTCTGGAAAACGTCCTGAGAGATCAGTGCCTGCTTTTCCCAGCATCTGAGACTGAGAAGGGGAAGGAGAGACTGATGGGGCCAGGAGAACAAGGGCTGATATTCCCCTGTGGGTGAGCAAGGGGCTTGCCAAGGAGATGGGGAGCAGAACCTCCTGTTTTGCTCTGGGGTAAGGTTGACTTCCCTCCAGAGAGGTGGGGGTAGTGCTGGGGTGGCTGCTGGCTGTGGCACGTCCGGGTGATTTAGATCTGGAGATAGGGAGGAGGTTTCTCTGGCTCCCGGAAACCCCAACAGTGAGAGGCAGAAAATCCCTTCCAGCATTTCCTGGGAAGTCTCTTGTGGGCTCTGGAGAAGACAAGCTGCAAAATGGGCAGGAGAGAGGAGTGTCCAACCCCACAGAGCCTGGGGTGCTCAGAGAAGCTCTCCATCCCACTGTTGAGAGCAGCCTGGGGGCAACTGGCTGGGTGGAGTGGGAGAGAGGCAGGGAGAGGGTGTGCAGAGAAGTACATGGGGTTTGGTCGGCTACAGGGTTTGAGTGGATTATTTCCAGACAGAGGCACCCACAGGGTTGTCACGTGGGTTAAAAAGCTCAGTTCCTGTTCTCTGTGGGACTGGTGGGGATGCCCGTGGGCTGCCATGGGGCTGGAGTGGGGCTGGGAAGAGCCACAACCACCTGGACTCAGCTTAACTCTGGTGTAACTGATGGGACGGAAGGAGCTGTGCAAGGATAAGCTGAGCCCAGGGAGAGGCAAGAGAGGGAGCAAAACATGGAAGGAGAAGTAAGAACTTGTCAGATAACCCAAGAAACCCTGTTTGTGTGGGGGTGTGCACATGTGTGTGTGAAACATGGCTCTGCCATGTGGTCTCGGTTCTGTCTGAATGGAGGGGGGAGATCTTTGCTCTCTCACCTGGAAAGAAAGAGGAGACATTTACAAAGAAACAACTGCAGGGATGCCAAGGCAGGTTCATTCACTCTCTTTGCAGATCCTTTGGCACCCTCATAGAAGGAACCTTTTGCAGCAGGGGGCATGTCTCAACCCTGTCTTGTTTCCTCTGTCCCTGTGCCTGCCAAGCAGAGCTGATCCAATCCCCTACTGGCTCCTCCCTGGGTCCATTCACAAGCCTCCCAAGATGGGGATGGATCAGGAAGCCAGGCCTCTCCCAGCTTTGGCAATCCAAGGCTGGCCTTTCCCCAGCAATTCAACCATTCCTTCTCTCCCAAATGGAACGTGCCCCAACACCTTTGCCTTGAACTGAGTTGCATTCAGGAGCCTGGGTTTGCCCACACACGTTAAAGGTACGGCTGGAGGTGAAAAGCAGGGAAGCCAGCCACAGCTCCAGCATGGAGGAAAAGGGGAGCCCTCAGCAGAGCCCTGAGCTTGGGGCTGTGGAAGAGGGGCTGGCTGCTGGAGCAGGAATGTGTACCCTGACATCCCATCACAGCTCCTTTCCAAAGGCATTCCTCCTCTTCTAACATTCGGCTTTTCAAGCCAGAATTAAGCATCCTCTGGGAGACGAACCTTTCGGAGCAGGAGGGCTGGATTTGCCAGGGAGTCACTGCCACAGCCCTGCAGCTGCATGGTGGTGGGGGGGTTCTGGAGACGGTGGGAGAAGGGATGAGCACGGTGGGGTGGGTGCACTGGGCTGAGCCCAGCAGTGCTGGGGCTGTGGGGGCTGCTTGGCACTCTCCGGTGTGCTCCTCCCCCGAGGGCTTGCTCCTGTGGGCAGCAGCAGGGGCAGAGGTTTGCAGGTGTGAGCTGAGTGGGGAGCACTTGCCAGTTTTTAGGTAGAGGCAGCCAAGGACAGGAGGATGGTCTTCTCCTCCCTTCCTCTTTTGCTCTTTGCATATGGAGGGGGATTATCTTCATGCTCCTTCCTGTCTGTCCTGCATGCCAAGATCTCCAGGGGAAGTGAGTTTCCATGGCTGGGGGTTGAAGTTTGCCGGCACTGTCTGGAAAACATCTGTATGGACAGGCCCTGTGTTATGGTTAATGTGCAAAGGATATGGGCATCTGCCTCTGAAGAGGAGCAAACCTCTGGAGCTCTCCAGATTTCCCCTCTGATTATTCCAGCATGTTTCTTCCTGCCACAGGTAGTTCATCCGATGCCAGCTGCCAGCCTAGGGAGAAGGATGCAAACAAGACATGTTAAGTAGAACACTCCAGCATCCCACTTGGATGAGCAAGCTGTAAAGGAAAAGGAAATTATTCCTGTGGAACAAGGATAAAGGCTCACCAAAGAGACAGCATGTGGGCAGCGCCCAGAGTAGGGAACAGGGCATGAAAGGGCATGAAGGGCATGAAAATCTGCACCAGAGTGAAAACCTGGAGCTGGCTCATCTGTGATGGGGGAATCATCTGATGGTAGATAAGGTAAGGATTTCATTAAAGACACCATGACCAGGAGGAAACAACAGGAATCCTACAGGATGAATCCTGCTGCTCAAGCCCAAGCAGACAGGACATGATTGCAGGTGTGGTTAGTGCAGAAGAGCAGCAGGACTGGGTCAGACCAAAGGTCTGCCTTGACTCATCTCTGCTCTCAACAGCAGATTTTTCAGGGAGAGGGAGCAGAGCAAACAAGTGGTGATACTTGCCCCAGATATTAACCCAGCTTCCAGTCTGCATCCAGCTCAAGCACTTCTGAGCCAAAGCAGCTCTTCTGAGGACATCGGTGCTGGGGGAAAAAGAGCCTCCAGTTTCCAGGAGGATCATCATTTCACGGGAGGGACATGAATCTGGTGGCTGGTCAGCACTGGATGTTCAGTCTAGGAGTCCTGTGGTGTTTTTACACTCCTCCTGACAGTGAGAAACCTTGTGAGTGTCAGGTACAGCCCCAGCCACCAAGGATTGTCCCGCCGGGCATGGTTGTGGTGCCGTGGCCGCCCTGGGCAGCCGCAGACAGTCACCATCACACTGCGGTCAGGCCTGGCCCTGCATGCGGAGAATTTCAACCCCATAACTGACAGCAACAAAGTCTCCAAAACCCAGGCAGTAAAGGTGATCAGAGAGGTGTTTGGACAAGAAATAACAAGAGACTTGTATAGTCTCTTGAGTCCAAATGAAGCAGCGATCAAAAGGAAATATGAAATTAAGAAAAATGTAGGGAATGCACATAAAAATGTGTCCTGGGGCGAGTTGTTTCCCAAGAATCAGAGGATCAGAGTTTCTTTGATTAGGAGCATAATACTGAGGCTGACAAAAAATGGGCTTAATTGGGAAATGGCCATGGTTTATGTGGTAGAACATGAAATAGAAAGTAATGTAACTTCTCCATGGCCAGAAACTGGATAGTCAGTCCCTGACACAAATAATTACCTGCTGTGCAATTACCTTGGCACCAGTGCATCAGACCGGGCCCAGCTCCTGTTAGAATTCAGCATCACTGTGCAGTAAAGTACTTGTCCATCTGTCTGCATCCTCTCTCTGTCTGTCTTAAGGCTCCCAGAGGAATGCCATGTCTGTGGTCTCTGCCCCATTGAATCTAAGTTAAAACTAGCCAGTAGGTTCAAAAATTAGAGAGAATGGTGCTGAGACAGACAGACCGAGCTGCAAAACACAAAATCTTGGTTCACATAAGCCGTGTATCCTTTAGAGTAAAATAGGGTCTGTGCTCCAGAAGGGTTGGGGGGAGGTTGGGCAACTGAGTCAGATGGGATGGTGTCATGAATGAGTGGCTCAGGTCACTTAAAGAATCACAGGCAAAGGTATCAGCAAAATCAGGTTTTAATATAAATTTGTGACAGTGTGGCTTAACAGCATTTGATGGCAAGGTCCACTCTATTTATTCCTACATAGATAAAACACAGAAAGGAAAATTGATCAGAATCATCTTGATATGATTCACATGGAGACCAAGGATATAAAAGCATAAGAGTGAAAAGGGTAAGGAAGACCCTCCCATTGAGTCACGAGGTTCAGAGTGGACCCCTCTTGCCAAACTTAGCCTCAGCTTTGATGAACGGCTTTATGTCTAAAGGATTTGGAAGCATTGATAGGATGGGATGGGATGGGATGGGATGGGATGGGATGGGATGGGATGGGATACCCAAGCGTGGTGGGGACACAGCCCCCAAAGGGACCAGGGCTTTGAGCTGCTCCGCTGCGAAGGGCAGAGTCCTGGACTGGGGGATGCGGGAGCGGGTTCCTCCTCCCGCTCGGTGCCCGGGCAGCCCTGGGACAAGGTGCCTGGTCCCCTCCGCTCCGGCAGAGCCTTCCCGCAGCGCCAGGCTCCATCCCCGGAGCCATCGCTCCCCCCGCCGGCCGCTCCGCGCCGCTGCCGCCAGCGGGGGATCGGGATCAGCCGGGGGAGGAGCAGGAGAAGGAGGAACAGGAGGAGGAGTACGCGCCTCTCACAGCTTCGGGGGACAGAGGGATGCGGGCTTCCCTCCTCCCCTCATTCCAGGCCGGCTGCGGGGAGATGCGTTGCCCGAAGAGTTTTTCCCGGCTTTGTCTCTTCACTGGAGGTTGGGCGTGTTTTTACTGGATTTGAACTATATAAAGATTTTAAGACAAAGGAAGGTTCCGCAGTGGTTATGGGCAGTTTGGAAGCTGCTTCACAAGCTGGAGCAGGGCAGAGGGGTGGAGGTGATCGTGGCACTGTGGGACCGTCCCTGGGTCAGACCCATGATGAGATTCCCCCTCAGCAGCAATTCTGGATGTGATTGAACTGCTGTGAGAGAGACTTACCTGCTGGGAATGATAACTCGATCAACCCCACCGTCCTGGGTACCTGAACATGGGTTAAAGCCTCAGTTACTCAGTTACTGGAGTAGTCATGGTGATCCCAGCTTGTCACCTTTTTGCATCACCTGTATTTTGAATGTTTAAGCCACTAACCTTAATGCAGTATTTATGCCGCAGTCGGTTTCTGTTATAAAAGGAAGAGTGAGGAAAACAGACAGGGAAGCACTAATTTCTACAGGAATCTTGTCTTCCCCATCTCTCCATCCTTCAGTGCAGGACACAACTCAGTGAGTAACTGCACCAAAATGAGCCACCTCTGCCTGCAAATGCACTGTAGCACTCAGGTCAGACTGTGCTGGTTTTGGATTCAGATGTCTCTGCTATTTTTCTT
>VYXB01002658.1:626-18190 GCA_013397135.1 Pachyramphus minor
CAAGGGCAGTTTCTGCCACAAAAAAAAAATTAAAAAAAAAAAGTGAAGGATAACAGGTTTTCAAGTTTCATCTGTTGCTTAGTAACTGAGTGAAAGAATTTAAAAACTTTTCTACTTTTCATAACAACAAACCCACACTGACTGTTCATTTATCCCAGAACTTAGAGAAGAAAATAAGAATTACAGTTGCATAAAGACATTAAAAATATAATCAATATCCCGTGTAATTGTTTTCCAAAGTTACTGTGCTTTGATCTGAAAGTGGTATTTAAAGCATTAGGTTACATACATTAAATAACTTCGTTGTATGAACAAAAAAAAAAGTGGGGGGAGACTCTAAACTGTGTGATTAAAATGCAAAGTATAATAAAAATCCTAGCTATACGTGAATGAAGAAATGATTGAAGGTGGCCATCTGTGCATGAATGAAAAAAAAGTTGCATGAATGAGAAAAGCTGTGTAGAGTTGTGCATGAGTGACATCTTAGTGCCCAAAATCAAACAATCACAAAACCAAGCATTTATTGCCTACTAGTGTTGGTAACAATTGTATTGTTATTACTGTGTTTGTTGTCCTTTCTACAAAAGACCATGCAGGAGATGATAAACTCAACTTTTGTGGCACAAATACAGAAAGGGGGAATTGTTGGGGTCTGCTGGTGATTTGCTTATAGAGTCATTGACCTTGCTTAGCTTGTGATACATCCTTGAAGAAGGAAGACGGAACAGTAAAGCAACGGAGGCAGCTAGAACGGGGAAGATAAAGCAGCAGCTGCCTTTCCTGAAGAATCTGCTGAGTCATCATGAGTTTGTAGGGACTGTGAACATAACCAATCCTAATGTATGTTTTGGTATAGGCACCAATGGTAGTTTAACATGTATGTGCACTGAGATCTATAAATGTCCACGAGCTGTCACAATAAACACATTCCATTCCTATCCTGATTATGAAGAATCTGACTATGTTGCTGTCGGCCACCTCAACAGCAGCAATTCCCCTTCATGCTCTCAGAAACTCTCCTCACCCTCTTGGCGATGGCAAAATTACATTTCGGCCACCATACAGCAACATATGGCAGTACCAAGTAGCAGGTCCTCAAACAGATATATTTTTTTGTTTTATAGCGTACAGCTCACGACCGTAGATAATCATCCCTCTCCCTGCCTCCTGATCTCAACTCTTAACATTTTATCAAGCAAAAGAACTCATGCTTCCATCCTCCCAGTGTCTGGCAACACCTTCCCACACTCTAGCAACACAACACAGTCGTCCAGGATAAAACACTTCAGCAGATAGAGCCACACCTCGAAACATGACCAACAGGACCTCAAACAGAAACACCCATAAAAACATGCTTGAGATTTATATTCTCTTTGAAATGTATCCAAAAAACTCTCAAAAAAACCCACATTGTACACAAATAGTACCCATTTTGCTGAGGAAAAATGTTATACTCTACTTCCTATTTTAATGCTCTCGGAAATCATCCTAGCTTAACAACTCATTTCACAGGGTATACATAGTGGGAAGAAATCATTGCCCTGCAATTGCTTGCAAGGCTGGCTTTGCAAGCTGCAGAAAAGGATTAGACCTTTGAGTGGTAAATAAGGGTCTCCACAGCTGAGATACCCAGTGCCGCAGCTCTAACCATCTCAGGGAGTCCAGGAAAGGGAGCTGTCCCTGAGCCTTGTGCTTGGTGTACCCATCCTGATTTGGAATGCAACGCCATGCCTTATTCTTTCATAAATAAAGCTTCTTTCCAGACCTGGTTTCTTTCTATGCAGCCACCTAGTATTTACCTGATCAAAGTCCCATTTGCTTAGTTCTACAATAAAACAGGCCACTGTATCTTAAAGTGTGTCTTATTATAACACAAAGGGAGATTTGCCATAGTTTTAGCATAAGGTACAAAATTCATATTTTACAGGCAACATTTTTTTTTTCCTGCTGCAAACATTTAACTTGTTATTCCTTTCAATGACCATTTTGACCATGCAAGTATACAGAATATGCATCATGTATTTTTTATCTCTTGAGAGACATCTCAAAAGCTCTTGTGTCTCCATGATTACTAATAACTAGAGGTCATATAGTCCATCCTCCTGTAAATATATCTCTTTCGCACCTAATGTTGTCTTGTCCATTTCAGAACACTTTGTGAATCCTAATAATTGCCAGAATAAACGTCACCAGAATAAAGGTTTAGTGAACCTGTTGGTGCACTAAACTTTGCTGCCAATATTCAACTGTAATTTAACGTTACATTTTGCTATGATATTCACACCATTATTTCTGATCTCTAAAAAATTATTCCAAATAATTCTTACAGCAACTGCATAAACTCCAGAGTACATCTGAGACCAGCCATTCTTGTGAAGCTGTAGTTACTAAGTTTGGCCTTGCAGTAGTTACTTTGGCTCTGGGACAGACACGGCCTTTGCAGCTCTACCAGAACTGGCTTGAACTCTCAGCGGTTAGTTACCACTACACTGCTGAAATAGTTGGCATAAACATTCCTTTTCCTTTTCAGTCCAAAGTCAAAAAAGTTAGCTGGTTGACCCATAAAAGGGAGGGGGTGTGAATTAACCTGACTTTCTTGCCCCCAGATGGATTAAATTCACTCATAAGATCAGATGTAGAGACTAGGCGTGTATGAAGATGGTCTTTCCCCTTCTACTCCCTGCCTTTTAGGTGTTAGACAATGCATCTTAGCTTGGACCTCCATGTGATTTGCTAGATAGCACCCAGGAACTCAGAGGTCCCCAGCAGGGCAGTCTCCCTCCTAGCCCTTGGCTCCAAAAAAGTCTCAGCAATTGGAGCAGGTGAGTGTCAAAGGAGTGTCAAAGCCATGCACAGCTGATTAGTTAGAAATCTAAGTTGGATATAAGCTGTGCTTAAAGAATAAGATGTATAAACTTGACAGGGAATATTGTCATAAATTTACACTGAGCTCTAATTTCTGCAAAATGTGACTTTACCATAAGACCATAAAAGTGCCTAAATTCCATATTCATCAAACAGTGAGCTAAAGAGGATTCAAGATAGATTTCCACTAGTAGACACGGAACATTCCAGTGCTCAAAATGAATAGTAGCTCAACACTAAGTTACGTGCAAACCTAGCAGTGCTGTGGAAGGACCACCGTTCTCATCCACATCTCAAGGGAGACATTAATATCTAGGTGCCTGTCTACACTGCACAGTGGAACATGGTGCAGAAGTTTTCAAAACAGTTTCAGACATAATAACTGTAAAGAGAGACCTGCAGTCACTTCAACATCTTAGGTCAAGCCCTGTTTCCAGAACTACTTGCACACTTTCCATTGCACTGGGTTGGCAGGCCCCAAACATCTTTTGCAGTCTAAGAGTGGGCATTTTAGTGAAGATTGATGTGACCCTTCCCTTCAAGAGTGTACTCCCCTAGCAGTTGCAACATCACAAACGACACTGAATTCTGTGAGACTGTTGATGTGCTGTAGCAGTTATCACTATCACAAGCCTGTCTCCATTATAGTCCCTCCTGGATACCCCCCTTTGGCTTATTGCTATTCTGCTGGGTGACATGAATTCCATTCACTCCATTGCTGAAGTCAGAAACAGGACACCTATAGCTCTTATCAAAGTTTGCTTACCTGATGGAGCTAGAGAAAGGATCAATCACACAGTTATTAAAGAGCTATATTGTCTTTCAAAGAAATTAAATATCCTATTGAATTACCCCAGCTGGATCCTGAAAGCTACTCCTTGCCCCACTGATGTCTGCATCACTAAATTAATTTCAGTGTTCAGTCTATTGGGATTGTACCAAGTGGTGTGTACATGGTGGTGTTGTCAGTGACACGGACATGAACAATTCAGGGATTTTAGTTGGAATCACTGCATCTCAACTTCCACAACATAGTCAATTCCCTGTTTTCATACAGTCTTTGATTTTTACTAAGGCCCAGCCCTCAAAGAACAAGTCATCTAAGAAAGATAATTCTCTGAATCTCCTTTTGAGGAAGTGTATGGATCACTCCATCAATATTACTGAGGAACAGCTGGCAGGACTACAACCCTGCTACTGTTCAAGTAGAAGAGCCTGGCAACATCCAACATTAAAGAAAGGATTGTTTCTCTTTCTCTTCAAGGAAAAATCCTTGCCTGATTAATTACGAGGAAGTACCACCTGTCCTTTCCCCCACTCTAATGCCATAAGTCCGTGCTGTTTCAAATAGAGCAGTGCTCAGTTACCTCTTTACAGCAAGAACATCAATATCATTAAAAGCTCTGCAATGACCTTTTAAGATAAACACCAGACTGACAAACTATACCCTGGATTAAAAACGTGCACAGACTTCACCATATGTCAACAGGTGCAAGATTTTATTGTTTCCAGGCCTTTCTCATGATGGAGAGTAATTATTATGATTACATGTCAGAGATATGTCAGAGATATACATCTGTGAGTCACTCACAGCAGTACAGTAGGCAGAGGAATAGTCTGGCTAATGGGATTAGCAAGGCAAGGCAGATACATGCCTTGGGAGTTCACACACATGTCATGTGCTCATTAGATGTCAAAATAGATAATTAAGAATTACACTCTATTAACAAGATCAAGTAGAACTTATGGCCCATTCATGTCAGCTGCATTGGTAAATTGATCACAGCATTTATAAAGTACTTTCCTATCTCCTCCCAACATTAATTTTCACTGTTGTTTAGTTAACTTAAAATCCTCAATGCCAAAAATAGAAGCTTAGGCAACAGAATTTGTCTTGGTATATTTCTAGATGTCATAGAATTATTCAAGATTATTGGAGTGTATTAATACAGAAACATATAAGACTGATCTCCATATTTCTCCACTTCCATTTCCTAAAAACTGGCATGATAAAACTTTCCTTTCTTCTTTTCCTCTGTCCTGGAAAAGTGAGGGTTTTTTTTCTATTAGTAATTGTATGCCCACATAGGGAGCTAATCAGTGTAACTGAGGGATCAGGAATCCCTCATGGCAACTGCAGACTGGAATCACTAACCATGTAAAGCAAATTCCCAACAGAGGGACAAGAATATATATTGGAGCGCTTACTTTTTGACACACACACCACATGACAGCTATGACAGAGCACTCAGAAATCTTTATTCTCCGTTCAATTTTTGGTATTCTTTCAGTATGGCTGTGCACTGCACAGACTGCATGTTGGAACTGAACAGCAGTTCCCCTCAGGTTTTTATCAAGTTCTGTTTTCTAAAAGTCTCCTTTATCTAAACTATGCTCTTGCATCTTTACTGTATTTTCCTCTTGCAATTAGAAGCAAGGAGATACAAACAAGTCTATCTCTATAACTATATTAATATTATATGAAAAAATTACTTCTGTATTGTAACCAAACCAAATATTTGTAAATAGTTTATATCTTCCTAATTTCAATGTATTTTCTATCAGTTACATATCCCACTGCTGTGTTTAGCTCAATGGTAGTTCAATGGTCATTCAGTAGAAACAGCAATGGACAGAGACCTTGGCTGTGTTGAGAATGAAAAGGGAGTAGGAAAAAAATCAAAAAATCAAAGCATACTGTAGCACTCTGAACCAAATCTCCAAGTACAATTCTCTATGCTTTCTCCTACCAGTTTTAAAAATACATGATAGTGTTATTTGGTACATAAAATGTATGTTCTCAGCTGACACCCACTGAACTTTCGTATCATGCATTTCTTATATGCTCTGTCTTCAACTGAGAAATGTGCCATGTCTGTATCAGTTGGGAGGATATGGTTGTTGGTGCTTCTAGCTCAAAGCAATCTTGTTAACTTTTCATGCTCGCCAAGAACTGCTCTGCACCTGCATACCTTCTCTAAGATGAACAATTCCAGTAGTTCTGCCTCTAATAAGAAATATAACAAGAAGAGACAAGATTTTTTCCTCCTGAAGCAGGAGGTGAGCAAATACACCCTCTCAAGAGTCTGTGGGGATGTACAAGAAGGTGGACCATCTTATGCCCAATGAAGCGTGGAATCTGAGAAATTAATTCAGTGTGTCTTTCATTCACGCAGACAAGAACTGGGAATGACTCTGGAGAATTGCAGTTACAACATTGTAATTAAGAGGAGAGTTATTCCCTGGGCCTCCAAACTGACCTGTATCCTCAGTGGAGAAACTGCTGGCCTCGACTGTCATGCCAAACCAAATGCCAACCTGCTGGGCAGCAGGGAGGGTTTTGCTTTCTGCCCGGAGCAGAGGTTGCATGGGGAGATACCTTGCACTGTACACTACTACCACTACTGCCTTGTCTGGAGAATGAGGAGGAAGAGAAGAAGGAGCAGAAGGGGGAAGAGGAGGATGAGGTGAANAGAAGGAGAAGGAGAAGGAGAAGGAGAAGGAGAAGGAGAAGGAGAAGAAGGAGAAGGAGAAGGAGGGGCAGAGAGGGGAGGCCTTTGCACACAACCTTTCTAAAATGTCACCGAGTAGGTTTCAACTAAATAGAACAAAAATAATCTAATTCCACTCCCATTCTAAGAGGGTAGCATATATTTTTCTCTCTCTTCATCTACTTCCCCTGAAAGCTTTCTGCACCCAATTACATTAATGAACATTGAACCGATGATGACGCAGATCAGATCAATATGGATGCATGCAGAATTAGGTCATTCTGATGGAGAGCAGGCCCTGATGCTCCAAGAGCACTCTGCCAGATGAGAGGCAGCAAGCTGAGCCCTTGTCCCTCACTTTTATTTATAAAAATTATTTTGAAGAGACAGAAATTTGCTCTGAATGTGAGCTTAAAATATGAGCACCTTGTACACCAAGGTGCCAATTTTGGCCTCTCTGCAGTTGTTAAGACCTCTAACATCTAGGTAGGAGCTGTACCTTTTAAGCAAGGAAAGGGGCAATTTATGGAGAGGAAACATCTATTCATACACTGCGTGGGGAAGTAACAAGCGTTCAAGACTGGGAGAAAAGCAAGACTGAAGCCAAAGGGTTCTGCTCCTTGACAGATTTACTGCCTCATCCTGTCCTCAGTGGGTGCAAGGGAATTTCAAAGGGCCAGCTATTGAAGAAAAGGATGTTGTAGACAGAGCCATCTTAGGGCAGAGCCACCAGGAGCAGGCAGAGGTTGAAGAACAGGGCCGAGGTGAAACTTGTTCCTTTATGATATTTCTATCCTGGTATTTCAGCCTCCCAGCAGCCCAAGTTTTGATATGAAAGGCTTTATTTCTGAGCAAGCTGGAAAAGGCATGTTCCTGAAGTTTACCTCCAAGACTCACACTAGAAACTTGAGAACACTATCTTGAGGATGTTATACACTTCATCAATAATAAAAAAGATATAAAATCTGAAATGATTACTAAGCAACGCTGAAAATGTGTCAGGCATCATGGCATGTAAAACTACTGTTATGGTGGCTGGTACAGCCACCTGCTCATACCTTACAGTAGCAACAATTGAGAAGAAGCAAGTAGTTTCTTGGAACACTACAGGCCCCCATAAGTTAAGGGATCTCAGGAGTCAGTAGCAATAACGCATCTTTATTGCCCTGACCATGATCCCACCATAAGCTGCACAGCCTGTGAATAAAATGTATGCCAGTGTTTGGCATCTCTACCCTGACTAAGCTTTCAACAATGCAGACCAAAGGAGAAGTTAATACCAGTTGATACAAGGGTTACCAGGAGGAGAACACCTCACCAGGCCATGATCTTACAAGGCTAAGCAATGAAATTTGAAAGTCTTGGTTTCTCTGATGAAATGTTAGTTACCATAATATTTCAGTTCCTATATGGTCTACTCTTTAAACACAGCCAGACAGTTTTCCTAATGTGAAGAATGAGAATGTGAAGTGTATGCTGGTGTTGAATGAGTTGATGCTCCCAGCAAAGGCATGCATGACAGTATGATGGCTGTAAAGACAAATAGCAAAGCATTCCTGCCTGTCTGTAGTGAGAAATACAGCCCATGCAGTATTAAGAGGTCAGTATGAGGCTAAAATTTGGTTATAAAGATGCCTGTGCAAAGGAAAAATGAAGGGGTGGGAATTTTTAATTTTTAAATAGATCTTTTCCACGTTTGTAGGTTGGTCTCATTTTGCAGCAGCTATATTCTGCACCAACATATGGTAGGCCAAAGATTAAGCCTCAAATTCCCAGACACTGGGTTAGAAGAGGCCAAGAATGTCACAGAAGTGACAAACTTAGTCACTTAGTCACAAGCTTAGGAGAGGACGATTTGGTTGCCATAATTTTCAGCACCTCTTGTTACTTGAATTGTCTAAGAACATTGACATTTGTAAAAGCAGCTAATTCTTACCTCTCTTTTTTGTAACAATCAGCTCTCAGTGGGAGGCTCAGCTAAAAAGATTCATGTTAATTTTTTTCAACTGATTGAAAAATGATTGAACCCTTCTGCTGGCAATATTAATGCCATCATTTGCTTTTTATGAAGTGGTCAGGACTTCATCAGAGTGCCAGACTTTGAAGCAGGAAACTATCAAAATAAATGCTATAATTATCAGAGACAGTTCAAATATGTGCCTAGTAGTCATTACTCGTTCTGATTGCAGAGAAAATGACTGTGCATTTTTAGGGCCAAAATCTTGCCTGAAGTTAGCAGATACAAAGTAGGTGCATAAAGATATAAGAAAGCTCAGAGAGATATGGCTACACTACAGTGTGAAGGACATTTCAAGGACATCATGCGTCCCATGTATCTTCACCAGAAATTCGTCCAGAATCACAGCCTTAAGTATGAGCACATACTGCTCTCAAAGGGATGTGACTCAGTGGGTACCTAAGCTCACCTAGTGAGTTAGTACATTGCAACTACTGTTTTAGGTGCTTACATGAAGTTCCTGTTGCCTGCAAGATAACGAAGTGTGCAGGACACACATGGATGTGGGGATCACACTGTTCTTTCAGATATTCCTGGGAATGCTCTATAACTGCAGAGAAGGCCCAGCCCTCCAGATTGCTTGGGGCATTTTTAGGATATCATTAGAACAATACTTTATTCCTCTATATCAATCTTGCTCTTTAGCTCACATACTTCATCCTTAACTCAAAAATTTCAAACTTCAACTTTTTTGCTGTTTCTGTGGAATTGGGAACCTCCAAACTCACCCGTTTTTATCTGCTAGTGTCCCAGGATGGAATGTTATCTCTAGTTCAGTTCGGGGGTTTCTGATTACATGCTTTGTACTCAGAAGCAAAGCGCTGAGATAGGTACTGGCTAAGAGACTACTTCAAACCACTTTGGCAGAAAAACAAGTTCATTTCTGGAAAAGGAATGTAAGACAGTTTTCAAATACATTTTTCCTGGATTGACATACTCTAGAATGTCTGGAGAACCAGAAGTCAGCTTCAGATCTCATGGGAGATGCCAGAGGAATGAGCTTAGTCTTTGCTAAGGTTTCATACCTTTTCCTTTTACAATACAAATGCAACAGCAGAAAATACCACTTAATTTCGCTCACATCTTTGAATTAGAATTTACTTTTTTTTTTCCAAACAAATGTTAATCTATACCTCAAGAAGTGATCAACAGTACCTTGGAAATCCAAAGTTAATGGAAGTTGCAGTAAACTCCATACACTTTCCAGGCCTGTGAATTTTTCCCAAGTCACTAAACTATCCAGGTACTGATGCATTGACCTTTTCTCTTTATATTCACGAGTCTTCTTTCTCAGCTGCAACGGCCACTCCAGCCCACACCATTTATCTTACTGTTCAGCTACTACCTCTATGCTCATTAGCACACAGTGCTGCTGGTTTCCAGCAGGGCTCTTGGTACTGCAGTTATTTTAGTCTATTGTCAGCATCAGACTTGCAGAGTCTGTCTTATACCACCATTTGGGATGCTCTGATCTTTACTGAAGGCTAGAGAAAGCAGAAATGCAGAATACAGAAAGTGCCCTGATGTCTTCCTGTAACAAGTCATAGCATGACAATGGCTTGATGTGAATCTCTATTTCAAAGTAGAGTTGCCAGTAAAAATTAAGTTTCCTAGCTGCTACTGCTGCTACTTTAAGGCCTAGTCTGAAGACCAGTGAAGGTAATTGAAAACTTCTCACAGACAGCAGCATTTGTATAAACTAAAGAACAACTTGCTCTAACTACCACTTAGTCTGTCACTGTACTCACATTGACTGAGTCAGGCTGCTATAAAAATGATCAGAGCACTGCAACATCTCCACTCTTTCTTTGTGAATTCACTTCTGAATTGTCTGCGAACAAACTAAAACTTCCCCAAAATTTATTTTCTCTTCAACATTCTTCTTCAGTTTTTAATCCACTGTGTTAGCCTATAGATATTTGTTTTTGGCATCTTTGTGTGATTGTTGCCATTAAAATCTCAGGCTGCTTTGGTTTAACATGTAGGCCATGCTTATTGATGGAATAATGCCATCTAACTTATTTAGGGAAGGAGATCATATTTTACTGTTTTAATGAATCACCAATATAAATAATGAGTTCTGAATCTGAAGAAAATATAGAAATAACAATGTGTGAATATCAAGGAAATATTAAAATGATAATGCATTTATTTTTTATCATGTGTGATTTTCTGTTCTAAAAGATTTACTTTTTCCTATTCCAAGATCACAATTGACTTTTGAGCCTAAGGAGAAGCAGTTGTGTCAGAAGTCTTCCAGGGTTTAGTAAAAGAAATGGGAAAAAAAATAAGCAGTCCTGCGTTGTTTAACAAGGTTGATATAGACACAAATAAAGCAAAGTTAAAACTTAACATCTTAACAGCTTTAACTAAAAACTAAATACCATAGTTTTGTCTTCTGTGCTGACTTGTCCTCTTGCACAGTTTTACTGAAGTTGCATTAAGTTTTGCATTTCAGTGCTTTCCCACTGCATGTTAAAAAAGTGGAGAAGCATCATTGGATAATATCAGATATAGAGTTGGATAACATTTTTTGGCCAAAATGTTTTTCCTGAAAAACAGAAATTCCATTATGTCCATTTTTTGTAACTGCTTAAGGAAAAAAAAAAAAGAGTCTGAAAACTGTAAAAATATAATCATTTTAGTTTTGACATACTTTTATTTTTAGTTCAAAGCATTTGGAAATCAACTTGAGTTTTAGGAATGAATGAAAAAGGGAGCAAGTGACCCCTCCCAAAACCTAAAATTTGTTCTCAATCAAAAATTAGTATTTTCCCTACTTTTCATTTGGCTCTACACTTCATTCCAGGTTGATGCAAAATAAATTCTTATGCATCTACCAGTGAGCCCTGCAAATCAATTTGTTCCCCAGATCTAGATACAAAGTTCTCTGTGGGAGCATTTCTTTGGCAAGAACACCAACTGTAGTTTTTGTGTGAGCATCAAACTCCTAGGTTATTTTCAGATTAATGGTATTCTTTCAAGTGGCTATTCTTCCAAACAACTTCTCTGTTTGTTTGTGCTCAACATGCCTCAGTAGTTTCACTTTTAATTGAGAATGCACAAAATTTCAACTTGTGGGCATGAAATTGTGCAAGAATTATGTTAAAAAAAGGCCAGAAAAAGAATATTTGTCTTTAAATATGCAGCAATTTAAATATAAAGGTCTTGGTGGCTAAAAGGGGATGCCAGAACGTTCCACATCTATTTTACTGTTGCAAACCTGGATCCAGTTCCTCATGACGCGAAGGGTGAATGGAAGAATTTGCAAACTAAATTTTTGGAGATTAACATAATAATATTAATGGAAATAAAAATGACAGACAACTGTCTGAGACAAAATATGTACTATCATATTTATTACGCAATATTCTTTTTCTCCTCTCAGGTGGCAGCAAGAGATATGAGTGCTCTCCTATCCTGAAAATAAGGACAAATCCTTGCACAACTCTAATGGCATGCTGTGGGCCTGTATAAAGCC
This sequence comes from Pachyramphus minor, assembly GCA_013397135.1. Taxonomy (NCBI): domain Eukaryota; kingdom Metazoa; phylum Chordata; class Aves; order Passeriformes; family Tyrannidae; genus Pachyramphus; species Pachyramphus minor. Next base: position 12,481 of record VYXB01002658.1, read on the forward strand.
CTTTTGTTTTCTAGGGCAGCATTGGGAGTCCACGAACAGTGAAGGGGGAAATATCACCTATCTACACCACCCACAAAGTCAGCATTTGTGGGAGGCAAGTCACTTTGTGAAGGTGAGAAATCATGACCATTTGCAAGAGTCGAGAAGAGTCTGGACAATTTCAAAAGTCAACTTTTAATAAAAAAATGTTGTCAATAATGCTTTGAGCATTATTCATTTTGTGCCAGTGCAGACCAGAGAAGATGGCAAAGCCTGCTGTGAGATTAGTGGTGGAAGGAAAGAGAAGCTCAGGTGGAGGTTCTGGTATCCAGTGCAAATGGTGGCAAAAATCTGGTCCTCCTGAATTCAGACTCAAATTATTTTTGCATTGATTTTTTTTCCCCATTACTCCCAGGTTCATGTCTATAGTAAAAAAAAAAAAGCCCAACTCCAATATTTTTACAATTTTGGCTTCATAATTGCATGTCTTTGGTGTGCATGAAACAAAATGAGGAGGATACCAACTCATACATGAAATGCAAATAACCTGAAATGGAAATGTCAGGTGCCATTTAAATGACTTCCTGTGTGCTCTCCATTATTCACAAAGTCTATAGCTATCTAATTTATGTCTGTACCAGAAAAGCACCCGATCATGGAGGTAATTCAAAGACAAGCACAGGTAATTATTAGAATGGTAAAAAACATTATGTAAATCCTAGAATCATAGGCTGGTTTGGGTTGGAAGGAACCTTAAATATCATCTAGTTCCAACCCCCTTGCCATGGGCAGGGACATCTTCCACTAGACCAGGTTGCTCAAAGCCCCATCCAACCTGGTTTTGAACACTTCCAGGTATGGGGCATCCACAGCTTCTCTGGGTAACAGATTCCAGTATCTTATACCCCCCTCTCCCAGTGAAGAATTTCTTTCTAATATGTAATCTAACCTACCCACTTTCAGTTTGATGTTATTGTCCCTTGTCCTATCACTACACGCTTTTGTAAAAAGATCCTCTCTGGCTTTCTTGTAGGCCCCCTTTAGGTACTACAAGATGCTCAAAATGAGTTGAGAACAACTGGATGCAGATATGTCAAATAAACGACAGCAAAGTGCCTGAAGGGACTGTAGGTTGAAGCAGCCCATGCTTTGCAGTGGTGAAGTATGTGCTGGGCCAATCCAGTCCAATTTTGCTGCCAGGTGAGTTGGAACTGTGAGGCCAGAGCTTTGCCTACTTTTGCACCATCTAAACAGTGTGATTACCAGCAATTTCTTCACATAGTGGCCAGGGAAGAGATCCCCACCCTTTGCACAGTCCTAAACAGATGAGTAAGTATCTAACACAAATATTCACGTACAGCCACAGAGACACTACACTGCAATATGTAATTAGGGTCCTTTTTCTGTTAAAGGACTTTGAGTAGCTAAATGATGATTCTTCTTTTCCCTTTCTTCATTCCTTCTTTTGTTTGCTTTCTTTTTTGTGAATTAGTGCTAGACTTATTGCCTTGGGTGAGTTTTTCGAAGCACTCACAGTTGGCCTAATCCTGTTGCTGTTGAAGCCACTGGGAGTTTTGCCAATGCTTTTAATGAGAACAAAGTTAGGCCAGCGCTATCAGCTTTGAAGCCCCTACTTTGTGTACTCATGTGAAGGTGGGAAACAGGGTGCAGATAAAATGAGAACGAGTCTAAACTTGGATCCAGCAAGGCAAAATAATGCAAACAAAACCTTTCCAGTAGCTCAAAGGAATCTCTTCAGCTGTTTCTTTCACTAGTCCTAAAACGCATCAAACTGATTTTTTAACCAGTAGCCAATCTATGGGAATGTTCTAATCTGTGGAACTTTAGCTTCTTTTAAAGCTGATTTATTTTACCTTTTGAGGCTAGCTGTATTCCACTGGAAAAGTGTGCAGAATCCACCTTTCTTTCTTCAAGTACATTAATGAATAGTCTGCTAGGAATCCATATTTGGTCAGGAATCTTAAAAGCAGAAGGGATCATCACCATGGTTGTATAGTTACACTGTCAGCGTAAAAATAGTTCATAAAGGTACAGTCAACAATTTCAATATTCACCCACAGCTTCTGTATGAATGATAATAATACATAAAATATTCAAATATATGTGTTTTCAGCACTATGAAAAGGGAAACATACATATAATCTACCTGCACTGGGTGTGTTACAAAAAGAGAAAGCACCCAGACTGGAACAGGCAAAAGATTGTGAAAGACAAAGTAAAATAAAACTGGGCTTTTTATTGTTGTTGTTGTTTTATTTTTGAATAGCAATAATGTATTCTTGTTGCCCATAAATATAAATAGAAATAGAAATACATAGATACATACAAAGTATTGATTTGATCTGTTAAGATAGCTCAATTGGACAAAGGTTATATTCTTTACCACAAAATGTTTCCATGAGTTAACTTCTTCATCTGCATCTAAGAGTAACAATAAGGACAGCATTTCTCTAGAATAGATTACTAGATTGCCCTGACTCAGGCATTGCCAGATGATAAACAGGCTTCAACTTGCATGAAACACCCTTGCCAGTGTTAACATTTCATTCAAGAAAGCAATGACAGTCTTTACAAAATAAAAATAGATTTAAAAATTAATATTTTTCATAAACTATCAAACACAGTTGATTATAAAATACTATCTTTTTTAAAGCCCCCAAGCCTTAAAGAATCTCTGATTTTAAAAAATGACAGAAAAAGCAGAGTCCTGGAATAAGAAACCTCTGAATCCTGGTCCTATGGTCAGATGCTCTGTGTCTGTCTCAGTGTGTCAAAGTTTCATGATAGTTTGATCACATACCTAAAGCCTTTGCCCCTAGGGTTAAATGACGGTGTGAGAAATACATCTTTTAGGTCAATAAAATAAAGAAACTGTGGTCTTCATGGCAGTGGAGGATATCTTCAAAAACAAACTCTTCAGGCCTAATGTTGTGCAAGGAGTTAAAAACTCTCTCTTTCTTTTTAAATATCCCAAATCTCAATAAGTGTGTAAAGTAGGATTAGAGTATCACTTGCACATATTGAGGCAAATCAAAGTTCACACTCAGTTTTTGTAACTATAGGCAAGTTTTCATGTTGCAGAAACCATTAAAGAGAAGTAAACAAAAAGTCTACCTCAAAAAATCATTGAGGACTAAATATTAGGGAACAAGAACAGAAGTGTCATTCTGTGACTGTTTTGGACATGTTTATGTTTCTGCTTCTATATTCTTATTCAGAGAAATTAGATGCAATTGTCTTGGTGGATTTTGGGCTTTGTGGAACTTCACCTGACCCAGATGGTATGTCTGTGCAAGTAAACGCAAGAGGTCAGTGAACAAGGTTCCTGGAAAGATGGTCTGGGACTGTCTGAAGTAATGTGAAGAGTGTGTTATGCCAGAGTGGATTTTTATTGGCTGAAACTCAAGGTGATGGTTGCATGTCCCGCAGTATATAAAGGAGGCATGAGAGGTCATTAGGTTATGCAAAAGTTGACAGGCCTGCTTTGGAGGACTGTGTACTGTAGAGTGAGTGAACTCTGGTACAACACATACACGGTATTTGGTGGGAATTGTCCCTGAAGATATCTCTTCCTAGAATCAAGAATCACCTCATCTTCGAGAAGGTCAGTCAGAGTGGCTCAAGTGGAACAAAGGGGAGAGCCAGTAATCAATCTGTTTCAGCAATCAGGAATCTAACACTCTTGCTTGCTGCCTGGGCTCTGTTTATTTAACTGTGTAAATTTAGCCAATGTGGGTGTTACAAGTTTTGGGAAGAACATGTAGTTGGCAGGTATATCATACTCTACCACTGAATGGAAGTTATGTGTAACAGAAGTGTTATGTAAAATTTGGGAAAAAAAGTTTCTAAAAACCTTCCTTAGAATTGCTCTCCTAGTGCTAAGTCATATTATTGTCAAGACCATTCTCAACTCTAACCTGCAAATATTTTCTCTAATGTCACTCAGGGTGTCTCTTTGGAATGTGTTTCCTAGTCTATTTTAAACCACTTTTTCACTTCTGCTTTAAATTTAATATTTGACTGTGTTTCTTTAAAAGTTTTTTATGCACTCTTCCTGTAAGGGCTTTGCACGTGCCTCTGAAAACCACTAAACAACAAAGCTGTTGTTGTTGACACTGCTGCTTGATCTTTCTGGGAGGCCAGTCCCACACAAACCTCCTTCTCTCTCCAAATACTGCATATTGTAAATACAACAACACTTTCAGTTTAGTCAGAGGAGAAAAATACAGTAGCTTTCTCTTCTTTCAGATCATGAATTAATTTTTTTGTTTTGTGAACACCAGTTTGAATAGCTGCACAGTCACTTACGTTAACCAAAACATCTCAGATATAACAAATAACATGAGTGTTGTGGTGAGATGCCATTTAAAATTCGACATTCTGGCATTGAACAGAGCATTGTATTTAGATGTGTTCCTATATTTTCTTTCTTTTTACACTTTTCAAGCTCTTCATTTGCTGTAAGAGCAGATATTTAGTCACGAAATTACATTAAAGGATATTCTAGTCATGTAGCAGGAAGATGTGTGCTTTCTGTCTGAATCAGTGAACTCTGACATTTCATACTGTAATAGCTCTAAACCTATTCATGTGACTGAAAAGAAACTAAGGGAAAGGCAAACAAAAGGAAGAGAAAAGAACAATATTATTCGTGTTATATCTGCTCTGCAAATCTAAATAGAAAATTATCCTCCCTTTCCATAGGAGTTTTTGAGATTTTGCAACACTTTTTCCCATGCTGAACTGGGAGGAAGAACTGAAGGGGAGAAAAATGTCCAAAAAAACCCCCCAAAAAAACCAGCTAAAAATGAATCTAAACATGAAAAAAGAAAAGGGCAGGCAATTCCAACTGTAACTCACCTCTCAGTCTAATTTTACTGCTCATTTTTGCTCAGCTAATTGTTGCTGGCTTTCTTAAAGTACATTTAAAAGGTAGCAATGTTTCAGCATAAAAGATATCTCACAGAGCTCTTCATGTGTTACTTCAGTTTTTTAGCTACAACTCAGCTAGGCAATTGAATATGTTTCAATATGTTAAGGTTATACGTAGATGCCAGAAAACACTGCAAACCAGAACTTCCCCAATATACTTCTCTGAGTAATGCAAGTGAAAAGATTTTATTCTTACACCAAGCAAAAGCTGAAGTTCTGATTGTCGTGGGTTTTACCAGCCCCCCTGGGCTGAAATGGTCAGGTCCAGGTATATTTCCAGAGAAAAAGCCAATCAAAAGTTTTAGTAACGTCTCTGTTAATGACATATTTAAGAAAACAGAATAGAAGATGTTGACACAGAAGAAATTAGAAGCAGCCATGTAGGAGGAAAGAAGCAGGCCCCCTAAAGTGGGGGGCCAGGCCCTCCTCCCCTCCCTGGCGTTGGGCCAGGGGCAGGCATGGCATTGAAGTCTCTCCGGCCGGGATGTGTAACAGTGGAGAAACAAACTCCAGACAGAAGCTGCTCACCTGAAACTTGGCTGCAGAAAGGATTCCAGCCCTGGCAGAGAGCAGAGGAGGACTTGAGATAACCAGCTTCCTTCAAGGTCAGTTCTAGCAGGAGAAGATCTGAGATGAGGGAGGAGTTCCAACCCCCCTCTCCCTACAGAAGGGGAAAGACTGAAAGTTATAAACCCCTACTACCTTTGGAAGATAACTGGGGTGCAGAGAGACCCCCAGCAGTTAATGAAGAAATTTGTCCCGGAACAGAAGAGTGCCT
>VYXB01002660.1:1330-11429 GCA_013397135.1 Pachyramphus minor
CACCCTGAAGATAGGTTTCTCGCTTTCTATGCAAATTAGTTATTATCAGCAGTCTATTCTTTCAGACCTTTCTGGAAATGGGTGAGGGGGCTTTGGGTTGTCTTGATCCCCCCCTACAGTCCATGCCCACTTCTCGGCCTCATTCCTACACTTGTACTGTACTGTGTTGTGCTTATCTCCAGGAACTAGAACAAGGACATTTGTCCTTTAGGGCTGCCCTACCTCCGCATGTTCCCCTTCTCCAGCCACATCTTGTTCTTTCTCAGGGTGTTATTACCAACAATCCTTGGCTATTACCAGCAATTCTTGTCTGTTATTACCAACAATCCTTGGTTGGCTCCCCAGCCATGCAGCTATCAGTGTTTGAGACATACACATTAGCCCCTTACCTTCTGGTTTCTACACATTCAAGGAGTTGCACACACACCACCTGAGAGTTTAACTGCTTGTACCAGAGTCCCACCACAGTGGGAAGCTCCAGTGAGCCAACAGGTGCCCCTTTTGACTCCTCGCTTACACACATTCACTCTCAGGGGCATTTCATAGAATCATAGAATCAGCTGGGTTGGAAAGGACCTCTGAGATCATCAAGTCCAACCCTTGATCCACTACCACTGTGGTTACTAGACCATGGCACTAAGTGCCACATCCAGTCTCATCTTAAAAACCTCCAGGGACGGAGAATCCACCACTTCCCTGGGCAGCCCATTCAAATTCCTGATTACCCTCTCTGTAAAGAATTTCTTCCTATATTTCCTCCTTCTTCAGACTCAGCACTAGGTTTCCTGTATTTATAAAAAATAAAAAAATGTAATAGAATGGCACAGCATCAGTTCAGTTCAAGCTGGATACCTCCAGAGAGGGACCCAGAACAAAGAAATCCCTGGGCACTTATACCCTTATGACTTATTAATATGCCTCTCACACGCTTTTCACGCACCTTGCACGTGCTTTTTGGTCCAATGGTAAATTTTTATCTAGAGTCTTCTAACACCTTATTGTTTTCTCTCTCTGTGCCCATGCAGGCAGGCTGTTAATTGTTCTTATCTCATCAAGTTGCAGCTTCTGATGACAGTTGTAGTCTTCTTATCTTCTAGTTTGTGCTGCTGGTGCACCTGCTCTCTAGCAAAGCATGGGAAACTAAAAAAGCCCTAGACTTAGGATAAACATTACTTAGCAACAACCAAAACATCAGTGTGTTATCAATATTCTTCTCATACTAAAGACAAAACACAGCTCTGAGTCAGTTATTAGGAAAATTGCGAAGAAAATTAACTCCATTCTAGCCAAAAACATACCTAGGTTTAGATTCACAGCTTGTGGCCTAAGGCTTCAGCTAATCTAGCTCTTCATGAAGAGCAAGTAAAGCTTAGCAAACATACTAAATCACACATTATTATAACTCCATGTAACTCATTCTACTTAAATCTTATTTATGCTAAACAACTAATATCTCTCAACTGTAGGATTATTAATTTTGGAACTATTGGTGTTCAATGGTATTTAGACATCCTTTTTTTCTTTTGGATCTCTCCTTCCATCAGATATGGCTGTAACTGGTCAGTGGATTCCAAATGTTTTAGAAACTTCCTGATGAAAAGTAGTTCAAACAAGTAGCACTTTTCTAATCAAACTGAATTATTTGCATGCTTTGCCTTTTCTTCCCTACTGTCTTTGAGTAGATCCATACTGTTATGATTATCTGTTTCCAGTCGTGCAACAAAGGGCAAGTGATTATGAGCCAATATTTAAAAGCATTAATATATATTCATGTGTGTGTATATAATTCATATATATATGACTCATTCACATTTCTAATTTTTTAGCCTATCTTTTGTGTTTATAACACCATTCTTGTCATATAAAACAATATTGTCACCATACCCTGTGACCCATTATTTTACTAAACTGTCCTTCCTAAGATCAAGGAATGACAGAGCATCCTATGGATGTTTTCTTCTTGTTGTTTTCAAATTATTTGTGGGTCTGCACATCTCTAAATCTCCTAAGTTGTGGGTCAGCTGAAAAAAAACTCAAAACCAAAAAAAACATGAAACTCTGCTTCTATCTTTTTGAAGCCAATAAAATTGTTGTCCACATTATATATGTCAGTTAGGCTCAGCAAAATTGTTTCCTGTTGCAGAAAACTTGTTATCAACACTCATATGCAGTAGTATTTATTTCTGTTCCTAAAGTATCAAAATTTTGTTTTAGTTTAAGTGCTTGGGTGAGCCAAAAAACAGAGAATCTGCCTCATCTAAGCAGTTCTGATCTGCCTAGATAAGTTGAAATACTGGCTTTGAACTTTTATTGTGGGACCTGGTAAAATCAAAGGTGCTTATGTTTAAAGCCTCAGGCATTACCTCCTCAGCTGTTTCTCAGAGTTGTGTTTGGCCTTTGTGCTTATTTTGAATGTGTAAAATAATTGTCTGAGTTTTGTTATGGTGCCCTTCCAGTTTAAGAACTGGGAGGTGGATCTGTGTGTTTGCATCTATTTGGCTTTTCTGTTTCCAATTCTGCTTTATCTGTCACTGCAATCTGGAATTTATGAAAAACAGATTGAAGGCTATTGATAGTGAATATGCAGTAGTTCTTTGACATCTGAACCAATTTACAAAAAATGCACGTGGTGTTTAGTAGGCTAATATGGTGTTTAACTGGCTATATACACCCTAACAGTTAGAGAGCTTCATCACATCTGAGCAGACTGCTTTCTTTTGAAAGATGACAGACATTTGCTCCCTCAGTAGAAATACCTTCAATCCTGAAAGACAACTGACCAGAAATGTGGTTCTTTGAAAAAATTTGTTCGACTGGATTTTTCAGCACACTTAAAGGAATAGGACCAGACACACCTACAGGTTGGGCAGAGAGGTGATTTCTCAGCCCTGCAGAGAAAGACTTGGGGATGATGGTTGGTGAAAAACTCAACATGAGCCAGCAGTGTGTGCTCACAGCCCAGAAAGCCAACTAAATCCCGGGCTGCATCAAAAGGAGCATGGCCAGCAGGTTAAAGGAGGTGATTCTCCCCCTCTGCTCTTGTGAGACCCTGCCTGGAGTACTGTGTACAGTTCTGGTGCCCCCAANAGAAATTTTTCACTGTGAGGGTGGTGAGATACTGGAACAGGTTGCCCAGACAAGTGTGGATGCCCCAATCCTGGTAGTGTTCAAAGCCAGGCTGGATAAGGCCTTGAGCAACCTGGTCTAGTGGGAGGTGTCCCTGCCCATGTCAGGGGAGGCTGGGACTAGATGATCTTAAAGGTCCATTCCAACGCCTTAACATTCTATGATTCTATTACATCATCCTCACTAGTCACAGTAGGTCTTCTGGTCCTACGTGCACTTTTTGACAAATTCAATTTGCTTATCTCTGTACATAATTTTTTGCTTTAATGCTTTCATCTTAACACTTTATTTAGATGCACTTCAATTGCTCCAGTTTTTTAATACTACTATTTGGCATTGTAATTCACAGAAAGCTTGCAGATATTTATGGTTCTTTGCAAAGTTCGATCAGTTTCATGTAACAATTTACTCTGTGACCTGTTTAAAATTTAAAATCCTTAGAATTTAGTCAGAGTGTTTCTAGAATGTGTTGGGGGAGAGGAGAGGGCTGTTGTTTAAAGAGCAAACACTTTTTAAAAGTGCCAATCCTAAAGCTTATCTAATTATTTGAGCTTTTGACTTTGCTTTATTATATACATTTGTAACAGTAAATGGTCCTTCTGGGATTATCATGGAAAAAAGTAATTTATGTAGAAGTTATCAAAATTTGCATAGGTAGTTTGGTAATGATGCCTCAGAGCTTTTTTGATTTTTAAATTTTTATAGATTTTAGAAGCAGATGTGTAGTGAATGTAGATTTTAATGTAGCTGTATTATATCCCTTACCCTGTAGCATAATATTTACACATACCCAGCCCTACTACCCCATTTCATATCAATCCCTCTAAAATTCCGTTAGTGTGTTTAGTCCTCTTTTCAAGGTAGAATTGTAGAAAACCACTTTAAGGCCTGGACCAGAAGATATGACACAGACACAGTGACCTTCAAGCCCAGAACTTTGGAGGAACTCCAAGAACTGTGCGTGCTGCGAAGAAGATGAAGATGAGGAAGAAGGGGTCCCAAAGACCCAAAACCCAATTCCCAAAGGGGCATGTTGGGGGTCAGAACAAGGCAGAACTGGGGATGGACAGAGCTGGGATTGGATGGACCTTATTATAAAATCATAGAACCCCTGTATGGGAGGGCGCGCGTGTGGTATGTATTCCTCTAGGCCTACGGACTCATTAAAGGTCCTGCTATCTTTATCTTATCTCTTACACTAAATTGGCCTGGAGTCTTTTTTGTCCGCAGTCTTAGGCAACAGTAATCAACTAATAATCTTGGTTACACAAAATTCCTGTTCCTATATCCAACTGGTTGCACTTAATGTAGTTACAGGATTTATCTTCCTTCTATTTTTTTATTCATTATTGCATAACTGCAGGCGAATGTAAATAAAACTCAGGTACTCCTTCAGATGTAAGTAAAATTCTGTTTTGAACAGAGTGGTAAGGGAAGTTTTGTTCTTTTCTTACAACAGTCAGAACTACAACTTATATGCCTTCCCAGATTGCTTATTGAGTTGTAGTACATAAAGCAGAAGGCATCATCTCATGGCATACCTCATTCTATAGAAGCAACAAACCTTTATTTATTCACTGCTGAAAGTGTAACATGCAGATTGACTGAATGGTTAAAAGAAAGTGACAATACTGATGAGAACTAGAACTTGGGGCACTTAACTTTGTTTAAACACATTACCCATCTTTGCTTCATTGAAGTAGACGGGTTTTGCCCTGGATTTTGTGAAAGGAAATTAGAAACAAAGTTTTTAAACCCTTTCTGTCAAAAATGGCTTGAAATAAGAACTTAAGCATATGACATTGAAGAATGATGATAATGTTGTACTACAAAAGGTCTTCCTGTATGCATAAATACATTCTTAGACATAGCCATCTTCCCTTTTGTGATGACAATGTTCCCTTTAGCACGGCAGCATTAATACTGAAAGAATATAACATAGGAATGACAGAATGAAGTAAGCAATCAGAAGTGACAGCCTTCTGTTTCAGGTTATCCTGAATGGAGAAGAGGTTCATACTTACATACATATATATATATTTATATATACTTATATATATATAACCTATTTTCAGTTCTAAATAGATTTAACATTATTGAATAACTCTGCACACCTTTTCTTCTTAGTGAATGGAGCTCAGATCCAGAAATGTTCCATGAAATAAATGTTCNACCTATTTTCAGTTCTAAATAGATTTAACATTATTGAATAACTCTGCACACCTTTTCTTCTTAGTGAATGGAGCTCAGATCCAGAAATGTTCCATGAAGTAAATGTTCCCTTTTTTAAGACTGAAGTTGTTTTCTTTAGGAGGCAGCAGGATCTTTCAGATTCAGTGGGGTGCCAGTTTAGTAATTTTGTTCAAAGTGCATGGTGAGAATAATCTTTCTCTTAAAATGAAGCACAAGGATAAGTAATAACTTTTTATTCATGATAAGCATCAAAATATGAGCCTGTTGGTCTTTGCTTTTGATTTTTCATTACCTTTCAGTCAGAACTTCCTGCAGTGTTCACACAATGTGATCAATAACTCAATACCTTTTTTTCATCCAGTAATTATCTCTACATGGTATTATCTGAACACTGGTTTTATTATCCAAAAGATTTAGGAAATATTTATATAATCAGATGATCCCTTTTTAGATTAAGTTGCTTCACAACAGCAGGAGAAATTTTGGTTTAAATAGTCTTTTTAACAAATGCTGTATGGAAAGATTACCAGGCAGTACTTTTTTCTAAGGAAAAAAAAAAATTCTAAATACTCTTTTGCACTTAATACCTTATATTTAATTAAGCACAAAGTAAATGGAAGTGTCCTGTAAATTAACAGAGTTTTAAGTAATTCTGCTCAGTGTGTCTTTTAATAAAACAGCCCATTCAGAAAATAGGTACCACTGTTCTGAAGTTCCTAGATGATGACTGGACTACTGTTTTTTCAGAATAGACTTATCTTAAAAATTAACATTCCTATCTGGAATGCACTCTCATTTCATTGCCTTCTAATTTTCACAGATTGAGGTCTTACAAGAGTCACAAATGATGATTCCAGACTGCCAGCGCAGATTAGAAGTTGCACATGCAGATCTTACTCAACTACTAGTAAGTATAGCACCAAAATCCACTGATGAAGAAATGCTGCTTTTCTGTGATGAATTTGGATAAACATGCTTGTCTGTAGTGTAATTGCAGCATATTAGAATGGGATTGACGAATTACTTCTTATAGATCCCAAGACTAGCATCCTATAACATACCAATATTTCATTTTAGATAACTGTCTTTGCAGACTTGGTCTTCAGTCTATGTGTATTAGAATACTAGAAGCTGTCTTTAAGGGAGTGCACATTCAACATACACTTCAATACTGAATGTTTAAAATGGACTCTGAATTCCTGTGATAGTTACATGATCAGAAAAAATAATTCACTTGCTTTAGGTAATCTTTGTAGATCATGTAGATGTATATAATATGTTTGTAGTGGACTGAATTAGTCAAAATACTTTGCTTACCACTTTTCTTATGCTATGGACAAGAAACAAGACAGCTGAATACTTACTGAGTACTGCTTATGCAATTTATAAGAATTCTGCTACACATTTAAATGCTACTGTGAGGCTAAAAATACATACCGTAACTTAAGCCTCAGACACATATGACAGCTAAAATGCAAAACCCTTTTCAAAGGAAAAGTCAAGGCCTCTTGCCCTTGGGTGGCATGCCTCTACTGTTTTCCAAAATAAGTTCTCAGTATCTGGCAGGATTTACGGTCCTTTTGCCATTCAGCTAGTTACTTGATGGTTAGTTGGTCTAGATTTCAGCAGCATGCAGAAGTGATGCTATTGATCCATACACTGTGCTGTACAGAGTTAAAACATGGAATGTGGGGAGTTACTATTCTTATTAAGAATTTGGTAGTCTTTAGAGGTTGCTTTCTATTCTTAGTTCACCTTCAATGCTTAAAATCAACTATGTAGTAATATGTTTTTTCAATTGTCAATTTCTGCTTAAGCTTTTTTCTTAATGGTACTCTTGTTCTGAGTTCTGTTGTTGGTTCCAGTTATGCTGCCCTTGGCTTTAAATATTTATTTAACAAAATAAAGATATGCATAGGTCAAATCTATTCACACATGACAGCCATTATCCTGAAACTTAAGGAGGACAAAATAAATTGCCTGTGCTTTGAATTATGTAAAATTAGTGTTTTCAATAATGATATATCCCTTGTTTCATAGTTTCCTTCTTAAATTTAACCCCATGGCCATTATTTTCAAAGTGCTCAAAAGTTTTGTTTTTAATTCCAGGAAAATGAAAAAGAATTGGAAGAAGCTGAAGAGTATAAAGAAGCACGTTCCATACTGGAGTCAGTGAAGCTGGAAGCCTAGAAGTTTTTCAGCACTCTCTTTATATGCATTTAGCACTGGCTCCATTCCACACTTTCATTTGACTATGGCTTTATTGCTATTGTTGTCTTGCTAAGGTTCTCTGACCTTTCTCTAACTGCCAGATGCATCAAATAAAGGATGTTCTGAAACATCTGTGTGTTCCATATTCAGGCAAAGTAGAAACATTTCCAGTTCACCTCAGTTACAGAAAGGAAAAAAATAAACCCTATTTAATGTAAGCATAATAGCTAATATACATAACTTAATCTGAACAATTCAGGCTAAGAAAGTTTAGCTATCTAAGAAATGTGAGGGACCAATAAATACTTTGGAGAGACCTCATATTTTAAATAATTTCAAGCCATTATAGCATAACAATCTTGTACCTAAAGAAGAGATTGAGTAAATGACCCTTCAACATCACCCATCTTTTTTTCTGTGATGCAATTTATTTGTAATTTTATTATTACTCCTTGTTTATCTTTGAACCCAAGACAGAGTTAAGAGCTGATTCCAAATCTTTCTCAGTTTGCCTGGGGTTGATTTGTAGAGTCCAATTCACACAATTACCATTGATCAAAATTCTGTTACTTTTTCAAGAAACAGAATTTAGCAAATGACCAGTATCTTGTCAGTTGGATCTGCTGGTAAGAGTATCTGTCCTGAATGCTTTTCCTGAAAGCACCTTGGCTTAAGTGAGTTTCTTTGAACAAAGCTTAAACCCCAGAAGCTGGAAGAGAACTAAGAAGTAAGGGAACAATGCATAATTTCCCTGGAAGACCAAGGGAACAGCGCTAATCTTCCTGGAAGACCAAACATTTACAAAAGCTATGGTTCTTTCAGAATGGCTTCTCTAAACATCAAAGAGTAAGCTCTGATGAACAAGAAAGGTTTTCCTTAATTTTTCTAGTTTTAAAGGTTTTTTGCATGTTCCTTAAAGGAAACACGAAGTACAGTGTATCTTTTTTGTGGTGCTATATTCATTACTTTTATTAAAAGTTTTTGTTAATTTGCCTGAATTTGGGTAAACTGTAGTTTCAGTACCTCTATTTGTGTACCTTACTCTCAATGTGCTTAATAAATATACTTATCACCCTTTAAGCACTGCTCTGTTAGACTATCAACACTGCAAGATTTCTGACTGAGTGCAGACTGACCTACTTTTGAAGTAAGTGACCCCAGACCAGTATTAGACAACACTAAGAGATAAAAACCATTTCTAACACTGGTTTCATAAGAGCACATGCACACCTTCTTACCAGCATTGTGTCCTAGGCATGTAACTGCCAAACGGACACTGCCCTGTTCACAGGGCAAATGAACTACTCCTGACTTCTATGAACCTTCACCAGGAACAGTGACTGGAGCAGACAAAGCCTGCCTTAGCTGACTGACTGCAGTCAGCGTAATAGTAACTATGCTTGCAGGCCCTTGAATGGAGTGTGGTGAATAAATGCTGAGCTGGAAAGGTGTGTGGGGATGTTGAAACTACTGGGTAAGGCAGAATTTAAAGTAAAAAATACTCTTCTGAAGAAATAATATGTACTTCTGGAAAAGAAACCCACAGAAAAATGATGCATACTTGCTGAGTACCACATGCAGGCATCATGAATTCTAAACATAGGCGGGACCTGTAGTGGCAGAAACAAAGTAGCATTGTGGTATGGCTTAAGTTGGCATTTAGAGTTAAGGGCACATGGGACAGAGTAGTTAATATATAAATCAGACTCCAGGGAAAAGTTTCTTATTGCAATAGTTTCTAGGGTAGAATAGTTTCTCATGTTTGCCTACACGTCTGTCAAAGCTATTTTCTAGCTCCCTTTGATTACATAATGAATTAAGATGATACTCTCTCCTATTCATTTCTTCTTCCCTCTTATTGAGTTCTCCAAAAGACTGAGCATATTCTGTTGTACAGAAAATAGCCAGACTCACTGATAAAAATCAAGGTATGTTCATACCTGAAAGTAATGGCTCTCTTCTTGTCTCTGGGTACTCCAAAAGTGTCTAACTTCTGAGAGGACAGCAGCATGATTATCTGTAAAAACTATACCAAAAAATTTTGACAATGCAGCAATAACATAGGGCAGACCCTTGAAGCATCATTTGCCTTGAAGGCAAATCCATGCAGGTAATGCATTACTCATGTTAGTGGAACAGTTGAACCAGTGATATATTATGACAGACTAAATTTTTCCAACAATGCTCTGAGTGGCCACATGCAGATTACTGATATAGAAGATTATTTTTGCTGTGTCTAGTTTCCATAATGAAGTAAAATACAGAAAATTAAGCCTAAGTAGTAATATTGTTATCATCATCTCAGATCTCAAACTCAAAAGGTAGTAGCACATCAAGTGACACCATGTTATGTGGCATCTATTAATATAATAGATAGATACGACCCGGCAGTTGGGGTTCATGCAGTATAAAGCTTTATTAACAAAGAACAGCTTCATTATATAGCGCCCGGTAACATGTGACCCATCTGGCCAATCACAGCAAGGCCAGTTTGCTCATGTGCAATAGAGTGCAGTTAGGGACTACAACTCTCATAGTGCCTCACATGCATTTCCTTAGGAACATGTCT
>VYXB01002663.1:0-48334 GCA_013397135.1 Pachyramphus minor
CTCATTGCTGCCTTCCAAGATTTCTTCAGCAAATTGCATAAATTTCTTATGTTGCAGTTTCATTTTGCAGTTCTGCTATTGATCCATCTACCTTGTCCATGACAACATGTACAGTATAATATCATATTATATATAATATAAAATGATTGAATTAACTCACATATTTGTAAATCATATAGCAAGTTAGNCTCTGTCAAATCAAAATGTGGGTTTTTTTAGATAGGCAGGGTCATCTTTTTGAGCCATTGTGGAAGATCTTGGAAAAGTAATTTCTATGTGGCAAGAAGAGGAATAATTTTGTTCTTTTGATTTGTTTTCTTGGAAAGCTTGTTGATCAGAAGAGTCTATAGCATTTTTTTTCAGATTAATTTTGAAATAGCACAGTCATTAATAGTCTTTGACATCAGTGCATTTCTGGGTTACCGTGTAATCTATGGTTCTTTCAGGCATATTGTGGTCCTGAAACACACATAATTCAGAACGCTTGTTAACTCCTCAACCATCACTGTATACGACAGCTGTTTTTTCATATGTCCTGTTAAAATAAATGGAAAGTTTGGATTTTAATTCAATATGGCAAAACAATACCATTCTAAAAATCTTCTTTCTTACTGCAGAGTTGGAGACAGGGACAGAGAAATCTGTGGAGCTGCTGAGTTCCACCACCAGCAGAGGAAAGTAGTTAATCCCACTGTTGAAGAGAATTTTTTTCTTTGTCTCCATTCTGGGCTTAATGCTTTGTCAACTTTACCTTCAGATCCTCTAGTAAACGTCTCTCTAATCTACTGGAGGCAACACAGTTGCCTGCTCCCCTTGAGTGCCAGTGAGTGCACACTATTTTTGGTGTTATTAGGAGGTTTCAGTAGCCTCTAACCCTGTTTATCTCAGCAGACACATTTATGGCTCTGACAATCTTTTCCATTCCTTTTTGGATAATAGCTAAATATCATTCTAAAACGTCTTAAGGCATTTCACTGAAAACATCACCGTTTCAAAAGGCTTGGTACAACTGACAAGACTACACACATTTTCCTCTTTTTGTTTTCTAGTAAGTGAGCAGTGGAGCTGGCAAACTTGGCAGAACTCTTTGTCTTTCCTGCTTGTATCTGTGGAAACTGGATTGCAAGGTAAATGTTCCATTTTAATTGACTGTAATTGTATACTATTATAGTTTCAGATGTCTAAAATGACCTCATAATACCTCAAGGTTTTAAAGAAAATACCCATGCTTAGGCTTTCATCTAGACTTTTAGCAGTGAATTGTATTAGAATACTCTTGCAACTTAAAATAAATGCAATTAGTTCCTTTGGATTCATTAACAAATACACCTCCCTCTCAAGAAGAAAGTAAAAGTATACCAAGATCTATGTTATTTGTGAGTTTCTGGGCTCCTAAATTGCTATCAATCTGAGTGAAAGAACAATTAAGATGAATGTGAATGCATTTATTATGTCAAGATTATGTCTCCGTATTCTGTCTTTATTGGTGATGTTGTGTTTGATGGTTTTATTAGAAGGAAGACTGAAGGTGATTCTTGAGACCCCTGGCTATGTTTGCAATCTTGCAATTTTTAAAATGAGAGATTCTTATTCATGCTCTTAAACATAGGTTTTAATAATGATATTGGAAAGGTAGACATTTGGACAGTTTAGTTTTCTAGATTTTAAAAATACCTCAGGAAAATTGGCTTGTTTTGAGAATTAATCACATTACCATGGAAGGCTGCTGGTTCTATCAAGAGAATTATGTCCCTGAATAGCTTCCTCAGCTTTGGTTAAAGGTCTAGGCTCAATAATACTCTTTCCTTTGACACTTTCCTTGTCCCATCCCTGAATTTTTTCTTTGAAGCAGTCTTAGTTGTCTGGAGGAACAGTCATTCTGCCATTGAAACTGGCTCTTTTAGTCACGGTGAAAAAAATAGTTTTCAAGAACTCTCCTCTTATATGTCATAAAGAATTGAACCACAAGCTATGCAAAAGCTGCTCCAAATGCATGGTTTTAAATGGAGTGCTGAGCAGAAGAATTACTCTCCCTTGACAGAAGTACCACTATTAGCTGTATGTTCAAAGTGGAAAATTGGCCCCTTCGAAAAACAAAATCAGCAGCCTTCCTGGCACCTGAAATGCGGAGTGAACATTCTACTTTTCAACATTTGTTTAACAAGCTGAACTTCAAGGTTCTGCATTTACATATATTGTATTTCTTAAGCAGGGTGAGGAAAAAAAATGAATCAGCCTTTGCTGTGAGTGAAACCATGCTATGAGATGGTTAGTGGTGACTATGAAAAAAGAGCAGCAGCATTTCTTTCAGGGCTCCTTCTGAGGATGGAAACCATGTGTAAATACAGAAAAGGGGTTGTTGGTGTTATGATCTGCCCTTCAAAGTCAGGGGCTAATAGATCCTTGGGGCAGACTGGAGTGAAACTACACTGAAAGATCATTGTGCATAGGTATATATGTATATATATATATATATATACATATACATAGGTATATGATATTGATATATGGATGATATGGATATGTACACATATATGTAGGTTTTATTTTACAACAATTTGGCTGCAATGGAAAGGAGGTATGTAGATGTTTTCATTACCTATAGAAATATAGCAATAAAAGCATAAAATAACCTTCAAGAAATTGTATAAAGAAAAGAAAGAAAGAGAGAGAAAGGATAAAGGTAGAAAGATCTGACCACCTGTGGGTCCAGTATCGAGACTCGGTAGTTACAGTTTCCATGTCGATTGGCTGAGGTGCTGGTCGCCGTCGGGGAACCCCACAGAACACAAAGTTCAATGGGCAATGGGTACCTCAACCGGGGGTGGAGGGAGGAGTTTCCACTGTCTGTTTCAACACTGTGGATCATGAGCAGTGCTCTGGTGGAAGGGCCCAGAAATGAGTCTAGGGGTGCTTTGGGGGTCTTTGATGGTTTATGACACCTTCTAAGACCTGACAGGTGATTCTCATGGCAGTGTAATTGAGCCAGTTATACCCCATCAGAAGAGACAGATATCTTCAGGCCTAGGTGTGAATGTCCTGATACATCCCCAGGGGGCAGATACTACAACTGAGTCAGTTGGGTAAAGGAGGACATTACCATGATAAAAAGCAGTATCCTGCCTCCACAGGGTCTGCTTCTTATCAGCCTTTTCACTTATCTGTCTCAAAACCCAGCTTGTAGCCTGTGGTGGGTGCTCACCCCTTCTGTTTCATGCAGATCAGAGGTTTTGTCACCACACACCCAAATCCTCCTCTTCCCCTCTGGCTGCGGAGTGCAAACCTGGCCCCAGCAAAGCACCCTGATAACTCTGCAAATTACCCATTGTTAACAAGTTTGTCTAGCTGGCCAGGCTTGCCACCTCTCTTTTAAGTACTAGAAATGACAGAAAATTTGCAGTTGTGAGGAAGAGCCCAAACACGATCATTTTCCATGCAGATGCTTAGGCATTGAACAATCAGACTTGCCAGAAAAGTGTGGGTAGTGTTGCATTTCGGAGTGGTGCTGGTGCAAGTCCCCACACTTCATGTTGTGTTATATAGGTCTCTTCTATCTTGAGGTTGCAAATCCAGCAGAAGTGGGGAAAGCACTAGCAATCAGAAATCTGATGGTTAAAGCCATAATTTTACAAGAACTTAATCACAATTTTCATCATTATGTTGCATTGTGTTTAATGAAACGTTAGGCATGTACTTAAACACTTGCAGAATTGGGATATATTTGGCTCACTGGCAGTTACAGAAGTAAGACTGAAAATGATGAATAAAATTTCCAACTATGTGTGACATAGCAGCAGGTATGAGCTGGTTTTTCTGCATCATGAATGATAATTTGGTATCTCAAACAAGATAGAAATGACAAAAAAATTACTATAATGTTTTAAAATACTATTGACAAAGAATATTTAATTTTATTCCAAAATACACTTATTATGATTTTTTACCCACAATAACCACCTCTGACCTAGTGGGCTTCCTTTGGCTGTATGTGTAATTAAATCTGAAGGTGCCAGTGATTCTAATGAGTTATGTGCAACTTTTGACATTGACATTTCAATAGCAAAACACCAATATTCAATTCGGAGTTAGCAATACATTACTGCCAGTGAGAATAGATTAATCTGTCTTTACGGTGATGATGTTGTATGGGGTAATGAGATGTTTTTAATCAGCCAAAAGGGTAGGTTTAGAGTTGTAATTTGAACATTCTATTTTTAAAAAGATTTGTAGAATTATTGTGAATTGTCTTTCATTCTGTATTTTGTTTTCCTCCTTCTGAAAAGATTCATTACTGCCTATTTAACTTGTTTTCCTAGTGTTGACTGACACTACCGTAAGAACTGATTTTTACTACAGCATCTACCCTTAGTTTCAGCCTGCCAGGGTGTCAGGTAGTTTACGTATTACCAGATATAGGCAAACATTGTATGAGTGCAGTACTTGTCTAGAAATAATTAACTATTATTCCAAAGTCTTCTATATTCACTCATATTTGTGATGCTTACGGATCTCAATTTCTTGAGTAACTTCCTTGAATCTGATATATTGAATTTGTTTATTGAGGAAAAAATGCATCTCTTTAACACTCCTAGAGGAGAAAACAAAAACAAATTCTGGATGATTGTATTTTTTCTTGCTCTTTAGTTTATGAATCTAGATTTTTAAAAGTACTTATCCAGGGCTGTGGTAATATAAGTATTGAAGGTTTCTCATATCTCTGGGGGTTACCATGTCTGCTTGCCTAAAAATAAGTAAAGGCTATCATAAGTGCTGTGTTTTGAGATAGGAAGCTACTGTCCTCCATTCTGGAAAGGAAAATTTGAATGGTTGCCTTGACATTACTATACATACATACAGTATGATATGTAAATAAAGAGAGTAAAACCCCGCAGATTAAAAGCATCTAAACTTTAATCCACATGCTTGAATAATCTCTGACAATTCAATCTAGTACCTTCAAAAGTAATAGGTGACTTCAAATAATCAGATTATACAGCCTTAAGGGATCTGATTTTCACTAAATTCTGACCACTCCTTTTATGAAATTCAGGCTTTTACTAAATTCAAAATACATAAAGTCACTTAAGGAGATCTTTGCTTACACTGGATCTACAAGACTTGCTGATTCTTGAAACTGCCAGAATAAATTAAAAAAAATGCATTTCATCTTTTTGGAGTGTTTATCTTCAACTGTTATGTTTGTAGTCATCTGCATATTTTTCTCTGAGTTGTAATTGGAGTTATAATCTAATTACAATTGGACTTTAAATAAATGTTAAGATTTATTTGGGAGTCCTTAAGTTTACTGAATATGAGTCTTAATTTTCCATATGAAATTCAGGAATAAGTTTTGGAGTATGGACTTCTGGGATCTGCGCTCCAATAGAATCAACAAATGTTTAAAACTGATGTACAGCAAACAAGACCTTTTACTGGAGAGACGTGCAGTTCATTCAGAGAAGACACTCCAGTTTCCTCCCTGGTCTCTCCAAATATTAAGTCATGTCTACATTTACAGGGGGCTAGAATTGTTTGGAAAACAGAAACTTAACCTCAGTATTCTTTGTTTTAGAAAAGTAACAATGTCAAGCAGAGCTGAACAAAAATCTTAGAGAAGCAATCTGCTGGAAAAAATAAAGCTACAATCCACAATTAAAAAGGTGTTTTCTTTATGGTTGGCAATGTTGCAAGGCTTTGTCATACAACTACTCTGAAGCCACTTCCTATGTTCTGCAGAAGATAAAGAAGCTATAAGAAAAGCTAGATCTATTGTCTCTTTTTAATACCAATGCTTCCATTTTCTCTCTTAAGCAATACACCCATTTTAGATTGTGTATCCTTCTTTAAAGAATGAGTTCAGTCCTTCCTTGACTTTCCTTCATGCCTCACTCACAGTTCTCCTGTGCAGTTTTAAATCTTTCCAGTTTGCATTTTCATCATTGCAGCTGAATTTTTGGCATGGAATTTTAAAATCAGAGCTCATGATAGTACTGTGCTGCATTTCATTAATCAGAAAGTATATGGGCAGGAAAAAAAGCAATAACTTTGTATACTATCATTGTCAATACAAGGGTGACAGTTGAGCTACAGCAATAATAAGAGGTAAAGGGAGACTTTAGCAAGATAACATATGTAACTGTTTAAAACTGAACTGAGCAGGTTGGTTTATCTTGAATTTGGAAGAATTTTCATGCCTCAAATTAGTTTTCCATTTCTGATTGGCAAATACCAAACCAAACCAGATCAAATTATAAATGATGATCTTTAAGGTTCCAACCCAGGCTGTTCCATAATTCTATGATAAAAAAATATGTTATATAACAGGAGCCTGCTGATATACAGATTTTTAATAACTATATAGCTGATCACATTTTTACACTTTGAATTCTTTTACATTTATTTTTAATGTAGCTGTAATTTCTGGTGTATTTTGTCACTACCAGTAAAAATTGTATAAAAGCTTTTGACGTGAACATTTAGTCTCATTCTTGAAAAACTAGTTTCAGAACTTTATTTAATCCTTGCTTACTACATCAGTATGAATTAAATCATCCCTAGACTAGATCATTTCCAGACTCACTGTGCATTTAAGTCTAATCATGAAGGCTGCTGCCTTCTGCCTCATTTTAGTCATATGCACAGGACTTTTTGCCAGCCAGGGGATGTTTAAGCAGGTAAGGCCTCAGGCCGGAAAGTCCAAGTTGAAAAGCTGCAATTAAGTGATAGATGTTGAGGAGCTCTGCCAGCTCCCTGTTGAGCCTTGCCTCAAATCTATTAAAAAGCCTTTGAGTGTACAGGGAAGAACAGGTCACCCAGTCATGTGAATGAGAATAACTATAGGTCAATAGAGCTTTAAAATAATACAATTTGACATATATTGAGAAAGCACTCAAGGGGAGAGGCCATGTAGCACAGTGTGTGTGCTGTCCTGGAACCTGGAAAAGGAATTAAGGATACTCCAAAGGTAGAAAAAGATATTTTCTGCAAATAGTTTTTTGAAAGTGGTTTCTGTCACTGTAAATATTACTAGAAATATCACAGGAGGAAATTCAACTGTCATCACATTCTTAAAAATTTAAAAGCATGAAGGATGAGGACTGAATGTAGAATAATAACAAATAAATCACCTCAGTAAAATATTAATATTTTTATGATAAATCTGGGATAGAGAAGAATCATGTTCCTTTCTTTATATATGAATGGCAGGCTAAGAAAAAGAATATCTTCAAATTTCCCAGAGGGTCATCAAGGTGTTGTCAAGATCACTCTTTCATTTGTTAATTTGCTTAGGTAGAGCCCCTCCGGTGACTCTGGTGTTCTGTCTTTGAAGCATACTGATACTACTTAGAAGGCCATTATTTGAACTCATTGTAGTCAGTATGCAGAATAATAAACCTGTGCAAAATTCATTTGTTTCACACATAAAGCTGTTTCTGCCTGTGCAAACTGGAGCATAGATTTGACATATTTCAGAAATAATTTCTCTACAAAATTTAGCATTCTAATGGGGAAAAATATTTGGAAACAATTACACAAAATTAGAGCAGTAATAATTGAAAGATTTAAGCTGATTGCTATTCACCTTCATCCACTACAAGAAAGAGCTCTCTCATACCATTTAGTCAAATGTATTCCCTCTAAAAATAATCATATACATTAAGAAAGCAGCTACCATTTCAGTTTCTCTATGTCTTGTTGGACAAGATCAGTGCCTCAGTCAGACACAAAGGTCCATTCAGAAGATGGAGTGAATAGAGAAAAGGGAGTGAACAGAGAACTATTATTTTAGTTTCAGTTTGGACATTAGGGGGTTTGGAATGGGATGATCTTTATGACCTGTCAACCGAAGTCTTTCTGCGATTCTGTGATTACAAGAGCAGTGATGCTTTTCCAAATCAAAGATTCAACATTATGGGTCAAAGTAGGCTATTTCTGCAGTATTCATGCTTATATAAAAATGTGCCATTTCTAATACTTCTGATTTTTATTAAGGTCAAATCCATATCATTTGGCAAGAAAATGAAAGGTCATATGCTAAGCTAATGTAAATCATGTTATCTTTGTTATATTGTCATGTTATATTAATTTACAAGAAGTTATAATAATCCTTAGGCATGTTTTGGAAATTCTGCCCACAATATAATGGAGCTTATATAAGAAATATTTTGAAAATTTTTTGGTGAAAACATTTATAGAAGTTGCCGCATTTTTTCATTTGAACATTTTCCAAGTGAAGATGTTTATGATTTTTTTTTTCATATAACATATTCGTTATTTTTGTTCTGCCTAAAAAAAATACAAGATATTGAAATTCAGGAGAAGCTTGTTACATGCGGTAACAGCCTTCACATGGTATTCAGGAATCCAAAATACATCTCTTTTAATTTCAGTTATGAAATATTAGGATCGCCTACACTATGCTAGCAAATCAGTTATTATTTAACAAATGTTATGAAGAGAGAAGAAAAAAAAGGTAATAGCTATGTTGTTCATACTTTAAAAAATAGATATTTACAGGATCCATTGAAAACTAGCAGCTACTTAAATCTTATAAAAAGTAAAAAAAAATAAAACAAAAGCAAAATCAAATTTAAACCAAATGCACCAAACTCATTCATTTTCACGCAAAAAACCTACTGTGCTTACAATTAGATATACAGAAGAAAGTTGAGGACCCACCGTTTAAAAGTATGTAGACATCTTATGTCTGTATATTTGTTTACAACTCACAGAATAGTTTTTAAATATTTGATGCTATATTTTTATTAATTATGGTGTTTGCACTGAGTGTTTTCCTTCAGAATAATAAGTTCAGGTAAGTCAGGTGACTTGATCTTGTCATTGCCAGAGTGCTTGGGTGGTACTAACATAATTGCAAATATCTGAGCCAATAAAGTTACCAGTGTGGTTAGCTAGTTCTTATGCTTATCTTATACACTGCCTAATTGGTTTTTTTATACTTTTCTGAACAAATAAATAGCATAAATATAAGATGACTTTTTTTTTACTTGCTTTTCCCTCTTGTTTGAAAACTGTCTTTTTTTTAAAGAGCATTTATTATTAGTGATGGGCTTTTCTCATTTCTTCTCAAAATGTCACAATTGATCACATCCATATTTATCTGCCTAGCAACTTTGGGCCATTTACAGTGTCCTACTTTCCCACTTTTTCATGACCCACACCATACCATTAGGTAGCTCTTCATAATTGGAAAAGTTCATACTTGTGAAACACGACTGCTTGTTACAAAAACAGAACTCTGGCACTTGTAGCTTTATTCAGAATTTTTCAAGGAACCTGTTGTGTCTGAAACAGCAGACACGAATAATATAAAACTTTCTTCTAATATAAATCTTTCTTATTTCAAATTAAGGCCATCACCCCTTGTCCTATCACTATATGCCCTTGTGAAAAACCATGCTTGTTTGCAATGCAGTGTTCACATGATGCAAATCAGAAAAAAAAAAATCAAATAAATAAAATCTCAAAGGTAGTGAAATCATACCTTTTACGCTTAGATAACTCCGGACAAAAAATACTTTTAGCGCAGCTGTGTGAAGGAGCTAAAGAAACTGTATAGCATCCCAGAAAGCAAAAATCATGTCAGTGAAGGTGAAAGTGATCAGAATTTTGAAAGTGGAAGTAATAGACAGAAGACAGGATATAGAGGAAATGTGGAATTAAATTGTAGTATGAAAGAAGTGCCAGGGGGTTCAAATGAGAGTCAATTTTGGCAAAACTGACCAAGATGAGAGATAAATAAACCTGAAAAGTAGATCTCTCAGGGGAAAAAAATTAGTTTTGAATTTTGAGTGGAAACTATTCTGATTAATGCACCTTATCCATTTGCATTAAGATTCTGATCCTAACTACTCAAAGTTCCTTCACATTTTTTGAACTCTACAGCTATGAAGGCTATTCCATTGCAGGATGTGAGGAGCTTACACATTTTAAGCTGTAAATTATGTAATATGATAATATTCCAGCTTCATTTAATCATATTATAGAGCTTCTCAGCTTTGCTGAGTGTGTTAATCACAGGAATTCATTTTACCAAAGTGGTGCAGAAACAGAATAAAATGAAACACTTACTGTTGCTGTTGTTAGCAAAATGTATGTTTCGTGAGTAGCAGCAGGTAGATGGATAGCAGAACTGCACCCTGTGGAGAAAGACACATTTTCTGGGTCACTAAATAGTCAGCTTGCTCAGTTTAAGTATAATAGTAATTGAAGGGTAGAAGATTTACAGTGGCAGTGGATTGGGGATCCTGGTTCACTAAATAAAACACAGTTTTTAGTAGTCAGAAAGGATTTTTTTCTTCCTTTATGGACTGACCAGGTCCTGGGATGTTTCCCTGCTGTTTGAATTCCATTTTTTACCTGAAGTTCATTTATTCCTCAGGGAGTAGACAATCTCAGATAGCAGTCCATATGTGTATCAGGTAGAGGGATGCTGTGAGGGCTGTCATGTTCCGTCTTTCATTTCTTTCCCTTCGGTTACATAAATAATAAGAATTTCAACCCTGTTGCTCCAGGATTATGTGAACCCGTGAACACAGCCGAGAGTGACTAAGGGCAGCATTGGGTACTACAAGCTTTGAGGCATTTGTTTTTAGTTTCTTCAGCCAAGAATGGATCAGCCTAATTTCAAAGAAGTTGTGAGTAAAGCTGAAGGACTCTCTTCTGTGTCTGTGCCTGCCCCATCAGGGTCTGGCTGCAAGGATAGCATTGCCTTTGCAACTTGTGCTCCTATCCAGCTCACCTCAGAGCTAGACATGGAAAGTTGGTTTTGTATGTGTAAGCAAATGAGCGCCAGACAAACATGAGCACCAGTTCCAAACCCAACTCCCAACAGAGATTACCATGAGCCTTGCCTAAGGACTGAAGTGAAAAATCATAAGTGTAATTTCACTGACCAGAGGAAGGATTTTTCTCTTTCAAATAGAGCAGGGATTTGTTTTCAAAAAGCTGTCTTATTCTGGAAGCTGCTGCATAAAGGAAAAGTCTAGATTCTTCAAAGGAAAACCCAGATAGACTGTTATCCTGCCGTTATTATATGATCTTTCTTTACTACAATGCCTAGTGTTCTAATTCAATTAAAGTACCATGTTTACCTTACACAATCTTCTAACTATATATTTCAGGTTAAAATGCTGGGATTTTTACCTCCACTCTGAAATTAGCATTGTGATTTAAAAAAAAAATACTTTTAATATACACAAAAATTAAAAAAAATACTCGAATCAGATGGAAAATTATTTCTCAAATAAGAGAGCAACGAACTTTGAATTGATACCTGATGGAAAGTAGTACTTAGATAATTTTTCCTTTGAAGACAGCCTTACTGAGATCTTTAGAAGTAAGTACATTGTATTTTTGAATATATTTTATGTTTTTAAATAATTTGTCCTGCTTTCTGAGATAATTCTTATATCTCAAGTGCATACAGAAATAGTGTTAAAAAAAAAAAAACAAAAACAACCAACCAAAACCAAACCCCACAAAGTTACCTGGGTTGTTTTGTTTATTAATTTGCATCTGGTTATATGATTACATTCCAGGAATGTAAGCCATATTTTCTGTTGAAACTGAGATGGAAAGGCCAATTATGTTGTAGCCATAATTTGAAGGATATGAAGGACTAGGCAAGTGCGGGAGCTGAGGGTACCTCCAGAGCTTAGGAGTAGTCTTTCTGGCTGGAGGGAGAAGTCCCCCTTTTGTTCCCCTGACCACGTGGCATCCAGAGACCCAAACCGGGAGCACAGAGACCACACAGGGAGACGCCCAGGAGGGCGAGGAGAGAGAGAGAGACAGAGAGTTTATTGTCTTTGTGTTCAGGTACTTAAAGGTCTGGGGAAATTAGCATACATCCAATCAAGGAGCTAAGGGGATCTTAACCACCACCCACAGGGGCCAGGTCTCACAGCCAATGGGGAAAGGCAACAAGGGTCAAATATATATAGAAGTGGTCCAAAGGGATTTTAGGAAACAGAGTCTCAGGTAGAGGGATTTTACAGTACTTACTTATCCAGCTTTACAGTCAGTTTGTACAACAGGTCTGCTAATTCCTTTATCAGCTTCAGAAGTCCACTCTTGGAAGGACTTCTTCCACTTTACATGTTGTTGGTCAATTGCTACAGGCAAGTGTGGGGCTTTTATGCGTCTTCTGTCTGTGTCCTCTGTGGTGATTGGAAACACCACTGTGAGGATATTTTGTCTTTTGGAGTTTTAGTCCTTATAGTCCTGAATAAACTATGATTGTTGCATATATTAAAAGTGAAACAAATTAAATTTATTGTGTTCTTAAATGACAGTCCTCAGGGAGAAAAAAAGAGTTATTATACTTATTTGCATATTTTCCAGCTACTCCTCTCCTTTCTCCACCTTTGTCACACACTTTTCAAAGAATATTTATCACAATAGCATCTTCTGGCATTTATTTATTTACATGGTAAACAAAAGAATTCAAGAGATCTTTCAAAAATTCAAGAAAATTTTAAACTATTTTGAGGTAAGCCTTTAGTTAAGTATCACTGACATTTCTGGCTAACTAGGAAGTCTGTGTTGAACTGCACAAGACAGATCTGCACAGTTCTGGAAGTGGTACAAAGGACAACCTGTTCTCTTTGCAGTGATTTTACTTCCCTTCTTCTCCCAGCTAATATCAGAAGGTGTTTCTTCTTTGGTGTTCAACCCTCATTAGTGCATAACTTTGTTTAAATCTTCAGGAGCACTTCTTGAACTTTTTGCTGCTCTGAATCTGACTGACCATGTTATAGAGTGCCAGAACATTGTAAGCATGAAAAGTTTGAATCCAATATGAAGGACAAAATAAAAATCTTTGTTGGTGCCGAATTGCAAAGGTTTAGTCTTTCATTAGGCTTTTCAAAAGCTTGTCTCTCAAAACT
The DNA here is from genome assembly GCA_013397135.1 of Pachyramphus minor. NCBI lineage: Eukaryota > Metazoa > Chordata > Aves > Passeriformes > Tyrannidae > Pachyramphus > Pachyramphus minor. Next base: position 12,909 of record VYXB01002663.1, read on the forward strand.
CTCATCTAGGTTTTCCTGTGATTTTTAGTATCAGAGACAGTCAGTGCTGCTCTGAATTTCATTGAAGTCATGGCAATGCCTTCTCTTAAAGACATTCTGCTTTGACCTTCACCTTAAAAATAATAGAGAAATGTGACTTTACCTGTTGCCCATATATGGACATTTGTTTCTTTCAGCTCTTTAAGGCAATCAATAACAATGTTGGTAGATGGTAAAGTTAACTATGGAATCACAAACTACATTTTCCTGTGTTTCCTTCTGTTTTGGTACACAGCTAGGACAGATTTAGTTAACAAGACAACTTGAACTTTAGTTGCCGTGCCTTTTTTTACTTGTTGTTTCAGTTTGCAACATAATTGCACTGTCTTCCAATCAATGTAAAGGCATAGGGAAAGGATGTGGGTTTGGGTGTTTGTACATTCACAGTTTCTTTAACTAGAATCGTTAAAATTCCTGGAGTTCAAAATTGAATCATAAATAATGCCTTTAGGAGGTGCTTCTAATAATGTTCATTTGAAGATTAATTTGCAAATCAGGAGCCAATGCATATGTTTTAGAGGTCAGAGATGGACAACCAAATCTGAAGGCTTTGTGCAAATATTTGCATATATATCAAGCCATAATCAGAAAATCCAATTTACCGTTGGAAAAATAAAAAAATAAAAAAACCTAAACCCCCCCCCCCCAAAAAACACCCTCAAAAAACTAAGGCTTTTTCATTTATTAGAGCTTTTTTTTTTTTTAAGTCTCTTTTAATGCTTAAGTAATACCATAACACAATTGTCAGACCTGTAGTTTGGATTGTGTTACCACTGTAGATTATGTGATGCCTTTCTTTATGTTAGGAGAGTGTCACAAAATACTGAACTTCCAACAGGACTGATTATATAGATAGACCTTGAACCTTGCTATTTTTTACTCTTTTTTTTTTTTTTCCCCTTAAATGTTATGCAGACAAACAGAACATGAGTAAATTACTGATTTTGGAGAGAAATTCTCTAACAACAAGCATTCGTTCTTTTCTGACTAGTATTAACTAAATTAATTATGCAGTAACTCCCCTCAATAAAACCATCTTGGAGGTGTCACATTAATTTTTTTTATGGTGACATAAAAATGAAATAAGGGCAGCAATAAAACTGTCCAAATGAAATAATTCAATTTTTTCTGACAATGTCAGAGAAGAATTGTCCAACAACTACTTGGTTTAAAGCAAACTAAATAGATCATGTTGGAAAAATTAATCTAAAAAAATGCTTCTATTTAATTTTGAACATTTTTTCTTCTAAAAATAAAACTGCAAGAGCCTGTAAACTCAAATCAAAATGTATCATGGAAAAGAACCCTCAAGTCACAATTTCTTCCACATTATTTAATTTTTACCTTACCCAAGCATCTGGCAAGATCAAAAATTAGTTCATAAAATATCTGTTTCACTGAAAATTCTTTTAAATTACAAGTGGACCAAAAATTCCCAAGTACTGTTCCTTTGTATGAGAAAATTTTTGTCACAGTCAGATGAAATCAGCTTTGTTTGGTTGTTTTTTTCTGGTTAATTAACAGTTTGCCTAGAAAAAAATACGTCTTACCTCCACTCAGCATCTTGCAAAGGCAAAATTATTGTGTTACTTTTCTCAGGCTTTCTTCATTAATATGTATTAAAACCAGTAAGAAATAAAAATAATTATGATACTTCAAAATTTAAGTACACATTAAATTCTAGCTACTCTTTTTAAAAAGCATGTAGTTGCTATAGATTGATCAGATATATTTGGCTTCCATATGTAGACTGCATCTGTTTCACCTGACAAAAAGATATTTGAGGGAATGTGGGAGACTTCAATACATTGTCATTAGGAATAAATTAGCACTTCCTCTCAAAGAATAAGGACAACCAAAGAAATACTCTGGAAGAAAGTTGAGAGCTCCAAAGGGAATATTTTCACAGAATGGAAAATTTGTGGAACAATTATTACTGGAATTTATTACTAGACAATTTATATCTAGGTTGAGGAACACATCAGGAAAGTGAAATGGAGCAGAAGTTTTTTGATGTCATCAAAATGATACAACACCTGACATGGAAAACCCATCAATCTCTTGCTCTTGCTAAAAGTATTTGTAGGGAATAATAGCAAGTACTCACTTGTGAGCATCTTCCTACTGCTTCCCAACAGAGATATAATGTCTCAGTAGTCACTTGGTTTTACTAGACAGTGGAACTACCATTACAGTGCTAGGAAGCATTTTAGATCAAGTTTTTCCTTTTTCTTTTTTTTTTTTTTTTTTTTTTTTTTTTTTTTTTTTTTTTTTTTGTTTGGTTTGGTTTTTGTGTTTTGTTTTGTTTTTTGAGAAACGGTCATAGTAATATCTTCTGTAAGATAAAGGTCCAACTGTTTTTCAGAAATAAATTTTGCAAAGAGTCATATTCATGGGAAAAGTGGTATTGATATGTCAATAAGATATACAGGTTAGAAATAAAAAAAAATTGTGTTTGCATTATGAAATTACTGGTTAAATACTTTATTGTTGATAATGTCATATTTTAAATTAAGTTATTATTTACATGTATGTTTCCTGTTCAAGAAATTTCTTCTCTAACTCTTCTAAAATAATGTCATGGTTTTACTTAGAGATGCAGTAAAATTTTGAAAATAAGAATGAATTAATAACTTGTCACATTACAGTCAGCACTGAAATAAGAATACGAAGTAATTTTACATCAATTTCTTTTATTTACCTTTCCTTTAATTTAGTCAAAAATAAGCCAAATAATACTCTGAAGTGTTAGTTTTAGAATAGCCCATACTTCTAAGGGCATAATTTCCCAAAGGTGTAAAATTTACTTGAATACTTTTTATTGACCAGTCATGTTATCCTAAAAAATATTCTCTCCTAACTAGTTTGCACTCTCAGCTTGCAAAATTGTGTTCTTATTTATTTTTGTTTAAAAATGTTACAGGTTAGTTGTGGGTTTGGTCTTTTTTGGTTGGGTTTGTGTGTTTGTTGATGGGGGTTTTTGCCTGTTTCTTTGTTTTTTGTTTGTATCGATAGGAGTTTGTTTGCCCTTTAGGGATTTTTTTTTTTTTTAGTTTCTAACTTAATAATACATCTTGCAGTGGCAGTCAACTTCAACTTGCCACTTTAAGACAGGATGCAGAACTGGATTTTGTAATTGTACACATTTAAAGGCGCATGAAAGACAATAAATTAATGATGAATGTTAAATTATTATACATGATTTATCTTACTCTGGGCTCCAAATAACTAGTCACTGATGAGGAATACCTGGAATAAAATTGCTAGGGTTCTCAAGATGCTATTGAAGATTTATTCTGTCCTAATTCCATACATAATTTAGGCCCAGATCTGCTTGTCTTGTGTATCTTCACGTTAACCAAAGTGAATTTCAACTTTGAGAAGACAACTACTCAGGAATCCCAAGTCCTCTTCTGTCTAGCAGAGGGAGCTGACAGGGTGACCCACTGCAAAGAGGCATCAGGAGAGAGTAACTGCAGATTTCCTCAGAACAGTCTTTGTGGACCTTTTTTGTTTGTTTGCTTTGTTCTTCTGCATCAGGTTAGAAAACTGTGAGTACAGTTTTCTACTGAGGGTAGAAACTGATTGGGGATTGCATCCCAAATCTGACACCTGTTTCCCACAGCTGCAGAGTTGGCACATATTGCACATGTAGCACTCTGGATTATGCAATAAGAACAAAAGGTCATTTTTTTCTTAATTAAACCTTAAGCATGGATTTTGAGCATGTTTCTAAACCATGAGATATCAATAAATGTCAGAGGAATATAAATTTTTCTTCAAAATTGAAAATGTCCAGATGGGAAATCAATCAACACAGAAATAAATGCCATCATCTTTTGGGGAAATTTTTTTTGTTCATCATTCCTTCAACAATCAATGTATATTCTCTCAGGCAGGGAGAACGAAACGTGGCTTGGAGATGTTTACATTTTTAGCTGTTGTGGCAGCTTTATTGGATCCAGAGTACCTCTGTTAAAAAACTGAGCAGCTCAAAAAGCAGGAGCACCTTACCAGAACGAGGGTAGATTTGTAGAAGGGTGTTATGGCCTGGGGATCTCATGTCTGTGCATGCAAGCACACATGATTGCTTTGCAGCACTGCTGTGCAATTCCAGTAACACTGTATGGCAGCCAAGGTGGCTGCTTCCCTTAGGGGGTCAGAGGAGGGAGGATTTCAGCCGTTTCTTTTCACTTTGCAAAGCGTCATTTTAGACTGCCTTGCAAATAAATGAAGTGTAGCTTGGGTTAGAGAGACTTACCCTTCAGATATAATTTCAGTCTGAAAATGTTGGGGTTTCCCATATTTATTTTTAATCATGTATTTGAGTTTGGAATGTGATTATCTGTATTTAATGATGTTTGACAATGAAATAGTTCTGATTGTTAATAAGAGGTTAGTAGAATTGACTTCTACATTTAGGACTTTTTTCTTTCCCTTTCTAACAAGAAGAAATTTTCCAGACCATTATGGTTAAGATAGTAAGATTTTTCATTTTTTTTTCTTTTTTTTTAATGAGATAAAATGCGACAAGTTTTCTGAGATTATGTATCAGACTGCTGAAAGAAACACTCACAACTGCCAAGTCCTAATCTAACTCTCTATTTATACAACTTAACAACATATTTGTCTTCTGGGAAGATATGGAAAGCTGAATCATATAATGGCTTGGATTGGAAGCAATCCAGCTTCCAAGTTCATCTATTCCAAACCATCTGCCGCAGTTAGGGACATCTCTCACCAGATCAGGTTGCTCAAAGGCCCATCCTACATGAAGAGATCCATGCCACCCTCATTGTAAAAAATTGTTCTGCTTATGCTCAATCTATCCTCTTTCAGTTCAAAATTTTGCTCCTTGTCCTGTCTCCAAAGACCTTAGAAAAAATTTCTATCTTTTGTACAAGTTCACTTTTAAGTATTGTAAGGCTGTGTTTCATGTTTCAACATAACTTCCAGAAGAATCTGCATCTTACAAAGCGCTGAGGTGAGGCTGACTGGTTGGTAGTTCCCAAGGTTCTTCTTATTACCCTCCTATTAATTACTTATTATGTCAGAGCTGCTTTTATTTTTAATTTTCTTATGAGAGAACTGGTTTTTTTCATTCATTACTTAGAAATGTAAAGGTGATTTGCATAATGAGGGAATAGAAAACAGTGTAACATGTCTTAACTTACTCTGAAATTACTTTGGTCTGAGCTAGTTCCTTCTTTTTCATGATTTTGTGCAGCTAGATCTGAGAAAAGCTAAAGAAAACCCATGACTGACGTCAGAATTTCCAGAGAAGAACATTGCAGTTACAAAATACATATTCAGTAAACTTCTATGAAGCAGTAACAATTGCAAAACATACAAGTTGCTAATGATTTATGACAATATTTCACCGAAGGTAACAGTATGGCTTCTTATAAAGCTGATTCATGGATCTTGATTTTCTTCTCATGTTCTTCAGTTGCAGAAGAAAACACTTCAAGATATTAAATCCCCTATAATAAAGCCACTCCATACATAATGTAGTGTGTCTTCACATGTGGAGACATAGCTGTCCCAAGTTGCCAATGTCATATACCATAACACTTGCTTTAGTGAGTATTTCCTTGGAAAATGTGTTATGTAGGGACAGAATATTAATTGCTGATAGCTACTTTGTCATTTGAAAAGACAGTGATTTTAGGGTTACCAGTTAGTGCTTTATTAACAAGCTGGTGCAAGACCTCTAATTAAAGGAACACTCACATCTGCTTTTGTGTAGAGCAAGAATCATTAATAAAGACAAAAAATGTTGCAGCCTTACAAACATTGCCAGCTTTCCTGCTAGTTTTTTAAGAGGAAATTTCCAGAAAAATTACTTTCTACCTTCATATTCCATGCTACTCTTAATGCAAATTTTAGGAGATATGAGTCAGGACATAGATGCTTTTTGATCATCTGTATTCTCTTTCATAATTTCTTGCAAACAAACACAGGATGAATACTCCTGCCTTTAAAAAGAAAGAAAGAAAGAAAAAGAAATGTGTTAATGTTCGTTTTGCAATGGAGGTCCTACTAATGTTTTATGAAACTAACAGAAACAACTGTAAATTAAATCAGGAAAATTTGGTTTTGCTTCTATGATTTTTTTCTGGTGTTGAATCACAACACCTAACCTTTTTTTGAAGAACTTTAACACTTGAAGATCTGATTCTTAACACTATTTTTTTGGGAATAGGTCCTATGTCATTGTGCAAGAAGGACCTGAGGATGCTTGTCATGCTGCCATGAATTTGTTGCTAAGGGCTTTGCATTTGGTCCGTTGATGGCAAAATTTCGAAGTAGTCATGAAACATTGTTTCCAGTATTGTAGCAGCCTTTGGGTCTGAGTTGATCCAAACTTCAGTTTCATTAATGCAAGATGTGTATATATGATAAATACTATGCATGGTAGTTCCTATCAGTAGACTTTTATGGGGAAAAAAGCTCAATACAATTTTCAGAAGAGAATTTCTCTTCCTAGTCCAAAACACCATCATAGACATGGCAGAGAAATAATTTCTGTAAGACTTTTTCTTTCCTCCCCATCTTCCGCCCAAGGTTAATTCACCAAAATCATGATATGCAAATCGAACTCAAAAACCATAATGATCCAGTAGGTATAGAACACATAAATGTTAAAATTATGAGCATTTAAAGAAAAAATAAAATAAAAAAGAGTGTGTAAAATTGCATAATTTATTTCTTAGGAAGCCCCTTTCCCTTGAACCAGATGTCATGACATTTGAAAAAATAGACACTATGTATATTGAATGGATATTTGGTGAAAACATTTGGTTATGAAATGTTTTGCTGGTTGGCAGTTGTAGAGACTCATGGCACTGTATTAGACATAGATCCTGTAAAACACATGTGCCCTTGTTTAATAAGAGGTTCATAGATACAAAAAGCAACTGTAAAATCAAAACTTTTGGGTGTGTTTTTTTTCTTCTTTGAACATGATTCTTACTGTTAGAAGTTCTTGGCAATTGTTGGCAAATTATGTATGTGAACACAAATAATCCACTCACTTCTAATTGTTGTGAACAGCTGGTAGTGGACACTGGTTTTTGTAGAAGCAGCATTCAAATTATAAAAGGAAAGCAAATAGGTAAAATTAACCAGGAATGTATTCAGAACACTATTTATATATGGTGGGAGAAAGGGTAGTCAGCTGGCTAACTTTTGGAAAGCCATGTAATACTTTGAACTAAACTTGCTGACAGGGTAAGCTAGGGTCATCAGTCCATTTGATGCTCTACTGAGCCTAAGTAAAAAATGTGAGAAAGTTCACAGGTGAAAAATAGCAGATAAAGACTATAATTTATATAAGACACAGAGAACAACTCAGTGTTAGACCTTGCACTTCCAAGTAAATGGGAATGCAAAAGGAAACCAGATACTCTATTGACATCCCATTTTAATCCTTGTTAGAGCATTTCTCAAGTGTTTTGAGCCAAATCAAGATACTTTGAGAAATAGGATTTTTTCTTTTTTTTTTTTTTTTTTTTTTTTTCTTTTTTTTTTTTTTTAACAGAAAACACCTTCTCCAAACATATTCAAGAGATAGTGTGGAAAATCCTTGCTGACAAACTGCCATTTCCCATGTAAAAGGATTTCAAAGCTTTGGTTTTGAAACAATCCTTTGAAATAATTTTATTGTTTCACCATTCTTTTACAAAATTTTGTGTGTAAAATAAAAAATTAAGGTTTATATCACTTTCCTAAAAGATCATAAAAGTAAACAGAAGAGGCAGAATTTCAGTTGCAGCAGACATTCAGAAGAAGCTTTGAAAGAGATGTCATAGTTTAACTCCAGCGAGCAATTAAGGAGCTCACAGCCACTCACTTACTTCCCTCTGGTAGAATGGGGGAGAGAATCAAAAGGATAAAAGTGAGAAAAATCCCAGGCTGAAATAAAACCAGGTTAATTAAAAAAAAAAAAAATAACAAAAATAATAATAAAAAATATAGTAACAAAAGCAACAAACAAAACAAAAGTAACAAAGAGAGAAATAAAACCCAAGAAAAACAAGAAATGCAAACGAAAAATGACACCAACCAGTCAATGACCAGCCAGTTCCCAAGCAGCAACCTTTGGCCAACTTTCCCTGTAGTTTACATGTTGAGCACGATGCCATATGGCCCGTTGGGGTCAGCTGTCCTGCCTGTGTTTCCTCCCAGCTTCTTGTGCACCACTAACTCTTTTTGACAAGACAGTGTGAGAAACTGAAAAGACCTCAACTCACTGTAAACACTGCTTGGCAACAACTAAACCATCAGGGTGTTATCAACAGTATTCTCATCCTAAACCCAAAACATAGCACTACCTACTACTAGGAAGAAAATAATTCTATCCCAAACAAAACAGGACAACTTGTTTCATTTATTTGTTTGCCCCTTTTTTTCTGCTTCCACTCTCCAAGACAGACAGGTCCCTCTATTTCACAGCCTGACTGTGAAATGTCATGATGAAGTTATAAATGGAAAGCAAAAATTTATGCCACTTGTTCAGATTAGAACAGGATATTCCTTCATTAAAACAGACTGACTGGTCTGACTGCTGTATATTACTGAGTGTACTGTTTAGAAAAAAAACATAAAATACTACAATACAATGAAAAAGAGCAGTAAGGGCTATTAGACTTGCAGAAAGTATTAGTCTTTCATTATCATCTCATCTATAGTTGTGTTCTTTAGCTTTAGTCACCAAATACGAACCAAATAACTCCCTAGTCTTGTTACAGTTAAAAAAAATAATCTCTTGGCTCTAACAGAGCTTTCTGCTCTATCCAATGGGGTAGAATGAGATGCTAAACTAATATAAAATAATGGAACACGATCTAATAGAATTAGTATCCTGATACTAATTATTCATCTTCTGAGAACAAAAGATAATTGTGCTGATGCTTCCCTAAAAGCTTACTTTTTCCTTTTGACAGTTCAGAGGTGGAAATTATGTAGTAGGAGAAATCAGTTAAGATTAAAAGGAAAAAAAAGATTGGATGAATTAATTGACAGAGTGGGATATATTCAAGGTTCACGTCAAAAAGGATAACTATTCCTGAGCAGAGATTTTATAACATTATTGCTAACTCCCAATGGACTGTGATGTCCCTTCTTAGTTTTGTGTGGTTTTAATTGAACATAGGTTAGATCTAGTTAAAGGAATTTTCTCATTCTAATTTTTTATTTTCCTCATTATATAGTCTAGGTTAATTCATTGATTCAAAATAAATGCAAAGACAAACAAAAATAAGTGCACTGTTGAGCAAAAACAAAATTTTTCATGGTAACTCTACAAAATAGTGTCAGATATCATGGTCCCAAATTCAGTGGACAGAAATCTCTTGATTGGTAAGGAGCTCACATAGTCCAATAGTGAGATTAATTCCCAATTAATTCCTTTCAAGCAATGCTTGAAGAAAGGCAACTGTTAGTGACTAGCGGAGGGGGGCATTACCTTTTCTTATTTTGTTTTACGGGTTTTAAGGCCAGCACACAGCTCATCCAGATGGGGGGGGTGGAATCACACCTAAATTTACATTTTAATATAAATAAAATCATCCTTTATAGCCTCTCGTATTGCAAAGGAACCTGTGGACACTTAATTTGAAATAATGTATTCATTAAAACAGTCCTATGTGTAGGCACTTATTACTATATATATTGGCCATTATTTTTATTACAGGATTGGTTCAACAAAGGTAAAACAAGTATACCATTATAAGTTTCACAAGCTATTAATACTTTCTACAAATGTTTTGATAGTCAGATTTTTATGGATTTGTTTCACACAGAATAATTGCATCTTTCTTTTTCATATTATTCAGGTATCCAGTGTTTTATTCTATCTCTCTTTCAGATAGATTTTGGTCGAGACAAAGTTAGGTGTGCTTATATTCCAATAGATCTTATATTGTGCTTATATTCTAATCATCTCTAATTCTCAAATTTTCCTTTTCTTACTAAATTTTAGATTCTGTTTAAAATTATTAATACATTAAAAATTATTCAAGTTATGGAGTCAGGTTAAAAAAATTGCAGTATGAGTACCTTCACAAACACCTCAGGACTTTTACATGCTTTTACGTATATTTATTGTCAGGCTAACTTACCATCTGCTGCCTTTTCCCCTTTCTCCCCTCCTTTCTTCTCCTGAGTAGATCCTTGGTTTTAAAAAAAGAATGCACTGCCATTTCATTGTAACTAACTCTCAGTAATTTTTTGAAATTCATTATTCAAAATGCATTGTGAAAACTTTTTATTTTCCTTATTAATGTAGCTCTTAGGAGAACAATTCAAAAGTCCCAGAAAGACAGAGCTACAAATGAAGTGGTTGGAGAGTTATCCCTTTGAGAATTACAGTGTGAAGTATGAAAGAATACCCACTGACATCTAAACCATGCCTTCTTAAATGTGTGTCTTTTGTGTGGGGAAAAAAAAAAAAATTAAACACCAAAGATTCCAAGTATTTTCTGTCACCTGGCAGCATCCTAGGTTAAAGCCAAAAAGGACAAGGCAACAATCAAAATATTTTAATAAATTTCTAGTTCGTTTTTGTGACAGTGGGAAAGATTGTATCTGAAGCAAACGGTTGAAATCTAGAAGTGCAGGGATGTCGTTTCCTGTGGTATTCCTCCTCATCAATTCACTCTTCGTTGGGAACCTGTGAGCAGACATTAGTCAGGCAGTTTGGAAAGAGATAGTGTGCTTCACTGTTGGGTAAGGTACTTAATGAACTCACACAGCTTCTTCCCAGACATAAATGGAGCACCATCTACTGTCACTGTCTCACACACTATGCAGACCCTTCATAGCCTCTGTATTGCATGTTCTTCATAGCAGAATACTAAAAATTGTATGAAACCTAATTTTTTTTAGTCCTATGACTACTTTATTTATCTCAACATGATATATATAGGGAGCTTCTAATCTACTGCTGACAGAAGGGTATAATTTTTCTGTGGTTTTAGATTATGCAGACAGTCCTTGATAATCACCATAAAATGATAACAATTTCATTTATGAGTCTGAAATAGAATAGTAAGTGTGCTAAATATACATATATTTGCAGTTAATATATGATTTTATAAATGTTAGTTGGGTTTATTCATCAAATTGTACCACACACACAAGTACTATGCTCAATCATATCCTTTGTATGCAATAAACTTACTTGGAAGGTCTGTAAATACCACTGTCAAAATCGTGTTTCTAAATACAAATACTAGCAGGTTTTCTTGCACGATGTAAATAGACTTGAATTATCTATGTAACCTGAATGTCCTCAATGGGAATGGGCAATTCACAATTTTTTCTGAGGTTGGTAGCTTGGACATGCTTTATTCATATTCTGTGTTTTTAGCTGCAAAGCTCTGTGAAGTTCTTCTGCAGTTCCCAAAGGGGTTAATTAAAATATTTGGTCTATTTAACTTCATGTAAGTTTCATCATCTTGAGTTTTAGATTTAAATAAACTCAGAAACGGTTCTGTTTGTCCATGACTTTGACCTGAGGCCATCAAATTCTCCAGATTTGGCTGAGGGTCAGCTCCAAGCTGACACAGTCAAGTTAGCGAACCCAAGTCAAGTTTCAAGACTGCCATACTGCTGTTTGTACGCAAGTGATAATTGCAAGGAGAGTTATCAAAGTTGATGCTTAACAGAGGGAAATTATTTCTTCCACCATTCTGACACAGATATAAATATAGACCTGAAATATATCTGAAAGGCAAAAGGGGAGAAAAGTAAAATGAAAGTAACATTGGTTTATATTCTAGCTCAGAAAAAAGCAAATATGCAATATATTCACAGTAACAGTATCTAGAATGTTTGTTATTTGTCTAATAAGTTTATTAAGCTACTCTTGGAAAATTGCAGTAATGTCTACTAAAAGTAGACGTTACATAAATCACTTAGCATAAGAATAAACTTTAATCATGAAATGATTTTTATATTCTAATTTATTGTAACTAATACCAAAAAATATGGCATAATTGAAAAGAGGGGAAAAAAAAAAGACACTTCATAATAATTATATGTATCCTTCCTCTGTCACCTTGCACTGATCTAGATGACAACAGAGTCTAAAACATATATTTGTGAGTTTTGGTTTACAAGAAACTCCTGAGATGAAAACATGTAGGATTGAATCAGGTCAAGACTAGTTGTCTCCTATGTACACATAAAGTTAGGTGTCCTGCTTCATAAGTTGGTCAACACAGAAGGTCGGGAGCACATATAAGAAGTGCACTTATTTAAAAAAATAAATTAAAACTGCATGTAGATAGAAAGGTAGATAAATTTTTCTTGTTCTTTCCTTTCTTTTTGGCTTTCATTTTGTTTTTCTTCTTCTTTTGGATTTTGGTCACTGGGATCTTTTCTTTCTGTGTAATCTTCCCCAAGTAGCAAAACACTATCTAGCCTCCAATCTCCTAGGAACAGTAGAGGTAGTACCCTTGGCTCAGTTTCTCCCTGCACCCTGGGCTAGAAGTGCTCACCTGTGTTGCAGTACAGCACTGTCTGAGGAAAATGCAGAAGAATGAGCCCCAGGGGATTTGTGACAGATTTGTGACAGCCATGTTTCCCTATTTGCATGGGAATACACACTGATAAAACAGTGTGTCTGACTCACTCTGTGCATCTGGTTAGTCCAGAAACATACAGAGATGCCTTCAAGAGCAATTCTCTCTTTCTGTGACTCTACTTGTAGAAATGTATCACAGGAAACTGATTCAGGAGGAAGAATGGAAATATCAGTTCAACAGGAAATACAACACATCACTACCAGTGTGAAGCTCTAGGCAGTATCATAATTCATCCCTACATTGAAGGCTGATTGTAGAAACCCAAGTCTGTCACTAGTTAATAACACAACCAACAAAAAAATGATGCATGCTGGTTATCAAAACCACTTCAAGAATAAAAACTAAATAAATACCAAGCTGTATGTTATTTCCCAGTGAATCTCTGTGACTTTGAAGGAGGTGCACATTGACTGAGGTGACATTGATTCTGATTATGACCTTCAAAATTAACTTAGTGTGAAAGGGAACCAAAGAATTATCTTTTCAGTCTCTTGTACATGCAGGAATTCAACTGAGTTACAGGAGACATGACAGACCTTGTGGCAGTTGCAGTTAAATGTGCCAGTAGAGTTTGTCCTTTCAGATGGCAGGTCCCAGAGTCAATGACTGTTACTGGTATCCAGTCCAGGAAACAAACTTTGTCCTCAGCAAATTGCTATTCATCTTGCAAGGAAGAGCACACTTTATCTGAATACACAATCTGTAGTAGTCAGATGATAACATATATTGGATTGTGCTGCAATAAAATGTGTAAAAATGGCTTAAAGTATTCAAAGGAAGGTGCTGTTATCTGACACTCAAGATGATGTTATTACTAAGCCTGACAGTATTGGAGCCCTTACACTATTGACTTTGATTATGCCTTACTAATGGCTTCTTCCTTTTCCATCTCAGTGACAATAGCTTCATTTTCTTACCTATACCTTTTTATTGAGTCATTTAGAAAAAGTCAAAGTCATATTCCACAGCTGAGAAATGGGAATTATTCTCCCTATCTGAAGAACTGATAAGTGTCATATCTTCAAAAGAGATGTTCAGAAAATCAAGGCTTATTTCATTCTTCTTTTGCAATTACTGAGAGAGGCCATGCAATTCTGTTCTCCCAGACCTCTGGCAAGCTCAGGAACTCTACTGTCTCAGACACAGCAGAGTGAAGTTTTGCTGAAATGGGTAAGAATCTGTGAACAAGGCCACAGCTACTTAGGACTATCTTTTTCATTACTGCTCTTCTGCAAACAAAGATTGGGATTCCTTTTTTTCTGTGAAAGAGCATTATTGCATCATAGAATCATAGAATGGTTTAAGTTGGAAGAGACTTTAAAGATCATCTGTTCTAATCACCCTTCCATGGGCAGAGACACCTTCTACTAGGCACAGTTCCTCAGAGCCCCATCTAACCTGACCTTGATGGGGATGGGACATCCACAACTTCTTTGGGCAGCCTGTTCCAATGACTCACTGCTCTCACAGTAATGAATTTCTTCTTAATATCTAATATAAATGTGACCTCCTTCAGCTTAAGGCCATTCTACCCCATCATATCACTGCGTGCCCTTGTTTAAAGTCCCTCTCCAATTTTCTTGTAGCCCTCTTCAGGTAGTGAAAGGCCACAATAAGGTCTCTCTGGAGCCTTCTGTTCTCCAGGCTGAAAATCCCAATTCTATCAGTATTTGCTCATAGAAAAGGTGCTCCCTCCCTCTAATCATCTTTGTGGCTCTCCTCTGAACTCACTCCAGCTGGTCTATGTCCTTCCTACGCTGGGAATGCTGGATACCAGAGCTGGTTGCAGTACTGAAATCATTGTCTGTCATTATTTTGATTTCTCAATAAACAGGTAGTGGCTCAAGTCTGGACAATGTTTAAAGTTGTTTTCTTTCTAACATTCCTTCTTCTACAGGCTACTGCAAAAAGTGTGCCCTAAACACAAGCATCAGGAAAGTGCTTTGTATCCCAGACTTCAAAGAAAATCTGAGACTATTTATGACAAAAATCTTATAGTCCTTTTTTGCAGGATAGAAAAAGAGGTATTTTCTTGAGTTTGTTTTATCTGATACTTTGATGTCAATCTTATAGGCTGTGTTAGTAGCATTTTTATAGGTGGCAGATTGGAACAGAATAGAATAGAATAGTTGAGCTGGAAGGACCTACAATCATGCAGTCCAGTTGGCTGGCCTGTCCAGGGCTGTTCAGTGTTTGACCACCCCCTCAATAAAGAAATGTTTCATGCCAGTATTAACCTCCCCTGATACAGCTTTGACCCATTCCTATGCATCCCGCCACTGCATCCCAAGGAGAGGAGCTCAGCACCTCCTTCTCCACATTACCCCTCAAGAAGCTTGAGAGGAATGAGGTCACTCCTCAACTGCTCCTCACAGGACATCCCTTTCATCCCTTTTTCCAGATTTGTTGATCTCCCATAGAGGCGTTCAAGTACCTTCACACCCTTATTAAACTGTGGGGCGCAGAACTGCCACAAGCCACTCAAGGTGAGACAGCACCAATGCTATTAACTTAACAGGTGAAAAGTCGGCTACACCTGAGATTACTACCCCACACCGTTTTTTGGTAACATAACCTTTCTATCTGCACATGTTAATTGACCTTTCTTGCCTTTTTTTTTTTTTTCAATGTTAGCCATTTTTCAGATATAGAAAATGCCAGTTTTGCTAAGAAGAGGAAAATTATTTCATGGTTTTGTTTTTTGCATTTTATCATAGGATCACAGAACATACTGATTTGAAAGGGACCCATCAGAATCATTTAGTCCAACTCCTGGCTCTGTACAGGACCATCCCCAAGAATCACACCATGAGCCTGAGAGCGTTGTCTAAACACTTGAACTCAGACAAGCCTGATGCTGTGACCACTTCCCTGGGTAGCCTGTTCCAACTGCCCAAATACCCTCTGTGTGAAAACTCTTTTCGTGATATCCAACCTAACTTCCCCTGATTCATCTTCATGCCATCTCCTTGAGTCCTGCCACTGGTCACAGGAGTGAAGAGATCTGTGCTTCCTCTCCACTTCCCTTCATGAAAGACCAAAATGAGGTTTTCCTTCAGTCTCCTCTTCTCCAGGATGAACAGACCAAGTGACCTCAGCTGCTCCTCATATGGCTTCCCCTCCAGACCCTTCACCATCATCCTCATGGCCCTCCTTTAGATGTTCTCTATTACCTTAATATCTTTTTTATATTATGGTGCCCGAAACTGCACACAATATTCAAGGCGAAGGCATCTGTAATGCAGTACTGGCAGTGCTGACATGCAGAAATGGACTGGAACTATCTAACTTTGTGCTGATTATGTGAAGACCTGCTCATAGGAAACCTTAACGAATGAAAGGTGATATCACTTACACTTTATGAGAGCTGAAATACAGGTCTATCTTATTGTCATTGCAAGACAATAGACCCTTTTGAANTTGAACTCAGACAAGCCTGATGCTGTGACCACTTCCCTGGGTAGCCTGTTCCAACTGCCCAAATACCCTCTGTGTGAAAACTCTTTTCGTGATATCCAACCTAACTTCCCCTGATTCATCTTCATGCCATCTCCTTGAGTCCTGCCACTGGTCACAGGAGTGAAGAGATCTGTGCTTCCTCTCCACTTCCCTTCATGAAAGACCAAAATGAGGTTTTCCTTCAGTCTCCTCTTCTCCAGGATGAACAGACCAAGTGACCTCAGCTGCTCCTCATATGGCTTCCCCTCNATCTTTTTTATATTATGGTGCCCGAAACTGCACACAATATTCAAGGCGAAGGCATCTGTAATGCAGTACTGGCAGTGCTGACATGCAGAAATGGACTGGAACTATCTAACTTTGTGCTGATTATGTGAAGACCTGCTCATAGGAAACCTTAACGAATGAAAGGTGATATCACTTACACTTTATGAGAGCTGAAATACAGGTCTATCTTATTGTCATTGCAAGACAATAGACCCTTTTGAAACAGCCCAGTACTATGTGAGGATATAGTCATTAAGTGAAAGAATAATTATTATGGAACTTGGTCAACAATACAAGGAACCATGTTAATGAACAGGACACATAAATAGCAGTTAAAAATTTGTTCTTATATGAGGTGTGGCACTGCCAAAGCCACTCACACTAACTCAGCCCTGCTGCAGTTACTAAAGAAAAATTTTAACAAGAATGTAAAAAAAAAATCAATATTTTCAACAGCTGTAGTGAGTAAACAATGGCAGAAATTGAATCACATTGAAACAGTCACACTTTCTTAATAGAAATACACACATTAGATTAATATGTATTTTATTAGGAAATAAAACAAAAGAGAAAATAAATTCTTCAGGCAATAGACTGATCTCCAAGAAGTGCATCAGAATTTAATTCTCTAGATTCCTCACCCCTTAGTCCTGAAGTTATTTGGCTGTAAAATCAACACTTTCCTGGAGAAGTAGCTGTTAAATTACATTCTTGAAAAGGAAGAACTCTAACAGGAAAAACTGAAAAGTTACATCTAAAATGTGGTTGTACTAACATATTAATATCAAACTAAGATCCTAATCCTGATCATGTTGGTTGTTCTGAGGCTACCGTATTATCTGTTTGTGAATGAAAATCCTAACAGCTTTGTTTTCTTTCAGTGGTGAAGTGTTTCAACTTCAGAACTTTATAGGAAATCATATTCTTGGGAAATAACTGTTCTTTCTAAGGCTTTGCATTGATTCAAAGCTGCAGAATAGCACCTGCAAAAGAAGTTGCTACCTATTACAAGCAATTGAGAACATACTGCTTGATTTATCCAGGCAGCTTTAGTAGCAGAAAAGTGGCAATCTGTTGCATTTGATAAAAAGTCCATTAAAAATGTAGTAAGAGCATGTGGATATACTGAAAAAGAATACTCTTTGTGCTTTGGAATGAAATCATCACATCAGGTAGGTTTGATCATGAGCTTCAGAGACCATCAAGAAAAAGCCACTGATGAAAGCATCCTGACGACCAAAATGCGTATTATTCAGCTTCCAGAACTGTGAGTTGAAAATGAGTCCTTACACCTCAAATCACCAGAAAAGTCACAATATAGTGGCCAAGATCACACTCCAGCTTACAACAGAGATACCACTCCCTACCAAGAACATGAGACAGACTTTTAATACACAGTGCTCTCATGGGAGACTATAGATAATCCAAAACCATCACTGAGCTGACAGATAAATACAGAGTAGATGAAGGAGGTATCCTATATGTCACATAGTATTTCAGTAGTTCTAATGCTCTAATAGTAGCTTAGAAAACAGAATACACAGTAAAAAACAGGTTCTGTCCTGTGCATCTACGGAAGAGATAAAATGTGAGTAAAATAGGGAAATAATAAAATTCAGAACAGCAAAGCAATGTATCAACCTAGTACAAAAGAGGAGAAAAAGATCTGAATCCATGATAATTTATTTTGGCTTGCCTTTGAAAAACACATAATGATGCAGCAAAAAATCTAGAGTGTTTTAAAACATAGAATAAATTCTGCAGCCATCTGGACTAAGAACAGAGAAACAAAGTTAGAAAAATGAACATATGGTAGTGTAACCAGACAGCTTTAGCTACTCTGAAAACCTTCATTGTCTTTTGGACTCTGTTAAAAGACCTGGAAGAAAATGAGACAGTATAGAAAATATAGCAATGAAAAGAATGTATCATAAAGAAAATAAATTTAAATTTCTTAGAAATCACAGTGACATAAATAAGAAATATAAATTTTTTAAACATCATGTACTGGAGGATGACCAAGGACTTACAAGATACAGCAAAAAGAAATAACACTTATGTCCTCGAGATGAGTGTGAAAATAAATTACAAAAAAAAAAAAAATAAAAGGAAAACAAAATAGCAACACCAAAAGGAGAAATAAAACGTTCAGCAATCCACCAGAAATTTGGAGACGGCATCCAGCAGTCAATTATGCAAACCATAGTGTTTGGAAAGCAGCTTCTCTCCATAGATCACAGCATTGCACCTGGACAAAGACCTCTGTAATTTCTTTGTACATGGTATGTGAAGGAAAGCAGTAGTCAACCGTGTAGAGGCCATGTAATAGACTGATGTTTCTAATCATGTTTGTTTATTCTCCAAAAATTAATTCCAGTGTATCCATACCTGGATTTTAATCTATGATATGGGGTACAAGAAGGAGTTTACTGAGTATTTCCTAGTGATGTTTTTTATCTCTATTGAAAATTTTAAGTTATTTTCTTTTTCAATAAATCATCAGAATATAATATCTAATTGACAATATTATATTGCCCAAGTTGTATTTGGAGACCAAATTCTCCAACTTTGTCCACAAAGTGTATAAGGTAATATGAAAATTAAACAATTCCCATCAAATTATTTGAGAGTTTAAGAAATACAGAACTTCTGCTAAAAAGTCTACAAGTAGTCTGCCTCCCTGTCCAGGGACTACTCTTAACTGATCATTTTTATAAATAATTGATCTTCTATAAAAAAGGAGATGGGAAGGAATTTGTTCAGAAACACTGTAGGCACAAGGCAACTGAAGGTGGCCTTAATTAAAAACATGTGTTTTATCTACTCAGCATTGCTTTCGTGTCACTTCACCGTACAAAAAACAAGCCACTTGTGTCCATGGGAAGAGTAAACTGTTTCCTTTTCAGTCCTGGGAGCAACTGAACTCCAGCATCCCTGCCAGGGAGCAGCAAGTGTGGGGCAGCTTTGCAATTAGCTGATAGCTGAGGAGGTCACATCAGGAGAAGCTGGAGGCAAGAGTGGAAACGGTCAGGGAGGGTAAAACAACAACCTTGAAGGTTCAGGCACCTGGATGCGTGCAAGACTCAGAAATGGCAATCACTGCCCTGAAACTCTTGGTGTGGGCACAGAACACTCACACACCGTCTCTTCATATTAACAGCCTGAAAATGTGGTTACCAGTCTCCACAGAGAGTTGGAGCAGCTGCTATGTTCTTTTACAGGGACTCTGCAGTATTCCTCAGAAAACTCTAGCACATTGCATACTAAGAGAAACATCTTGAGATGGCTAGTATGATACTGCAGACAGTTCACCTCCCTTTCTGGAGCTGGAGAATATTGTTTCTATAGACCCTCCTGGAAATGGAGCATTATCTTGGGTTGCACCCCTCTTACCTAAAGCCTTGGGAAGGTCCATAAGAGCAGCAAGAATTAGAAAAAGTAGATTCTGCAATTTTTTTATGGCTCCAAAAGGCCTCTCTAGAAAGGCAACTATGCAGAAAATTCATACGAGCACATGGAAGTACCTAGCAGTGAAAAATCCTCAACAGTCTTTGAAAGTTTCTCTTTGGTGGAGTAGGGACAAGTTGAAATACTGTCAGTAAAAAATTTGAGTGCTTCACCTGACAGGAGCAGCCAAGCCATTTGATAATAGAAGAATTTTTGCACAATGAAATTCAGCAGGAAACTTTGCTTTGGAGAATCAGCTGATATTCATCACTACACTAGAGCTTTTTTATTGAAAGGTGACTTGGAGATGTCATACTGTGAGCAGCAAATGTTTTAAAAACTGTAATTTCTATATCAGCTTAAAATATTTTAACCAATTTGCTCTCAGGAACAAAATGGATCTGAATATTCTGTGTTTCTTTATGGATACTTAATCTTTTGCAAACATTAGGAATATTAAAAATAACTTTTCTAATTGAGCTTATCAGAGCTGTGTATGAAGACAGACATTCATATGCTCAATGGCTTTGAGTATATAAAAAATTACAGTAATACGTTATTATACAAATAAATGTATGTTAGGGATAGAATAATTACTTAGACATATTGTATGCTCCAAAACACAGGTAAGAAGAACCAGCAAGGAAATTATTTTAAAGTATTTCTAACTATTTTGATACATGACCAGAAAGAATAAACCAATGGAATTATAACAGTAGTATGTTCGTAAGTTGTCATGCTTTGTTTAATCATAGCTAAAACATAAAGGAGAAAATATAAACAGGTGTAGATGAGAGAGGTACTCAGGATGTGTTCAGTTGTAAATAGCAACAATAAAATATATATCTCGTAATGAAAAACAGTAATCCCTATTAATGTTAATTTAAATCGTTAATTTAACAGTATTAAATTCAAACCTTAAGAGTTTTAACAGATGAAAAATGGGAACATACTGAAGCCTTTATTGCATTACTTGAGAATCTGAAGGTTTGAATTTTAGATTTTTTTTTTCTTTCTCTGCAAGAAAGTAAACACAACTTGAACATGGATTTCCCAATACTCTGTATTCCTAATCATCCTTCAATTACTTGGGGATAAATTATAATTCAAGAAAATAACAAAATTATAAACTTATTCAGAACCAGTATAAGTCCAGCATTTTTCTATTATGTTTTCACAACAATAAACACTGTAAGCCAGCACACCACTGTAAAAAAACCCCATGTAAGTGTAAGCACTATTTGAAATACTAGTGTTGAAAATCCAGAGACAGACGGAATAAAGGTAGGCAATGGACAGATACATAAATTCTAAGAGTGATGTTAGTTCATTTTCCTAAAAGGCTATATTGTTATGTAGAATATGAAGATATTACACTGTTCTGCCATAGCTGAAGGTGTAGGAAGAATAAGTGAGAATGAATAAGACTATTTTTTAATTGCATGGGACTCTACTTGTTACTTATTGGGTAAGCATGAATGAAAAATTAAATACAGATGGTTTTGTGCATGTGTGTCTGATGCCATTGTTGAACAGAAAAATGATATTTCCAGTGTAACTCTAACTTAGAAAGAATAGAGCAGTTTCTTACTGGGCAAAAATTCCTAATTTTCCCTTTTGCAAGCAGCATTTTTTCCTGCATAAAAGCTATTGTGTTCTGTATATTCATGGTGTTCCTCACACAACAAAACCATCCTGTATTGGTAAATAATTTAAATCAAAACCAATCTGATAAAGGTTCTGTAAATTAATAGTTCATTTCCTTAAAAAAAGAAGACATCATTATTTTGTGTTTGTTTCAATTTCTTAATTTATTCCAAATTTACCCGACTTCTGCTTCATTTACAGCATCCTCTGTGGTATTCTTAATCTTAGCTAGATTACATTTCAGAGACAAAATTTGTGAATCAGCCTCTGCCAGCCTCCGTTACATCACTGAAGGTTATTTCAACCTCACATGCTGCAGTGAGGCTGCATACAGCTGTATGTAGCATACATTTTTCCTGCATAATATTGAGTGACTTAATGCTTTTGTTAAATTCTGCAGTTCATTTCAGTGCTTCTTCCCAACTACACATCATTATGCATGTCAGTAGGGAAGTTTTTCATTTTCCTTATTTCTTCTCTTTCAGAAATCAACATGGGCTTAGTGAAATAAGAAATGACTGGTGGAATTAACTGTTTGTTATCAGAGTGTGCATTGAAAAATGAACCTAAAAGACAAGGATTCAGATACACTGTGTTCCGCCTGCAACATTTGGATCTTGTTCCCACTGAAATGTGTTGAAGTTTGGCCATTGAAACTAGTTGGAAAAAAGATTTTCTAATAATTAAGAAAGCATTTGATTTGTTAGAAGCCTTGTTTTTCTACAGGCAGAGATTTTGAATTGTTGCCCCTTTGGAAATTTAACCGTAGTAATTATGGGGGATTATCCTCCTCTGTATATTACTTTTTTAACTAAGCTAAAAACTTACCTAACCCTGCTGAATTGAATATTTTTCCTTGTTGTTAAAATAGTTATGGAGGTGAAATCAAAGGGAGAATGTGAAGTTGTGCAACTATTCTAATATAGGTATTTTAGGTATATTTTATTTTCTGGAGGTTTTTTTCATAAGGCCTTTGTTGTCTTGGTGCCATGGTTTGTGGAGGGCTGATTCATCTGATTACTTCTAGATCTAACTAAGGTTGTTTGGAATTGACATCTTTCATTTAAGTTCCTGGAAATTGTCATATGAGGTTTGCCCAGATAAGGCAGAGAAAATTCGGCAAATTTAAACTTTCTGATTTTTCATTTCATAATAAATTTCTTCTTGTTTCAAAATGGAAATACAATGAAAAACTTAGGCAACACTACAGAGAGGCAAAAAGTGTTTCTGGGATCAGAAGGTTTGACTGTCCTGAAATAAATTTATTTTTCATTTTCTGCCCAAGAAGTTGCTCAGCATGGCATTGATTTAAATTTTGTTTGTTGGATTTGGATTTTTTTGTTTGAAGTGCATTTGGAAATCCGCTATTCAAACAACCTTGTCTGAAATTGCTCCCTCTTGACTTCTTTGTTGATGACCACACACTACAAGAAGTTATGTTCCTTTATAACAGATAATTTTAAAATACAAATCAGTTTTCTAGTCTGTTATGTAAGCAGTATTAGTGTGTTTGTTCAGAGACACAAAGAGTAGGTTTTGTTGTTCTTATTTTAAGACTATGTCAGAGTATCAAGAGAACTGCATTGTATATAGGAACCCGTGTTACTGTCATCTTTGTCATGGCCACCAAGGATAGATCTTTCCTCTTCTTTGCCAAAAATTAGTGGAAATTTGAATTATACATTGGTTATATTAGTTGAAAGATTGACTTTTTTGTACTGCTCAGAGTTTCAGCATTTCAAAATATGATGGACAGGAATAAACACAAACTAAAATAGCGAGACATTTTCTAATGCAAAATTTATCTGAGTAGAACCAAAAATGTTCAAGTACTTTAGTTACCCCTTTTGTTAATATAGAAACTGAGAAGCAAATTGTACAGAAAGAAGAGAGAACATTTCCACTGAATTTCACTGCATTTGCTGGGATAGCACTTTTTCTATCAGCTCTGGGTTATTAAATGCAAATTACAAGCCCATTTATTGCAATGATATTTTTCTGTCTTCACTGCAGGGGTTATTAGTGCTTCCATGTCAGTGGTAATTGTTGCATAGAACAGCACTAAGCAGGTTCTGGTGAAATGAACAATGGAGGAATTGTGTGTATTCACAAAGAGCAGACAAGTACTAAGGGGAGTACCCATCCAACCAGAGATGGGTTATGTTCCTTTAAGCTTAACTACCAGAACTGCTCATCAGGCAGCAGAGTTTGATAAGAAAGGTCTCAGCTTTCACTCCTGATAGGCTCCCTTGCCATTTACAGACAGGCTACTTTAAAGGTGGTACTGCTGCTTGCAAAGTGTCAGGAGATCCTACAGTTGAGAGGAGGCATAACAGCGTTTTCTGAACAAGTGACTGAGCTGTGGGAGAAAAAGACAGAGCAGGCAAATATTGTGTGAAAGGTATCATATACCAACTTTGAAATATGTGAAAGTATTTTTAAGAATAAAGAGTCAAGGAGAAAGGTCAGAAATAGTGGGAAAGATGTTTTCTTGGCTGTGCTTTTCTTCGTTCCATCTCTAAATAAGCAATTCTTCTACTCACAATTCTCTCATAATGAAAGTCTGAAATATACCTCTGTGGAAGTAATCTATAGAAAAGATGCTTTAAAGGTACAACCTGTTACATAGTTTGGCATCCAAATTACGGTACTTTCTCCACTCGTATTTTAAGCCTGTATGGATCAGAAAAGGATGTGACAGAGATAAAAGACGAATAAATGAACTGAAGGTAGTTCTTCTGGAAGATATTTAATGTCATATAACCCACATCTGTAAACAGCTGTGGGTTATATTCTGTATTTTACCATGGTGTCAGGAAAGTCTTCTACACACACTGTCTTGTCAGATATGAGTGAGTTTGTGAGAGTTGACAAGGCGTTAATGTACCTCTTATACTTTGCATACCTCATTTTTGTACAAACTTTGGGAAATAACCAGCTTCTGAAGATTCTGGCAGTAAGGTCCACAGCTGCATTGAGGGTGGAAAAACCCAAAATTAATATAGAAGAGAAAAACTGATGTAGAGAACAGTTTGGAGTCTGACAGTTCATCCAGATTTGCTGAATAAATCTGGAGTTGTTTTGATATATTTGCTTTCCTTGTCGTTTTTCAAAGATTCAAGATGGCAGGTGAGGTCATTAAGCAAGAGAAAAATCTCTGGCTTTCTGTTTTCTTATAGGGTAAGTTTAGATCACAGTTCAGAGTGATATTGCTCCAGGTTAATGGGTTGTCTACTCTTTTGTTTTATTATTTTGGTTTTACTTTCTTATTCCTTGATACTCCATGTTTAACCCTGATCTCATAAGCACACTGATATTTTTCAAACAAGATTGGAGATTTTTCAAATAAGGAAAAGAGAATTTCACCCTCTGTAAGAATTTTCTTTCAGGCTAAGTATAAAGATAGTACTGCAGACTCTTTACTGTGTCAGTCTCTCTGAGTCTCATTCAATAAGGAAGTTGCTGCTATTTGAGTGTCCAATTTCTTTAGAGTTGTTTCCTCACTCCATACTAAGGCTTGTTCAGCTAAGGACAAGGGTGCTTATAGAAGAGGTCCATGCAGCCACCCTTCTACTTTAGCATAGCAGCAGAGTTCAGGTTGCTCTAAGCAACCTGCTCTAGTTGAGGATGTCCCTGCCCATGGGGCAACTTTAAGGTCCCTTCCAACCCAAGCCATTCTGTGATTCTCTCTGCTGCATTTGGCCACTGACCAGCATCACCTTTTCTAAAAGTTGGAACAAGTAATATACTACCTCCATCTTGACAGAAGACGAGGGTTGTAACATCATTGCACTCACTTTCAGCTGTAGTAAAGAGAGAAGGTAAGACTTGCTTGGTAAGAAACAGACTAAGTCTGGCTGTTCCCTTTTGGAGGGGAATTTAAACTCAAACAGTGGATAATGAAGAGTTTGATTGAATGAAAGGGGAGGATGAGAAAAGGGATATTTTATCATCCCTGAGGACATATACAGGATTTAGGAGATCGTTTCTTAGCAACCCATATATAGATAAAAGCCTTAATCCCTTTTGGAGTCCTGAAAGGTAAATCTTTTAACTTTCCCCTGGTTCCTACCTGCTTTCATGCAGGTGGCCAAGCCTCAGCTCACCCATTGACTCTTAGAGAAATAAAGATTTTAAGTATTTATACAAACATGATATAGTATCATGCCAGAAAAGCAATTAGCCTTCAGCAATAGCGCTGTTTACTTAAATATTTGAGTGGATAGTCTTCCAATACAACTATAGCCATTTACTCTCAGGCACTCAGCTTCAGTTCCATTAATTTTAGTGTACTGTGACACTCTATAATTTATTCTTCAAAAGATTTACATGGATATGCACTACCATTAGTTGTATTTGTTGTGCTATTAGCTTTAAACATTTATAAATACTACAGAGATGGCAAATAAAGTGTCAAGGAAAGTGGCTGATGTATGAAAGAGTATTAGTATCTGTCTGGAAAGATGCACAAAATTTCTTCAGGGAATATTTCAGATCCCATAATATAACTGTTAAGGTTGTCCTGGGATTTGAGGCTTATTCCTGAACTACATTGATTCTTTATAGTGTTTATAGTCCTTTAGGCATAAAAATTGATGTTACCAGGAAAGTTGTAACTCATGTCTCTCTCTGCTGATTCTGCTGTCTACATTCTGTATAAATTAAAGAATCTAGGAGAGGAGACCTACTTATCACCCTCTGAGACTTTCACTGAAGCTTCTCTGTGAGGAAGAAATTTTCTTTCTTCCCTAGGAGTGACAGCATCTTTTATTTTGTGATGCACAAAACACAAAAACTGATATCTCAGTTGTCATGCATGAAAGTGCTAAATAACACAGTAGTTGATATCTCCCAAGTCTATACAATTTTTTCAATTCTGTTTTGATTTTTTGGGAGAAAATGGGAGGCAGGCAGCACCACAAAGGTGAAAGCAGATGACAGTCTTAGTAACTTAGTAACTTAGTTCTAACTCTAAGAAGTTACCAATGTAGATGGAACAGTCAGAACAGTGCCTTTCTAATTCAAATCTTAAAAAAAAACCCACAAAATAAGAGCATGCATCCTCCTAACCTTATATTTTCTTTTTTTCTCTCTTTTTTTTTTTATTAATAAAAAAGTGGATAAAAAGGGCGAATATAAAATAAAATGAGATCAAGAAATCCTTAATATGAATAATAATGTACTTATGAATGCTTAGGAAATCATATAGCTATTAGTCTGTGTTTTCTTGCACAGACTAGAAGTTTAATTAGAATCTGGGTCCCCCATGCTTGTAAAAACCACAATCTGGGTTCCTCATTCTCATAAAAACCACAACTTTGATTCTGCTGGCTCCAGAAAAAGTTTTCATCTCTTTCCTTTTTTTTTCAATTTTTCTGTGTACACCTGACTTTGTTCTTTTGACATTTGATGGACTCCATACTGAAATCTCAATGATGCAAATAAAGCAGAGGGAAATTAAGCACAAGTGATGTAGCATAAACACCTCTTCAAATATTTGACAAATAAATGAGCTTTCAAGCTGTCTGCATAGGTACACAATTTCCATACAAAAGTGCTCTTGTTAAGTGTTTCAAGTCTCAAGTTCCTGTTCACACTCAGTTGTGTGTCCACGTAAATGTAAACTGCAACCAGTTTTATGTATTATTATAATGATGAAAAATGTGAACATTTTTTTCATTTAAAAAACCCCCATACACTTAGCTGCCTTCCTGTGCCAGTTATCACAAACTGGTGAAAGGGATTTCTTTTAGCATCAGAGCATCAGAGATTGGCACCTGTGACCCCACAGTTCAAAGCTTAAGTGCATAACAAAGTTTTGCAGAAATATGAGCGACTACAAATTAAGGCTTATATCTTCTGTATGGCAAAAAATGACAGTGTAATAAATGGAAAACATTACATTTGTAATTGTTGTTCAGGCTTGATACTACTTCCTAGAAGACTGGTATCCATGGGATTCTTGCCATTGAGGGGAGGAGTATCAAGATCTGGTCCTGTTTCCACTGGAGAGTAACAATAATGGATTTGCTTTTGATACTTAGAGGTGGGTAACCCAATGCTTGTAGGTTCTGATAACTTACTGATTGCTAACTGATAAAATTTTCTGATTATAGTAACTAGTTATCCTGTTAAAAAGAAAGTAAGCTCCATTCCTCAAACATGACTGTAAAATATTTTCTTGCACATTAATAGTCCAAGGAAAAGGTTCTGCTCTGTGCTTTGAACCTGCATTTGCAGACACGTTTAATCATAATTTTTCAGACAGTAGAGCACTTGTTTGAAATAAATAAAGCATTATGGACAGTCAGATAGTGCCAATGCACATGGTTTGAGAATTCAGTGGAACAAGGGCAATTTGATCTCACAGGTTGTCTTCCCATTTGATCTCTTCATCTGGTCATGTAAAGAAACTCTAAGGTTAACAAATTGTCATTTAAAACACCTCGGTTTTGGTAGATTATGTGTATAACCTTTCACCTGAGTGCAGGTATATTAAACCTTATGAAGCTCAGAGATGTGTCTGGAAAGGGTCACAAAATAAAGATCAGACCCTGTTTTATATCTGAGACACTGCAATGTCTTTGGGTCCTTTTTTTTTTTTGCATACTTCTACAGATATTCAGACAGGTCTACGAATCTTTTTTTGGGACAGAAAGTGGAAGGAAATGTGACTTTAGTTCACATTTTTTAAATCTCTGCTTAATTTTCTTAACATTTAACCATAATAGATGTAAAAACACACATACACAAAGTCTTATAAAATGAGAAGAAGAAAATGAAAAAAAAATTAGTTTCACACTCACCTGATTTCTAAGAAAAAAGCTTGATCCAGCCGTCATTTTCATTACTGTGACTTGAAGAACTACCCTAATGCAGATGTGTCCTTAAAGTAGTTATCCTAAGTGATCACAGAGATGAAGACCCAGAGTTTTGATAAAATAATAATCAGTGTCAACAAATTTAATGTCAGGCATAAAGCTGAAGAGGTCATTTGCCTACATCAAGACAGCCGTTGCCCAAAGAAAAATGTGACTAGCAACAAAAATAGAAGGAATAAAGTGAAGAGGGAATTCAAAGGTTTTTAGAGATTTGTTTTCTCTAGATTTTAATTGTTTGTTGAATGGTTCTATTCCGTGCTGAGAGATGGTGGATGAAAAAATTGCTAGATTGCTTCCAGTAGCATCATGAAACAGACCCCAACAAGTAATATCAATTTATCTTTTTAAAAAGAAAAGGCAGAAAGAGGAAAAGAGAGGAGTTGTGAATTCTTCATAGTGTTGTTTTTTAGTTTTCAAAATGCTCATGTCTTCCAGCTTACATGACTTAAAAATTTACCAGTTGTGTAAAATTTTAATCCTATTTTTGGAGTTTTTAGCTTTTCATAGAGGCTACAAGAAAACTCAGGGATTTTCTTTTTTTTCCATTCCGATTCATAATTAATATATTTGATGCTAATATGCTTTGTGGAATACCTGTGGTTCAAACAGGAATACCACTACAAAAATAAGCATTGATGTGCATGATCTCTACTACTTATTACTTTGTATTCTAATCTTGTCAGTTGGATGATTCTCTTCAAATCAAATTTGCCTGTCTCAGAAATCATGTGGTTATAATTAAGGGTTCAACAGTGATCTCCCTAAAAAAGAAAAGCAGCACTGAGAAAAATCAGGCCAAGCCATTTGAATGACACCATCTTGTGCTTTATTTTTATGTCTCTGTTAACAGTTACATAATAATGAAAAGAGAAGAACTACTGTTTGCAGTCGGTTCTCTACAGCTATCACTTCTTTTGGCAAGGAGGAGGATTTCAGGCTTCATGTAATGTCCAAAAAATTTCCTTCAATGAAATAGCATCAGCATCACACAATGTCAGTTTATACTTTCTTCTTCCTTGGCTTCCTTCCAGTCAAGCTCATCTAAAATACCCTGACAAATGCATTATGTAATTCTCTAATATGCATTTCCTCATAAAAGATGCAGTGGTACATCCGCCCTTATACTACTTAAAGATATGTTGATAGAAGTCAAACAAAGTTTATATTGTTCTGAAATATTGTGGGATTTAAAATAGTGGGAGAATGAAATTCTTATGTGCTGTGGGTTAATGCAGATGCACTGAGTATGAAACCAAGAAAATATCAGTTACTAAAAACAAAAAGAGAGATGCCATTCTCTGAAATCTGGAAGTAATATAGAGCAGACTCTTTTCATCACAGTGAAACTGATGTGTCTCAGAGTGATAACCTTGACCTGAGCATGTTTAATGGCATTCTTTATCACTTTGCTGTTTTCAAATTCAAAGACACTCAGCTACGTGAGGGAGAACACCCTCAAAAGAAAACACAGGACTAGAGAGTGAAGTTTCTTTGTCTTTCCAACTAGTTATTAATCTCCATAAGGTAGACACCTTTTACAGATGAAGGAAATCTTAGTTTTATCCATGTATTTGTTGCATTTGTCTGAGTCTATTTGTCCCGCAGTGTAGTCTTCTAACAAAGAAAGCAGTGTGGGATACTGGCCTAGCCCAGGTAGAAAGGACACTGTCATGAGCTCTCTGATGTTAAATGGGGTCATGCCAGGAAGAGCTTTGCTGGTCTTGAAAACAATAAAAATTCCATTCCAGGGAACTATTATTGCCCTCCTCGACATGGAGCAGGGTAGAATCAGGAGTGATGACTCTTTCTGCAAGAGCTACTCTAAGATCATCTCTCTAGCTGGGCACTGCTCTGAGTCTGAGCTTGCAGAGCCCCATAAATAGTCTTTCTACCTAGAATTTTCCTAGATTGAGTTTACTGCTGATAGAAAATCTAACCTCCTTGTTTCTTTTAGCTGGGAGCACAGGTCAGGGGATGTTCTCTCTCGGAAGCTGCCTTGTGGCCATGATTGTGGCTGGAGTACTGAAATGTCTTGACCTCTGTCAAAAAGGCTTGAGGCTGAACATACACTTATGCCTGCAAGCTTTGTGGATGACTTGAAGGAATCTGAGGGGAGCTGAACTTCAGGCAGCCATGTCCTTTAGGCACATGAACCTTTGCTTCCAAGACATGAAGATATAACCTGCTAAATAACGCACTTCCTATAATGCAGTTTATATGACTCTATCAGTCCCAGAAAAAGATTATAATAATAATATCCTGTTTTTCATTTCTCCAAGAAAAAGGGTTGGTATTTTTTTGTCATAAACCGTTTTGCATCGGTTTATGAAAGCAAGGCATTTTTCACAGCTGAAGAGCAGTCATTTTAATGCACATTTGACAGTTGTGTCAAACGAAAATTACTCATTCTTCTAGTCAATATTCTTATTTTACTACCCACTGAACATAATCTAGTTTAACAGCATGTCCAACTACTGAATCCACATGGGTTTTTCCAAGTAGCAGAAACTATCTGAAGGTTGGAGAAAGCTTTTCTCATTCATTCATTCATTCATGTTTATTTTTCATTTGGTGTTACCTTTCCTGTATGTGAGTGGATAAGCATTGTGGTAATTCAGCTTTAAAAGTATCACCGTAACCTTTCTTCCTTTCTTGCCATGGGGAGCCACCATAAAAGAGTATTTCTGCCCTACTTATTACACTTAAGAGCTGCAAAACTTGGACCGATTGGGTCAAAAATTATGACTTTTGGCCTGTTAAATACTTTAGTAGACATCGGGCTCATTTATTGTTGTAGTTAGGCCTTGTTAGGGTCGCGTACACCCTCTGCCACCATATGAACAAAAATGTCAGTTTTTCTTTACACAGACACTAAAATTCTCAAGCAAGACAAAATTACCACAATTGAGACTTTTGAAATATATCAAACTTGTAAGAGCTGACAATGCTGCAGCTACCTTACAGCATGAAAGCAAGATCTTGTGTTTAAAATGACTGTAACATTATGCCTGAAAAATGGGATAAACGCATCCTTTCACAAAGCCTCTTGTATAAGCTCCCTTTAGGGAGAGCGGTAAAGAGATCCTCTGCATACTACTGACTGTAAAAGTTCCAGAATATGTTATATTCTTCATCTCATCCATATTGTTTCATGCACAAATTACGTGTTTACTCACAGACATGTTGGTAGTGGTAACATAGCCACCTAAAAGTCTAGCTGCTGTAATAACTTGATGTTAGCTATCCACCACACCGAGTCCTCCCTTTCACATGTGTGTAACAGCCAGGTTTTCATATACAAAAGGATGTCTGTATGTATAAAAGGTACAAGCCAATTTTTAGAGTATATACATTATTTTTTGCGTTGTCGTAAAAGTACTGTATGGGAAAGACATTGGCAAATAAATGCTCAGTAGGAAATGTCAAATAAATGCTATGATGTAATACAGGTGGCTGTGTCCTGGTACCTTGACATAATGAATGTGCTTCTCTGCTTAATCCAGTTCTGACCTGGGCAAACACAGCAAAGTGGGCAGAAGGAGTTTGCTTTCTGAGCTAGTTCATGCTCTTGTCATCTTACTAGCAGCAGCTGCTGCACGTGATTGTGATTTGAATGCTTAATAAGTCATCACTGAGATTGAACACCCAGGAACAACTAGAATGGACAACCATTACAACTATCCAGGTTTTCAGTGGGAATAGCACACCATTTTATTATTCCATGAGAAAACTTCCAAGCATAGCATACAAAAGTGTGAATTACAGGATGTGAAGGTGTAACCACAGGTTTCTTAGGAAAAGAGTATCTTTGTAAGGATTCAGAGTCAGGTTTAGAGTAATGTTTGAGCAAACTTATAGCAATCTCCCTTTAGCAAAATGCAAATAAACAGTCAAAACCAGAGACTCCCTAATGTCTCCTTCCACTCTTGCTGCCCTTAGTTCCCTGTATGATGACAACAGCAGACATCCCCCTTGCTGGAGACAGCTCCTGTGCATCTGGCTTGAGACTGCTGTGTTAATTCACTACCCAGGGCAAGCAGCAATGAAAGCCAGAGATGAGCATCTCAATCAACACCTTTTGCTCATCCTGCCGGAGTTGCCAGGTACCCAAATGCCAGGCAGTGGCATGGAAGTCAGCAAATATACCAAATGTGCTGATCCGTATTTTGTCCCAGACTGAGTCCTGTAAGGCCTGAGCTCTGGCAAACTCACATTTCTCTAAGCAAGACACTGCATTTGAATTAAGTATGCAGAGAAGATGTTTTATTTGCATAAAACATCAGGTTTTAATTTTTTGTTTTCACCTGCACAATCACTATGTTTACTTCCTCCTTGAAACATGGAGGGAATATTGGAATCTTAAATACTGTTCTGGTAATTTGGTATTTGCTGACTTTTTATGGTGATATCTTCTGTGACACCAGAAAACGCCCTTTGTGATCATTCACTTTATATTTGCTGTCAGCAAGTCCAAGTTCAGTTTTCACATTAAGATATTTTATAGAAGGGTATCCAAGGTCTGACTCCTGCCTGTAGCTTCAGGCATACTGCTTTTCCCACACAGCTGATTGAAATAAATGCTAAAGGTTATCAAGTTATCCTACTGTAATGATTGCCAAGTTTTTTCTAACGTACGTGTGGCCAGGTTTAATTAATGGTTTGGGATAAGTCTGCACATGCTTTTTTTCCTGATCCCACTAAGTGTGTTACAAAATCCTATGTCATAAACCTAAATGTCTCTTATTATTAGGAAAACTAGGAAGACCCCAAAAAATGCAAGTTTAGGACAAAGGTCATAATCTATTTCATTTTTACCATTCCTTCAGATGAGTTTCAATTACATGCATCATTTAAATATATAAGCCACAGTCTTCAGTGGAAGACTGGGCTCTTCTTAGTAAAGGTTAATCATTTCTTATACAATTCAGCCAGTCACTAGCCCAGTGACTCCATGTGGCTCCCTTTTTTATTTTGTCTAGCCAACATGCCTCTCAATCCTCTGTACCTAAAAAATGTTTGTGAATAGCCTTTTAACTTTTCTTTTGTTGCTGTCATTCCTACAAAAAGACAGTATAGTCACTTATCCTTTTGAGACTGGACTGAGAAAGCAATGACCTGCTCAGTCCTCTGGCAGTTTCAGTGGGGCATGAATGTTCAAGGATCAGAGCACTTGAAGGAGAATCTTTCTTGGTTTTTGCTAAGGCTGGTGCCTAGGTGATTTGAAATTGAGTCTGTATTTACCCACCTCATGAGAGTTACCTTTAGTTTAACAACTTTTTTTTCCCACCTTCAGCTATTATGTCTTTACCATCATTATAGAAGACCAGAAAAATATTTGGACATATTCATTATGACAGCAGAGAGCAATAAACGGAGATTTTAAAGTACATTTTTATACATTTTCATTCTAAACACCAGTTCTTTATTCCAGTTACAGTTTTCACATTTACTGCTAGTTCTTAACATACTGGTCATCTCATCCTTTCAACAATTCCGTATAAGGAAAGAAAAATATTATTAATAAAAAAGAGGCTTGAGTATGATAGTCTTGATAATGTGTGTATTAAAGTGAAATAAGAAAACATAAAAACCTGAAGTAAGTGTAGAGAGGAGAAATCATTGGAAAAAACCCCTTACACATTGCTTGTAAATGACCACTGAGTACCACAGAGTAGTATTCAGTTTTGATTATAACAAGTATGTATACTATGCTTGGTAGAGGGTAACCTCTAGGTGTTCTTGAAGCGGAAGCAATAGAAAGCAACTGCAGCATTTAGAAAACTGAATATTATTTCGCTTAATTACAGCAGATGCTAAAATTGAGCCGTATACAAAGCAGGTAACTGTATTTTTCAAATATAAGTAATTGGCTTTAACAATGTTAAAACTGTTAATCAGAAGTCATGGACAGTTTTCAATTTATATACTTATAAAATAATGTCTCATTAGAGTCTTATTGCTAATAATGCTATGTCTGTAATGAATGCTACTCTTTATCTGATGATAAAAGGGTGGAGAGGTGGGATATTACAATGAATTACAAGAAGCTTGCTGAAAAAACCGTGACCATTTTCTGTATTTATGCTAGAGCTGTGAAGGCAATAATTCAATGTTCTCTGCCCATTTACTTTTATAAGCAGAATGTGACATGCTTTCTGAAGTTAACTTTTTGACAACAAACATCGCTAGTTAATATAATGTAAAATAAAAATTTAGTGCAAAGAACTGAAGGTTCCCATTCTTGATCCATCAGGTAGAAAGGGAAAAAAAATAGGAAAGAAAAGAAAAAAATATTTATTTCTGAAAAGAGGTTGTTCCAGTAGTCTGAATAGTACAAACTTTTGTGTAATAGTAAGGGATAGAGAACAGAAAATGTCTATGTTCCTGATAGACCTGCAAGAACCCCTCCTTGAAAAGAGGGTCTTTCCTCTTCCATAGACGTTCCCTAGACTGTCTATCCTGTACTTTTTATGATTGAATCACTGTAAAAAAAGTTACTTTCCTCATTTTCTAATTCTATGCTGTTTATTCTACTTATTAGAGTAGTGAGAATGAAGTAACTCTCTGGCTATGTCTACTATCTTGTATCTGTTCTTTATTGTGGATGATTTGCCCTATACTGTTCCTTGGAACTGTGTGGTGAACTCTGTGTCATCAAACATGCTTGAATGTGTTTGCGTCTAAATGTATATGTGGAATGAAACTTATAATTCATGGTGGCTATAAGCAGTAATTGCTCAAAAATGTTCAGTAAATGCTCATAAATGTTTCATATATGCTAGCATGCAATCATAGTGATATAAACAGCTTTAATTATGATCCTACCATAACATAAATGTTAAAAATCTTTCTAAAGGAATAGGTAGTCAAATTTGTGTCTTGTGACAATAAGGAAAGAATAAGAACAAATTGATCATCAACTATAATGCATTTTTATTCTAAATTGAAAGGGTGATATTTCTACAAAGGTCTGAAGGCAGGACAACATGAAGAATTTTTTTGTGTAACTTTGTGATAAATGCATATTATTTTCAGTTAATCCTTTTTTTCTTTTCCCCTTTCCATGGAGAAACAGATGGCTAAAGGACTGGTG
>VYXB01002665.1:0-19284 GCA_013397135.1 Pachyramphus minor
GAGATGGGTCTCCACTGGGGAGGCCTCCCATCTTCTTTGACAATAGGAAAAGCTTGGAGCATTTCAAGATCTCCCGCAAGTGCGGCTTGCTCGTGAAATGTCTGCCAAGCTTTTTCCTGAGCATTAACTAAGTTCTGTGTGGTGTCATCTTGCGGGGGCTGTGTAGGGGTGTTAGGGGTAGAGGTCGTGGCAGGGAACACACAAGCGTCCTCAGCACGCCTGGAGGGTTTGCGCGTAAGGCTGCTTTTGTGTGTGAGGGTNGGGTTTTTGTTCGAGTGGATGCAATAATTTGTGTGAGGGGAGGAGGTGGTGTGTGATTCTCACCCTCAGTACCGGCGAGACTTTCCGCCGAAGTAGTTGGTGTTAACTGCGTAGGTGGTGGAATGTAGGGGCCAGCCAGTGGTTGTGGCTGGCCTGGAGGGGAAAGGGGGATATGGTGTTGCATGAGTGGGGCAGACACGTGTGTGATAGAGTGTCGAGTGTGGTGGAAGGTAGACTGTGATGACAGCTGGCGGAAGGCCACTGGTGGTAGCAGGACCTGAGCCTTGGCCAGAGGCTCAGGCCTGTGTGGCTTTTCCGGCGCTGGTGACGGGGGAGGCAAGGCGGCAGGCCGTGGTGTGTGTGCAGGCCTTGGCGGTAGAGGCGGGTAGGCCTCAGTCCCGGTGTTATGGGAGCGGCCATATTGTCCCGGAAGTNCGCGGAAAGGTTGGACCCACGACAGGAAATGGGGCGTGGTCGCGTGATGTAAGCAGAAACGTGGTATGATGGGAGGAGGATGCAGTGGTGACATCATGTGGGGAGGAGACGAAGGACGACGCAACTTCGGGGGGCGTGTACTTCGGTGGTCCCACCCTCAAGTCGTCTACTCCGACTCCACCCATGGCTCCTCCCTCCAGGTCCCACGCGACACTGTGTCTCCCAACGCCGCCATTTTCGTCGCAAGGCATGCCGTGTTCCCGCCTCCGGACGCCATCTTCTCCATCCCCCCCCTTGGTGTTCAGTCCCTCCATGTTAGTAGAAGGGGGGGGAGAAGGCTTAGAGCCGCCATTTNTTCATGGCTTCACAGCACAGCGTTATGTTCCTCACCGGTCAAAAGAATGTGCGGCCTCTTTGAAAGCCTTGTGCCTCTCCTGTGGGATGCAAATGTAGAGGTAGTTGGGATGGCCTTAGCTATGTTCCTGAATATGGCCCTGGCTGGAGATGCTCTTGGGTCATCACCAATCCGGGCTCTGACCTTGGCTTGGTTCCTTTCTCTTCCAGCCCTTCAAGCTGTGAGAAAAGACAATGTGACTTGCTTTACAGATCTACTTTTTTAGTCAGTTAGAAATACTGGCAAATCAGAACATCCAGAATTCCTCCTATGTCGCAGTCTTGTTCTCTTGGGAAAGGGAACAGACCAGCGACGGGGGTTCTTGCAAGCTGCCTGAGAGTCTTGCAGAAGCAGCAGGAGCAAGGGCTACCAGGTTGAGTTCACCCACCCCGAAACCCACGAAGGAGAGACGAAGCCCAAGTGAACACCAGGATAGCCGGAGCTGATCCAACTTTACTGAAAAAAATGGAGGGTTTTTATACCCTCGGGGGGAGAACTTTCTGGAAAAGGGGTGGCTCTAGGCG
Source organism: Pachyramphus minor (assembly GCA_013397135.1). Classification (NCBI taxonomy): domain Eukaryota; kingdom Metazoa; phylum Chordata; class Aves; order Passeriformes; family Tyrannidae; genus Pachyramphus; species Pachyramphus minor. The sequence goes on from VYXB01002665.1 coordinate 1,615, forward strand.
GAGCATGCAAATCCACTCACAACTACAGGGCAAACAGGGATGAATAAACATGAGAGGGTGTCAACTGGGGAGTGGAAAACTCGGGATAACAGGATTGGTCGGTACCTCAGGGTAGACCGACCAATAGGAGACGGGTTGCCAAGCCTGACAGGGCTTATCAGCAAGGAACAGGGAAGGGAAAATGGGGGATGGTCAACCTAGTATTAGGTTTAGAAACACCACACAAAAAGTCTTTAGAGTAAAGTCACAGTCCGGTAGTCACTGAATTCCCTTGAGCCTTCCACGCCTCAAAGCTGGTGTCTCGGCCTCCTCTCCTCCTGCCCATTGCCTCGTAGGAGCCATCTCCAACAAAACTGATAAGAGGATATCTGACACAAACTCATGAGCAAATAATGCACAAGGCAAAAAACACACCTGTGTAATGAAGTGTCCATGAGTCTACAGATATCTTCAGCTCTGTACAGCAAAGCTGTGTTCCCTTAATTGTCTTCAAACTTGGACTCCTTAATTAGAGTGGAGAAACACCATGGGCAGAAGAAAAGTACTAAGTAGTATGTATGACTCTGAGGCACTTAGGCTTTAATCAAAAACACATGGTCTTCCCATGACTGCTCTAAGTTTCTTATCAGGCCATGCTGAAGAGGACCCCTATGTTCTTGTGAGTATGATGGGCTGTGGTGCTGGCAGGACTCTCTCTTTCCCTCGGAGGAGCTGGGAGAAGACACTGTGGTTGGCTGAAGGCATGTCGTGGGGGCAGAGCAGCACCATGCCAGCCGTAATCAGAATGAAGATGGACTTCTGTGCACAAAATCTCTTCTGGAGGTTATGAACACAGCCAGCAAGTACCTGCACATGCTGGTGGTGTGGAGCCCTGCACATCAGCATTGCCCATGCTGTTTGGGATACTTCAGCATCCCTGAACGCCAGAAGCAGCCCACCTGTGAGTCCTGTCTGCACCAACTGCCCAGAATAACCTGGAGAGCACCAATGCCACTCTGGGTGCAGCAGCATCTCTTTTGGTAAATGAGGCTCATACTAGTCTAAGCTGTACCCCTGTCCTGGTTTTGGCTGGGATAGAATTTTCTTCCCAGTATCTGGTGCAGTGTTGTGGTTTGGATTTGGTATGAGAACAACATTGCTAATGGCACATTGATGTTTGGTAGTTGCTCAATAGTGCTTACCCTAAATCCAGAGCTTTTTAGTGTCCCATGCTTTGCCAGCGAGAAGGTGCATAAGGAGCCAGGAGGGAGCATGGCCAGGACAGCTGACCCAAACCGGTCAAAGGGATACTCCATATGATAGAATGTCCTGCCCAGTGTATGTAAACAGGACATGGGAACGTTGGCCTGGAGGCAGTGATCACTGCTCTGGGGACAGGCAGCCAGTTTGACATCAGTCAACAGGAGGTGAGCAACCGTATTGGGCATCATTTGTTTCTCTTGGGTTTTATTCCTCTCTCTCTCACTCTCCTTTTCATTACTTTTATTATTACTCTTATAATCATTAGTACTATCACAGTTTGTTTCAATCACTAAATTGTTCTTAACTTACAAAATTTACCGTTTCTTTCTGATTCTCCTCCCAACAGGTGGTGGAGGAGGGGGGGCAGGGGTGAGCAAGCAGCTGCAGCGTACTCAGTTGCCAGCTGGGGGGGCTTAAACTACAACAATCTCTGGTACTACCCCCAACGTGCCACTCTAATATCTCAACAAAATGTGCGAAGCTGTAATGTACACATATGTAAGAGGAACAAAGTCCTGCAGAGTCTGTCAGTGATTGCATACTTACTTACCCAAGCCCTCTCTGTGATGGGTAGGCACAAACAGACAAAAAACTTGAGGTATCTGCAGGAGCAGAGGCAGAAGCAGCACTGTCTGACATGTTTCACAGGTCCATGCTCTCTAAATCTTGGAAATATGAGAAGAGTACTCCACGCTTCTACAGTAATTACAGAGTTTCTAGATATCTGGAGCACTCTTCAGAATTAAATTTCCACTTGACTTCAGTAGAACTTCCCATAAAGTCGGTCTGCCTGTGCATTGGCTTTTGCCTCTTTTAATGCTGGAGAGTTTGCTGTTGTCACTTCATTTAGTTGGAAATACCATTTATCGATGTGTGTTACTGTTTCCCCAGATTTATATTGCTATATTGGTCAACTTCATTACCTGAGCATTACTTGAACAAGCACACGGTTCTAGGACATGGTTCACCCTTGGATGTAATACAGGGGCAGAAAAGGAACAAACAACCCCCTGCAGCGCTACAGACTGGGCACAGAGTGGCTGGAGAGCAGCCAGGTAGAAAGGGACCTGGGAGTTTGGATTGACGGGAAACTGAAAATGAGCCAGAGTGTGCCCAGGTGGTCAAGAAGGCCAGTGGCATCCTGGCCTGGATCAGGAACAGTGTGGTAGCAGGAGCAGGGAAGTAATTCTGCCCCTGTACTCAGCACTGGTGAGGCCACCCCTGGAGTGCTGTGTCCAGTTCTGGGCCCCTCAGTTCAGGAAGGACATGGAGGGGCTGGTGCAGGTCCAGAGAAAAGCGACCAGGCTGGTGAAGGGACTTGAACACAAGCCCTACTAGAAGAGGCTGAAGGAGTTGGGGTTGTTAAGCCTGGAGAACACAAGGCTCAGGGGAGACCTCATCACTCCCTACAACTACCTGAAAGGAGGTTGTAGCCAGGTGGGGGTTGGTCTCTTCTCCCAGGCAACCAACAGTAAGACAAGAGGGCACGGTCTCAAGATCTGCCAGGGGAGCTTTAGGTTAGATATCAGGAGGAAGTTCTTTACACAGAGGGAATGGGCTGCCCAGGGAGGTGGTGGATTCTCCATTTCTGGAGGTGTTCAAGAAGAGACTGGATGTGGCACTTAGTGCCATGGTCTAGTAACTGCAGTGGTAGTGGATCAAGGGTTGGACTTGATGATCTCAGAGGTCCTTTCCAACCCATCTTATTCTGTGATTCTATGAAACCCCAAGAATTTGCTTTCTATTCTTGCAGAGACCACGACAAGCTTCTTTACAGCCATAAATGGCATACATAAATGGCAGGCAAACCATGTTTTTGTAGTCAGCCTGCTGCAATGCCTTACAACCCTCTGAAAAAGCCTGGCGATGTTGCTTTCAAGAAGAGCTCAAACAGAAAAATCTTTTTGGTGTAAATGCAAATATCAGTCCAGTCATGTTAAAAATTGTTTCCTTAATAAGGTTTCTTAATTGTTTCCATAATAAGAATGGCTCTAGCCGTTAGAAGAAAAAAGACCACTAGCACTCCATGTTCCTAGCAAGTCCTGTAGCAGCAGAGAGAGTCATTAATTCTGTATAAACTTGCTGGAACCATATACACATACAGAAATAAAATATAACCACTTGTATTTTCCTTTAAAGGACCAGAAAGCAAAATGTTAGAAATGAGCACTCACAAATCACAGAGCACCTAACCACTGTTGGCATCTTTTAGACTTCTGATCTTTTCAGAAAAATAATGAATTCACACATTCAGTTTGTGATTATTGCACAGAAACAGTATAAAGCAATGCTGGTTTTGCATTTATTTTAAGGAAAAATTAGGTTTTATTCTAAGGAAAATTGTTTCTTTTTCCAAGCTATGTAATATTTTCTAGGCAGAGGTTATATTCTACATAATTTGTTTAATGATGTTAGTTTTAATGATGCTATTCCCTTTACAGCTCGTGGACTGGTAGGGGGTCATCTCTTTTCATTCATAGCCCACACCCTGTCCTCCCTGTTGCCCAGAGCTTGTCTCAGTTCGCTGCTCTGGCACTGCCCACCTGGCCTGCCCTGCCTACCCTTCCCACTGCCTGCCTCCGCCCACTGTGCGGTGAGTGTTTCTGAGATGCACAGCAAGCGCAGAGCAGCCATCGTAGTTGGCAGCGGAGAGGCACGGGGAGGTTCCCTGCCCCAAGACAGTCTGTGGCTGGGTGTCACTGTGCCTGGAAGAGCTCTTCCACCTCAGTGTTCACATGTACCTGATGTGCTGCAACCTTCTACACAGTAAATCCTGCTGGGGTGCTCAATCCTGCTATCCGGAGCACCTGTACTGCAGTCATGCTCACCACACAGCACTAACGCTATTTTGAACATATTTGTGTGCCCCCTTCCAGGTCATTTCCCAGGTGAAAAGGCAAGAAACATCACCAAAATGTTTAATTGTGCCTCTACAAGGGCTTCCCAGCATGCCCAGCATTCTCTAACCTTTACACCCCAGTGGTCTCTTTCAGGGGAGGAAGGCTCCAGGTGGCTTTAACTATGCTTCCTCCACAGGATGGGGACTGCTAGAACTCCTGGCCCCCAGCTGGGGTAGGCAGCCGATGTAGGGGGCCACAGTGTGATGCTCCCCAGAGGTGCTGCAGTAGGAGACCACAGACCAGTCCCCTCCGACAGGTAACTGATTGGATTAGGAGTTCTGTCTGACAGCTTGTCTGCTCAGCGGCATGGGCTCATCAACCTCCCCGTCCTGCCTGCTAATAAACCCAGCACTGGGGACCATTCTGCTTGATGATCTCTCCTTGGGGAGTTTTTAAGGCTTCGCTCTGTGAAAACTACTTGGAGTCTATTAAAATTGCAGCTCTCCTGTTGTCATGTCGTCCTAGAGAGTCATGGGAGGTGCCTGTCACCCAGGTGGAGGTAGCTATTACATATTCAAGGGAAAAAACAGCCCCTGCTTTGGGAAGACAGGCATCCACGCCAGCAAACAGAATGAAAGGACTTGTGCTCATCTGACACACTAAGGGATGAGCCTGAGGAAGAGAGACACGACAACGCCTTACTGTGTGCCCTGGCTCTGCTGCTGAAAATGTCTGCAATGTCTTTGCTGAAGGCATTAAGCAAAAGGGCAACTATCTTAGGCTCTTGGTCATCAGCCTGATGCTTCCACTTCTGCTCCTTGTCTGCAGGTGCTGCCAGCCAGCTCTCTGGGCTGCAGGAACCCAGCCCCAGGCAGCTCCTGTAGAAGTGCCTCCTCCACAGCTTTGTAATTTAGCCATGACAGAGTTCTATACTTGTGGGATGGGCTTTTGCTCCAGTGCATCTACTGGGAATCATCTTGTATGGGACACTGCCTGAAGACAATGATCGTGGGATCCATAGTATCCATACAGAAGACATATTAAAAAACTACAGTTTTAATTCTTTTCTTGGATACACCTTTGGAGAGCAGCCTGAGAAGGGCTGAAGGCAGCAAAACAAAGAAAAATCTTCCAGGTTGTAAAGCTGTTGTGGCTTTTGCCTCAACCATCACAATTAAAGGACCATAAAACCCAATATCCTTTGTTGTTTAAGAAAAAAGCTAATGAATGCAGAGTCACAGGCTGAGTTGCTGCAAAATATTACTGTGAGATTTCAGGTTTTGTGTTCATTGAGCAGACTGCAGGTGCAAAGTTTGAATCTGTGTCAGAACTGTGAGAACTGTCCAGCACCCTGATATCAACAACACATCAGAAACATTTGAGCTGTTAAAATGTCTCATTCATGATGCACTTGTAAATAACTCAGAAAGAATGAAATGTGTGTCTGATTAGCCAAATTAGATTATATAAATACCAAATACTTTAAAATTATAGACAATCAATCTTGGCATCTACAGAGATATGCCCTTCCTTTAGCAAAGGCCCCTTCTATTTCTTCTCCATACTGAGCTACCTCAGTAGAAGTTGTCTCTAATGCACAGTCCTGACTGGAGAGTTGGGTTTGTGCCTGGAAGCTGTCCCTGTGTGTGCTTTCACTTGCACTTTGTAATGCCTGTGAAGGGAGACTTGTAAGTTGGGCTCTAGGAGCTGTTGAGCATTGGGTAGTGACCCACGAAGCCAGGAAAATTTGTCTTTCTGTACACCTTGACACACATGAGTTGTGCCTACATCTAGAAGGAAGTGGAAAAAGGGAAGCAATGCAAAAAATGGAAATGGAAGAGACATTTTCTGTATCTGCAATGCTTTTCCCTGTGCTGTGGGCTTGAGACAACCGTGTCTCTTCCACTGGTGTGATTTCTGGAAGGTAATAAGTGCAAGTCCTTTTATTTAGCAAGATGCCAATAACAACCCTGTGCATGGCAGTTCAAAATCCTGTGGATGCCCATGGCAACCATCTGCTCTACAATGGAGGAATCTGCACTCTAGAGCACTTGGTGTGCTAAAGAAAATCCCACTTTCTCTTAGTTTACTACAGTGTCAGATAGGCAAGTCCCAGAAAGTCTCAGCGCGGTTGGGTTTCACCAGTTCTGGAGTGGCAACAGAGAACAACAAATATAGGGCATATTTTCTGCTTACCACTTTGTAATCTTCCTCTTCAAATATTTCAGATACAAAAAGTAGAAATACAAAAGCCAAGGACTGACTGTCATTATGTTATTTCAAGTTTTCACCAGTTCTGTGTGACATATTCAGCCCCCCACAGTGCAGGTGCAAGGCTTCTATGCACACTGTGCATAGCTGAGCCTAAATTTAAATTCAGATCCCTTTGCATGTTAAACCCTGTAGTTGCCTTATTACTGTGACAACTGTGACCACCAAGTGAAGGTGCTCACACCACTAATGTTATTTCCAACATTAGCACTTATTCACAACTGTTGTATAATTTATAGGCATCCTTACACACAGCACTACCAAGGTAAATACCAAGGGTGGAAAAAAACCACATTCTTTCAGTATTGACATCAGTGGAAAACACAATCATGGAAGAGACCACATTTTAATTCAAAACCTCAACTGAGACATGGATAAAATTGTTGGCCACAATTATGGTACTGCCTGTTTTCCCCACTTACTTTATGTTCAATGTAAAACATGTCAAAAATTAATATGGATTTCCATCTCCTCAGAAAAAGAGCAGGGTCCTTGAAGATCACAGTACCTTGGCAATGATCATTGTATTTCCCTAAGTGTAAGCACAACAGCTTCAGCTGGTGACCAGCAGTTGTTATTAAAATGGTATGTGCAAATTGATCACCATATTTAGAAGACAGCATTCAGCTGATCAGTTACAGCCTTTTGATTTTGCTGTAATTGTCTTTCTAAGAAGACTTAAAGCAATTACAAACTCAAATTGCTGCATGGCTGCAGAGCTGGTTGTAGCTGTACTGTGTGGTGTTTTGATAACTCTTTCAAGGGAATTATCTCCTGGAGATTTTTGTTGAGACATGTTCCTGTTTTTGTTGTGGCATCTGCCCATGGCAGAGGGGGTTGAATGAAGTGACTTTTAAAGGTCCATTCCAAGACAAACTATTCTGTGGTTCCATATACCAGTGCTGTGATTGGCAAAAGATTGATTCAGTTAGTATTCCACACCCAGATCTCCTCTGAATTTTGCTAAAAAAGCAAATTCACAACGTCTTTTGTTACATTCCATTATGTGTTTGGCATTTGGGAACAGTAACCTGCAACCAAACCTGCACCTAATACTGAGGTTTACTCATGGCCTAAGCTCATTTTGGAATCAAAATACGTGTAAGCCTTACATACTCCAGATCTCTGAAGCCCACACAACTCAGTGACAGAGAGAAGATATGCTCACAGCAAAGAATTTCTTACTCGTAACTGTCTAGTTATAGGTTTTAATTGTTAAATATATAAAAGCTTAGAATGGAAGCAGGCATTCTTGAAAGTCTGAAATTAAGCACTTATCAACCACTTGACAGCAATCTGAGCAAAAGACAAACTCCATGGCAGCATGCAGTGGCTTATTATCATGGAAGCACATTCTGAAAAGCCTGGGCAGGATGGCAGCAACGTCCTTAACCTGCCCTCCTCTTCTCAGGAGCAGCTGGGGTGGCCTGTGTGTTATGCAGTGAGTGCAGCCAGTGGTGGGTGGCTGACGGGGAGCCGATATCTTTGCCGTGTGTTGTCACAGGAGTTTGCCCAGACCACATGTCCTGTGCCATGTCCCAGTGAGTAACGACAGTGTCTGCCCGTGGCAGCAGTCCCTGCGTAGGGCTTCCCAGCTACTTTTCCCCAAGATGCATGTCCAGTGGGGTACACCCCAGCTGGAAAACAACAGTGCCACAGCTGCTCCACACCTGATGTCCATGCACCTGCCAACAGTACGAAAGACATGGTGCATTGCTGGTCCCTCCACAACTCTAGACTCCACCGAGCTGAGACAACAATCTGTTTAAAAAGAGAAATATGCTTTGAATTCTGCTAATCTGACCTTGCATAGTCTGGATCCTAAAAAGAACAGTATCTTTTACGGCAGGCAGGTTTGCCAAATTTATTTCCAAATAAAATTCCAAATATTTCAGGGGAGGAGGAGAGAAATTTTCATCTTTTTAACAAAGGCCTGTTGCAACAGGACAAGAGGTAATGATTTTAAACTAAAAGAGGGTTAATTTAGGTTTGGTATTAGGAAAAAATTCTTGACTGTGAGGGGGGTAAGGCACTGGCAGAGGTTGCCCAGAGAAATTGTGGCTGCCCCATCCCTGAAAGTATTCAAGACCAGGTCAGACAGGACCTGGAGCAACCTGGTCTAGTGGAAGATGTCCCTGCCCATGGCAGGAGGTTGGAAAGAGGTCCCTTTAGGGTCCCTTTTCACCCAAATCACTCTATGGATCTATGATTCTATCTTCTGGTGCTTCTTTGAACAGGTCCATTGGAAGACACTCATTATGTGTTCAGTTTCTGGTTTTCTCAAAATGGATCTTAATTTTTACAAAAGTTTCAGCTTCCTTCAAAACCAGTGGGCATCTCTGTTTTCTTAATAGAAAAGCTGGTAGTGACCAAAATCAAGACATGAATGGTAAATACCATGGCTGAGCACAGGGTGCCTTGACGGACTAAAGCTTTAGAGGAAAACAGAAATGCTCCTTCATGCTTGGCCTGTCCAAGCCAGCCGAGGAAATGATGCTGGTGTTTGATGTTGATGGTGCTGCTCAGTTGTTGTAGCTGCTGTCGTGGGATCTGGTGGGGATCATGCAACACAGACCAAGCAAAGAGAGGATTCACAGATGTGAGCCACGCTGTAGTTCAACCCCTCTAACTCATGGGAGCAGGAAGGAAAAGGTCTTTCAATTTCATTCTGTTTCCCTACCTGGCATAATGAATTCCAGCTTTAAAAGGAAATCTGAGTAGTACTAAGTGAACCTAAAACCTGGAGTGAGGAAGATCTATGCCTCTGCTCTGGGCTTTGGACCATACGCCAGCACCAGCCTCTGGCACACCAAGAAAGGGGGAGATGTGTCCCAAATACTTGTGCTGTGCATACTTCTGCTGTGCATACTTGTGCTGGCCTGCTTGTGGCTGAGGATCCCTGTCTTGGTTTAATGACAATATGTATATATATATTCAGGAGGTTGAGACCTTAATGAGATTAACATTTCAATTTCCCTCCCACAGTACAGAGAGGGTAAAAATTACAAGCAGTCTGAACAAAGGAAAAAAATAATTGTTTTACTAAAAAGGGGGGGGNAAACAAACAAACAAAAAACCCCGCACCCACAAAAAATAACCAAGAGCAGAACATTATTACCTAGCTCCCCTCCCCCTGGGTTAAAACAAAACCTACAATGATATTTCGTCTGAAAAAGCCTTATGCTGGCGACCTGCTAGTGTGGCTTCCAGCACAGCAACCACGTGGGTGTCGCTGTCGGGGCTGGGACTGACCCGACGTGGTGCTGGGGCCCGGCCCAGCAGCTCCGGGTGCGGGGCAGCGCCGCTTTGTGCGGTGAGAGCGGGAAATGGTTGCGGCTGAGACGGGCCCGCCCCCAGCCTGAGGCGAAAGTGACTCTGGGCTGTGGTTAAACAGCTCCAAAAGTGCTCCGAAAAACAGCATTGCGTGGGTTCCCCTGGCCTCGGCATGAAACAAAAAGAAAAGTCGATCGTCCGCCTGTGAGTCTGGGCTCGGTCGGACAGCAAAGGAAATGGCTGACCGCCTCGGCGAAGACTCGGAGGGCCCGCGCTTCTCCTGCGGGCAAAAGCCAGGTACTGAGACAGTCAGTTCCAGCCTGACCCTGCTGCTTTATCTCCTGTCTCCCGAGTTCCCGCGATGGTCCACTCCAGGGACCCAACTTTCCAACGGGTCCCAAGACCTCGTGAACGATCTTCCACCGACACAGGTCGGGCAGAGGCAGTTTGCATGCTCCAAACTACGTGGTGGTATGGAATATTCATCACTGAAATCCTTCCCATTTAACTAAAAATACAACAGTCAGTCCCTCTTCTGGGTAACCAAGTATGTCTAGGTGGTGCAAAGGTAGAAAAAAAAGAGAAATTTCTGCTCTCGGCTCTTACAGTGAAGTCTTTTTCCACCCTGCAGTTCATAAGCCTGGGCTGGACCTGGGGAGAAGAGGGATGAGGAGAGGGGAGGGGACAGAGGAAAGAGAAGGGGAGGGGACGGAAGAGGGAGAGCGGTGTTCCTGGATTTGTCAGGTCCTCTGTTGTGCACTGGAAACAGCTTGGGGTACTCAGTGTCAGACTGCATTTTCTAGCTTTTAGCACTGACGCTATGCATAAGAAAATTGATCAGGAACAGATCCTGACTCCTTTGCTGCCTGCACACCCCTTTCCCTCAGTCACCCACTGAGCAACTCTGGAGGGGCTACCCAGCATCCTCTAGAAGGCTCTGAAGTGAGTCCACACCTGTGCTATAGCTGGGAAAAAGGCTTCTTGAAGCTCAGGCTGTGTGATCTGTTCATCTGTAGTGACAAATCCTAGCCCAGCCACAGCTCTGTGATGGGACTGAACCTGATGGAGAAGGGCAACCTAGGCACACAGGAAAGATTTTGCTGTTAGTGCAGGATGCGGTAGTTCTTCTCCTGGGATGATGGGAAGAGATCTTGCAGCAGAGAGCAGGTTGGGCAAATTGCTTCTGGGGGACAAAATCTGGGACCAATGCACACAGTTTCCATCCCCTAGAACCCCTCTCTGTCCCTATTCCTGAGCCAGCTCTGTTCCCCACTTCCCTCCTTGTCCATCCCCAGATCACCTGCAGTGACCCTCTCTCCTTCCAGCACTCCCTGCCTGAGCGGCTGTCCCAAGCACCTGAGACACATGCCAAGGCTCCCAGAGTCCTGCCACCCCACAGAGTCCCTGCCTGGTGGTCTGGCATGGGCCCTCCATGCTGGGAAGCTGCTGGCCTCCAGGGAGCTACCTACCGCCTGCAGGTCTGGCACTTTTATCATGCACACTAAGAGGAGACATAATCAATTCCCCAGTTGGCACTTTGCACTGAATGCCCACTTTTTCAGTCTGATAGCAGGACTAAATTAGTTATTTAGCAATGAGACCCTAATTTAAAGTGAGCAACTGCCCTGACAAGCATCATTGTTCAAGGCCATTCCCCCTTTGCTTTCAGATGAGAGGCCCACCAATCCATGGAAGGTGATAAATAGACAATTAGAAAATAGATATATTTTGTTAGTTCTGCAAAGCTCCCTGGTGCTGTCAGGCTCACAATAAAGGGGGCTCCAGTAAATTGGTGGGCAATGAAAGCCAGCTGTACGGTCATCACTCCTACAGACACAAAGCCATATGTGGCCATTTACAGGACATCCCTGAGAATAGATGGAACCAATAAGACCAGAGGGAACTAAAAATACTTGACAAAGTTGGCTGCTCTTCATTTAACAAGAATAAAATATCTAATGGTGTGTAATGGAAGCCATCAATCACCCCTGCGTGAAGCACAGCTTTAATACTCTACTTTTAAGTATTAATGCAAGTTTTTATTCATCTGTAATAATTCATAAATTAGTATCTCCTGTGTGCAGTACAGTGATGTTGTGAAAGGGCTCACAAAAGACATGGGCCCAGCAGCACTGTTGCAAAGCCATTCAGACCCAAACGGAGCAGGGACAGGGGACACAGACAAAGAGGGCCAAAGGTAAGACTAACCATTTCTTCAGAGATAATAAGATATCTGCATGCACTTACTAGAAAATATTCCATTTAGGCTTGCAAACAAGATGCCATTTCTTTTTTTTTACTTATTTACTTTTACTCTTTCTAGGCAAGGACACAAGAATAGGTTTTAAAGGAAGTCCTTCAATTACCTGCCTATTAGGGAAAAATATTTGAAGTGCTTCTCCTGGAGACAAGAATCAGACAGTGGGAAACTCCTGGCACATCCTCAGTTCTGTAAAGTGGGACTGGACCGAGGCAACAATACAGGTCACACCACACACCTCCGAGGTGCACACAGTACATGCACACTACTGTTGAGTCATCATGACCATTTTAAGAAGCTACTTCTTGGTGTATGCAATCAGACAACCAAATGCCAAATTGCATAAACTCAAAAGATTTTGCCTTGCATTACCACTGCTATAAAAGAGGACCAATAGCTCTCATCTGTGTTCAAGAGGCTGGCAGACAAAGCTGCTACAACACTTGGAATCTGATATTTAATAACCATGGAGCCATGGCCCCCTTGCAAAATAAAAACATGCATCAACAAGTCATGCAGTGCTGGCCATGCACATGAGTGCTCAGACTGCCACCCCTATAACGTCAGGATCTCTGCCTGCATTTGAAGATGGCATATGCTGCAAGGTAACTCTCTGCTCTCCCTTGCCTATTTTTAGTTGCTTTCACAGGACAAGAATTGTAATTTATTTTGCAGAACAGCAAATGTCACATTCTATGAGTACTTTGTTGTACAAAATGCGATACAGTAGCTGGAGAAAAGTGACCTTCCATAATGGAAGTGTCCTATAGAACTAATAGAAAATGATAACCAATAGCTTTTACCAGATAATTATATCCCTCTTCCAGAACAGTTTTAAGAGCCAAGGACATCTCTATCTATAACATTGTGCCGTTCATGCTTGTTTGGTGTAGGCATTTTTTTCGCTTTTTCAATTCCAATAGAGCCAAATTCGTTTAATCTCTGGCTGTGTCTAAGAAAATTCACATTGGTATTGTCAAGGATTCAGATACAAAGCATAACCTTTTGACTGTGATCGACCAGCCCCTCTTTTCTGCATGTACCACAAGCTTACAAGATCACAATCTTCCAAATCTAGCTTAAGTGATCTTAAATCTATTATGTTTTATTTTTTGAGGATTGCTGACTGGGTAACAGGATATGTGGTAATACTTTGTTTTGAGGGTGGGGGAAACATTGGTTTCATAGAGCTGCCAAATATTGTCCGCATATGCTTTCTGTCAGCAGACTCAGCTACCTACAGGCTGCCCCTGTATCAAGGTTTTTCCATTGCCTTAGAAATCCACTATGTTACTACCTCTCTGGTAGAACAACGTAAAGGTTTCTGTAAAGTTTCTCATCTTTCCATGAAAATCCAGGACAGGATCTCAGATTGCTGGAGGTTGGAAGGGACCTCTAAGATCATCCACTTCAACTGTCTGCTTGAGCAGAGCCACCAGAACTGTGGCCAGTTCAGATTTTAGATGTCTCCAAGGATGGAGACTTCACAACTTTGCTGGGCCACTGCATGGTCACCCTCACAGTGAAAAAGTGTTTGCTTATGTTCAGGAGGAATCTCCTGTGTTTCTGTGAGTGCTCATGGCCTCTGGTCCTGTCACTGGGCACCACTGAAGAGAGCCTGGCTCCCTCATCTTTATTCCACCACTTATTTACACACATGGATGAGACCCCCTCATGAGCCTGCTCTTCTCCAGCCTGTTCTTCTTGAGGCTGAATAGTCCCAGCTCCCTCCCTAAGCTACCCTGTCCTCATAGGAGAGATGCTCCAGTGCTTTCATTGTGGTTCTAGGAGGCCCAGCACTCCAGATGTGTCTCACCAGTGCTGAGTATAAAGGCTCACCTTCCTCAACCTTCTGGAGACTCTTTGTCCCAGATGGCATTGGCCTTCTTTGCTAGCTCATGGTCAATTTTGTGTTGACTGTGTACCCCAAACTATGTGTCTCACCAGGTCCCTCACAGCTATTTCTGCCATCTGCTTTTCACTTGGGTGCCTGGCAGCAGCATTTGGCTTTTTATTTTTTTGAACTTCATGAGGTTCTTCTCTAGCTTGTTTGCATGTAGTCAGAATCAAAAAAATTCCCTAGAGAAGAATTTAATAACTAGAACTTGCATTAGCTTGCTCTGGAGCAGTCAGCTGCACAGAGATGGTCTTATCTAAGGTGTAACATTGAGGATAGGATGAAAAGTATCAATTTTCACATTCAGAAAAACACGGAGCATGTGCACGTATGGACAGTGTGCAGTCAGAAATTCGGTGTGGGCCCTTGCTGGGCTTGTTGTGACATATACTCCATGTGTATGTGCTCTTTCCTCCACTGGTGGCAAAGGACAGCTGTGATGGGAAGGAGCATTTTTCTACCATAAAACATGCAGAGGAGTTCCAGATGTTTGTGTTTCCCAGCAACTGACATGTCTGGAGAAGTGGGCTATCCCAAAGAGACCTTAACTGGCATCCCCATCTACAGACCAGAGCTCAAATCCTCTCTGCCTTGCATACATCTCCTAGAACCAAAAACCCATTGCAAACTATTTGCATGGACAAAGGCAGTAACAACATCTCTCACACATTTGAGGCAGTGTGGGTTAACAGACCAGGTGCAGACAAAGCACACAAAAATGTTAATTTTCCCTTGTCAAAAGTTCAAAACCATATGGAAAATGCAAATACTTCATAACTTCAAATGTGATAACAGCCTGGCTGACTCACTTCAACAGAGGGCTAAACGTTGAGATCACTGCAACCAGTGATCTGAACATCCATAGTGATGTTCAGATCACTGGTTGCAGAAAATAGAACATGCTGCTTGGAATCCATTGGGGACAGGTTTGGTACACTGGAGTTCTACTAATTTACAAGGTGTATCCTTAAAGATTCTTTCTATGATGAAATTAACATAAAATGTTTTAACACCTTAAAATCACCAAACAGCATGTATTTGCAAGAGATTTTTTTTTTTAAATTTTGTTTACATGTGATAGTACATAATGAGGCCATCTTGGTGCTAATTGTGTGTCTGCTCGAGACATGATTCAGGAGCACAGACTACCATTGTTGAATGGAATTGCCCAGAAAAGTAATTGCTTTTCAGAATGAGCTTGTGCTCATTTATATGATTATGATTTTTTGATTAACCTTTTTTTCTTTCTTTCTGTTCTGTGCATAGTAAGCAGGATCTTCTCCTTTTGTAACTTTATCATTTTAATAAACCTTGGCATGCCAGCAGCAACCCAGAGATCATTGTGACCTGCCCATGGCCACCTGAGCCCTACTTAATCAATTTAATTAATTTACCTTACACAATCCTTGATATCAAGTTTAATCAAATCCATTTGATACACCAAAAGCTCTTGTTACATGTTGGTGGGGGAGGAGGGTGTGTGTGTCGTAAAAGTTCTTCAGTTTGTCTTTTTAAGAAGAAATTAGCTTTTTCTCTATGACCATTGCTAAGTGAAACCATATATATGAAAAGTAGTTAGATTAACTTCTCTCGGCAAAGGAAAACAGTGAGAGCTACCATACAAGTTCATTCACTCTACCTCACTGTGACCAGTATGGGATGTCCATGGAAGAGTATAGCAAAATGGCCGTCACTATTAAGGTTCAACTGAATATTCTCCAACTAAGTAATGATTTACAGCTCACGAGTGTCTGCCACCTTATTTTTAGCAAGATTTCCAACTCAGGAACATGAAAAAGGGACAGAAATACCCAACCAATCCTACTGTTTATAAATTAGTTGCAGAATAATCATAGGAAAAGAGATGCAAAAGGAAGAAAAGTTGGCCATACAGCTTATAAATGGTATCAACAAAATTGCAAACCCACAGCGTATTAAAAAAAGCCACACATAGTGACACACAACTTGAAAGCAACCCAGCTGACTGAGGCACCATCCCCAGCAGCCCGTGATGTGTTGGTCCCCAATATATCATAGCAGGACCTCCAGGAGGGGGAACTGTCATACATTACACCCTCATCACAGCCATCCCTGGAGTTGACACAGGTCTACAAGGTGCTCTGCTGCAAAGTGGGCTTCCTTTAAATGTTACATTGAAATGACCTCTCTCCCTCTACTACTGCACCAACTCCTTGCTAAGGGGGATCTGTCTGCAAGTTAAGATATGCCTTTTGCTTCAGGTTGAGCAAAACATCTTCCTTGACCCTGAAAATAAAATGAAGGAGAATCATGTTCTCCTTCCACCCAGAATGATCTTTGGTGGCTCCTAGCTGGCTTTCCATGGGGAAGGGAGACCAACAGACCAAGCAACCAGATCAGGTGTATGGAGCCACTCCTTATGTGGGCAGGACAGGATTGGTCCACAGGGGGGCAGAGGGAAAAACCCCTGCCAAAGAGTGAGTGCTGGCACCAGAAAAGTCCAGCAACTTGCACAGCCCCTCACCGTATTGCTTTGTCACTCCCCATCGCACCCAAGCCACAATGATCCATGTGCAGGTAATTTTCACCATTCCCAGCCTCAACAGGGATAGGGATAAGCCAAGGTTAATCATGGAATCACAGAATGGTTTGAGTTGGAAGGGACATTAAAAATCATTGCATTCAATGCTTCTGTTATGGGCAGGGACAACTTCTATTAGACTAGTTTTTACTCCAAGCTCCATCCAACCTGGTCTTGAATGCTTCCAGGGATAGGGTATCTATGAGCCTGAGCCCTGTCCACATGCTGTCTCTTGGCAGTTGAGCTGGTTGCAGCCCAGGCCGTCAACATGGCTGGATGGCTGTGGACTTATCGCATTAGGGACCAAGGATTCCAGGGTTGGGGATACAGAGATTACCCACTCTCCATCTTGAGTGCAAATGCAGTTCTTTCCCAGTTTCCCAATTCACACACCCAGAGAGCCCTTGAGATGTGGATGTGCAGCTTCACATTCCTGTTGGCCCAAAGGCCTGTTGCTGCCAGAGGGGTTGCTGGCCCCTTCTCAGCGCTCTGTTCCAGGGTCAGAACACTCGGCAGCAACACGCCTTCTCCCCAGCTTCAGGGACACTCCATGCCCAGCTGTTCCCAGCACAAGACTTTTCCTTGTGAACCAACACCTGCCAAGTGAGAGAGCAGCACCACAAACAGAAAAGCAGGAGCCTGCTCTCAACTGCAGCACACCACCTTCTCCTGCCTTTCCTAAAACACATGCCAGACTCTGAGGGAGGAGAAAGTGCTGCAGACCTCCCCTCTGCCAGGAGAGTATAGGAGGCGTGTCCCCACTGCTGTCCCTGTGTTCAGCATCCCACTCGGGGCTTGTGCCTCACTGCTGCCCTTCAGGGGCTCTCCATCTGAGGCTCTTCATCTCACTTCTGTGCTGCTCTAAGGCAGAACCCCCAACAGCCAGTCAGTCCCCCTCTAAGGGCAATGTCCTCCTCCTTTCCATACACACCCAGAATCACCTGTCACAGGACTATTTGTCTAAAGCTGAGTACATCAGTATTGGCGCTGTGGCCAAGCACCCAAGGGAAGACTCTAGGCCATGTATGAGAAGTGGAACACAGTGATTTTGAGGATGAGTGTGATCAGATTTATTTTTAGTACTGAATCCGAAAAAAAATGGTGTAAATAACTGCTCAGAGTCCTTTTTTGATCTTTGAGCAGCAAAGGTATTTATTGACAGCGCTGGGAAGCAGGCCAGCTAGTGCTGGACAAACTTGCTTCGAGGGTTCACACAAAATCATCAGGTTTTATACACTTTTCTTATATGATTAGATGCATATTCATGTGATTACAACATCTATCTATACATATTAATAAGAGGCGGAGTATAGGTGGAGCTCAGGCG
>VYXB01002669.1:16255-33027 GCA_013397135.1 Pachyramphus minor
CGGAACCCCGGCGGGGGCCGTCCTGCAGCGCCGGGGCGGAGCAGCCAGGCGCTATATAAAGGCGAGCCTGAAAGCCGTTCTCAGTTGTTTGTGGAGCAGAGCGTGAAGGGCGGTTGGAGGTGGGCAGGGCACGGCGGGTGAAGCAAAGTAGAAGAGGACGGACGGAGGCGAGGTGTGGTGATGGAGCTGCTACGGAGTATCGCGCACCCGCCGGGCGGCGGCGGTGCCAAGTGCTGCGAGGCAGCGGCGGGCAGGGCGGCCGGCGGCGAGTCGCGCAGGAAGAAGGCGGAGGAGCCGCACCAGCACGGCCACCCCGCCGCCGAGATCTCCCGGATTATAACCGACCCCACAACGGGGNCTCTGCCTCCAAATACGAGCGGAATAGTGTCTTCGGTTTGGGCGAGCCCGCGGGAATGACTTAGGTGCTGGATGCGGGGGAGTAGGGAGCACGAGCCTTCCGATAGGCCCTGAACCCAGGACCTGCACTTAGCAAATTGCCCTGTGCGAAGGAAGTTGCTCTGCTTGACTAATATGTGAGCTGGTGAATGACTAAGTGTGGGACTGCTCTCATAGCTGCTATAATTGCCTTTTTCTCCTATGTCTTTCTAGGGTGGATTTGCCAAGTGTTATGAGATGACAGATTTAACAACAAATAAAGTTTATGCTGCAAAAATCATTCCTCACAGCAGAGTAGCAAAACCTCATCAAAGGGAGAAGGTATGTATGGACGAATGCTTTCTTTTTTCTCTCAAACTCTATGTGCTGGATTGCCTAGCCCTTTCCCTGAAATGGTTCTCATAGAGCTGTCTGCTCAACGTTGCAGAAGTAAGGCTAACACCTTTTTTTGTTCCTCCTCTCTTGTCTTTTCAGATTGATAAAGAGATTGAGCTGCACAGAATGCTTAATCATAGACATGTTGTACAGTTTTACCATTATTTTGAAGACAGAGAGAATATTTACATTCTTCTGGAATACTGCAGTAGAAGGGTAAGCATCAACTAGGAGAAATTTGCTATTTACTTATGTGGAATCTGCAACTAATTTATATGTGTGATGTGTAAAAGGTATTTTTTGTGGCTTTAGTTGTTGTTTCTCTATGTATTCATTTACTTTTGCTTAAGGTGAATCTTATGCGTTAATGTTCAGACATTTCTGCCTTTGTTTTTCCTCTGCAGTCAATGGCTCACATATTAAAAGCAAGGAAGGTATTGACAGAACCAGAAGTACGATACTACCTCAGGCAAATTGTGTCAGGGCTAAAGTATCTTCACGAACAGGAAATCTTACACAGGGATCTTAAGCTAGGTAAGTTCTGCACATTGCCAACTTCAAAACACACTCTTCCAGCCCTGTCAGCGTTGTACCATTTTTCTCTTGTATGCTGATACCTTAATTAGTAAAATCAGCTCGGTCTGTCTTTAGAGTGGAAACTTGGGTGAAACTTAAGGGACGACAACAAGCATTCCTAATGGAAAAAAAAAAATAAATCTTGGCTTGCTTCTAGCTTTGAACAAAGTATGACTCAGCACCTGTGGCAAATGCATTACTGCATTGCAAGAAATAGACTAACTGGTATTTCTCTGTGTGCTAGGTAACTTCTTCATCAATGAGAACATGGAACTTAAACTGGGTGACTTTGGCTTGGCAGCTAGGCTGGAACCACTGGAGCACAGGAGGAGGTAGGAGCATCAAAACTGTGTAGTCTAGTAATAAATGAAACTAAATTCATTTAGAAATGAGAAGTCTTGTTACACAGCAAAAACTAATTATTTCTGAGATTAAGACTTTCCCTTCTAGAAAATGGGCTGCTGTGCTTTGACTTCTGCTTTTAAATAGTAGCAAATGCCAGAGGCTGGGTACTGCCTGACAAATAGTGTAGGCATGAGTCTGTCCCTCCTGTATCATAAAAGCACAATGGAAGACATGTAGACTATGGAAGTTCCTACAGCTCCTCTTTAGGAGTCTCTTAAATTCGTGTCTGAACTTGAGAGGAAAACCTGCTCTATGAAAAATAGCTTCTCTCTTCTTTTTGTTGGAAATACTAACCAGCTCTGTGGCCTCTTTGATTTTTATTTTTTTTTTTTTTTTCAGAACAATATGTGGCACACCAAACTACCTCTCTCCAGAAGTCCTCAACAAACAAGGGCACGGCTGTGAATCTGATATCTGGGCCTTAGGCTGTGTAATGTAAGTACTTCACTGCCTTTGAAATGAAATATTTCTGTCACTGGGTTGGGCTTTTAAGAGTTCAAAGGGAATGCAGTACTGCATCCATTTGCAGCCCTTTTACATGTGTAGCCTAAGTACAGAAATTTTCCTTCATGTTAGGAGACAGATGAAACCTTGTTTGTAGTTGTAGATAAGTACTGTGGGTGTGTAAAATAAAATTATTTTCCTTTGCTTTTAAACAGGTACACAATGCTGTTGGGAAGACCCCCATTTGAGACTACAAATCTTAAAGAAACGTACAGATGTATAAGGGAAGCAAGATACAGCCTACCTTCATCTCTCTTGGCACCTGCAAAACACTTAATAGCTAGCATGTTGTCAAAAAACCCTGAAGATCGACCCAGTTTAGATGAAATAATTCGACACGAATTTTTTTTACAGGTTTGTACTGTCTAGTGTTCTAGCTGAAAAAGTATCCACACAAAAATGCATTTTTCTGATTTTGTATTGCATTTCCATAGGGCTTTACACCTGATAGACTTTCTGCTAGCTGTTGTCACACTGTTCCTGACTTCCATTTGTCAAGTCCTGCTAAAAATTTCTTCAAAAAAGCAGCTGCTGCTCTCTTTGGTGGTAAAAAGGATAAAGCCAGATACTTCGACGCACATAGTAAGTGAATTGTAGTTAGACTTAAAACTTATCTTTATTGCATCGGTGTTGTGTTGGAAATATACATCTATGCGATAGCAATGGGGCACTTTTATCTGTCTCAGTTTCCCTGGGTTATTTGACCTCTTTCTTGACAAGTATAGATGGTAGCCTGCCCAACTATGCCAGCTTACATAAGTGAATGCTTCTTATGGCATACTGACAATTTAAATTGGTCATCTGTTAGTTTGTACAGTTTATTGAAGTTTATTCTCCTAGTGACTTGTGTATAATGGCATCGCTCTTCTTGGAGACTGTGGCATGTTTAGAAGAAGCTACTGAAGGTGGACAGTGTACTTTCTGCAACTAATTTGTTATGCTTTCTATAACTGAACAGCACAGATTCGGTGTTAAGTATCTTTGTACTGTATTGCAGACAAACTAGCTAAAGAAGATGAAGAAATCTACAGGCTCAGGCATGATTTGAAGAAAACCTCAATAACTCAGCAGTCCCCCAAACACAGAACAGATGAGGTATATGCAAGTTCAGTTCAATTCAAATCCAGTAACAGTTGGGTGGAGTAGCTATAATTAAATTATATTTGACTTGGATATCAGAGCTGGAACTGTACACATTATAATCAAGCTTAAATGATTAACCGAGTTGGTTTAAGAGAGCTTAACCAAGCATCACCAAGGTATGGTAGCCTTTGTAGGGAGACTATAAATTTTGGCTTCTGAGTAATGATAGTATCTGCCTAGACTCCATTGTTGGTTATGTGGTAACTTGTCTGCCAGGTACTCTTTCTCAATATTCCAAAAACAGGGCTTCAGTTAACTAGGACTTCTTAAAAGAATAAATTGCTGAGATCTAGCTCTTGCCACTTGGTGTTCAGACCTGCACACAGCTGTTCTCGTGCTAGGGTAGGAGAGCAAAGAACTGATTAATAGTCTGTGAGATGCAAATTGAAGATCTAAAGAATGGAAAGATCTGGCATGCTGGTCTAAGCTTAGTCTAACAGCAGCTCTTTGTACTTGCTGGAAACATTAATACTAGTTTCCCTATAATTCATCATTAGTTGAGAAACAGGAGAGCCATGCAAAACTTGTATATAAGCCTTGCCTTGTGTTATGTTTGATGTTTACATGTCTGACGTCTCTTCTAGGAGATCCAGCCTCTTATCACAACAGTAGCAAAGCCGGGAGCATTGCCAGCAACTAAGCAGATTGGAGACTCTATTCGGATGATAGTCAGAGGAACTTTGGGAAGCTGCAGCAGTAGCAGTGAATGTAAGTGCAGCCAAATGTAATCTCTAGTTCTGAATCACACCTTTATTTTCTTTATGCCTCTAACGCTTGAAACAAACATCTGCTTTCATTCCCTATTTTTTATGCTTTAAATTTTACAGCTAATATTTTTTAAAAATTAAGATTGGAAAGTCATAAAGGCTAAACTTCTTAGAATTAAAATCTAGGTAACTGAGAGGTTTAGAATTAAAATCTGCTATCTGCTCTTGTCAGTCTAATAATTAATCATTCCTTTTCAGGTCTGGAAGACAGTACCATGGGAAGTGTTGCTGATACAGTCGCAAGGGTATTGCGAGGATGTCTGGAGAACATGCCAGAAGGAGACAACATTCCCAAAGAACAGCTGACAGCATCGTTCCAGTGGGTTACAAAATGGGTGGACTACTCTAACAAGTATGGCTTTGGTTACCAGCTGTCAAACCACACTGTTGGTGTCCTTTTCAACAATGGGGCACATATGAGCCTTCTGCCAGACAAAAAGTAAGAATCATTAAAAAGCCAACAACTCAGTAAGGCAGTTTAAACATGAAATACTTGTTTTTCATCACTAACCTCTTTATTTTCTTCTCTTCCAGGACAGTGCACTACTATGCTGAGCTGGGCCAATGCTCTGTCTTCTCAGCCACAGAGGCTCCTGAACAGTTCATTAGCCAAGTGACTGTACTGAAATATTTCTCTCACTATATGGAGGAGAATCTCATGGATGTAAGTTCAGCACCTTTAAGGTTTTTAGCTGTAAAAATACACCAAATGTGAACTGAGTTCTTAACATAGGCTGTTTCCTTTCCTAGGGAGGAGATTTGCCCAGCCTAACAGATGTACGCAGGCCTAGGCTTTATCTCTTACAGTGGCTCAAATCTGATAAAGCATTAATGATGCTCTTCAATGATGGCACGTTTCAAGTAAGTTTGGTAGCATCACTGTAGAAAATGTTTCTTAAAATACTTTAGCTGTAAAACTAGCTAAGTCTCACAATGACAGGAGAAACTGTACAAACAGGAACTCACTTCTCTTTTGCAGGTTAATTTCTATCATGATCACACAAAAGTCATAATTTGCAATCAGAGTGAGGAGTATCTTCTTACATACATCAATGAAGACAGGATGTCAACAACATTTCGTCTGACAACTCTTTTGGTTTCTGGATGTTCATTGGAACTAAAACACAGAATGGAATATGCTCTGAACATGCTGCTGCAGCGATATAACTGAAGTCACTGGCTCAGTTAAACCAATTGGACCCTCTTGTTCACTGTGAATCTACAGTGGAGATGATGGAACAAGTAGAATATTGATGGATGTGTGGTGGTACGAAAACTTGACTGTCCTAGTGTGCTGGGCACACATCTATTGGAAGCCTAAATCTACTTTTGGACTAAACTGTTGTGACAAGGAGTTCTTCAGGTCATAATTTTCCTTCATGTGTGTTAAAGATATATTTAACTTGAACTTGGAGTAGAGTGTGTCTGCCTGCTCTGTAAAAGAGCATCTCTAATGGATTTAAACTGTGAAACAGACATCTGGAAAGGGAGGGATGGGAGACCTCCCTTGTTGGGGATAATTGTAACAAGCAGCTTCTGGTTGCTTAACTGTGAACTATGGCCATACTTTTTTTTTCCCCTTTATTTTTCAAAAATACCCACACTTGTGGCTGGCAAAATGCATTCCTTCTTAATTTTTTTTAATTTATTACAGCCTAAAGTGAAGTATTTATTACATGTTTTTTGGACCTTGGCATTTTAAGTATCTGTTGACAATAAAGAAAATGGAAATCTGAAGCAGCATTCTCTTTCTACACTATAAGGCAACATACTGTGCTTTTGCAGAACAAAAAATCTTGCAGGTTTGCTTTCTTTATGCTATCTTTTAAAAGTCTGCTACAGCTCAGGGTGTGGATGACGGATGAACAGCTTGTCTGTTTCTATGCCCACTTCCACTCACGAACACAAGTACACTGCTGCTAATTCTAGCTGCACCCCTAAAGCAACTGCCTGTGGATCTTGCTAGGGTAATGATGTAGGCCTTTATGGTCCTAGAGGCTAAAAACAAGAATATGGATTTCTTCAAGATGCTACATCTCAGCGTTCATGTTTTACACTGGCTGAAAAGAACTCCTCACTTCAGGATAATACCTGGTGTGTGCGGTAGCTATGATAAGATTTCTCTTCTAATTGCTGTGGAAGCCCTGCTCTTACCCACCAAGGGAGTGAGTATCCTGATACCTCCAAGGTAGAATGAGTTGACTATACCTATCACTGGCCTTCTGTTGTGCTTTACTGTGTCAAATAGTAAACTCACTAAAGTAAAATCAAAAGGGTGAGAAGATTAAAGGGTGACTTAATGTCAACTTTGGCTTACATTCTACCCAACTGATTACAGAAAACTTACTGCATAAATGCAGTTGTTTAATGTTAAGTAGCTCAAAACAGCTGTGAAAAAGATAGCAATAGCCTGCTGTTTTCTGCCTTCCCACTGCTACTAAGCATGCACTTAAAGGGTAATTGCTTTCCAAAACTGAAGGCAATGCCATTTGTCAGTTAAAACCATGCAAAGATGTGGGATTATGGAGGACTCATGACTCTATGTGAGGGGAAAAGGTCTTACTTGTGGATCTGGACTTATTTCTGTTTAGATAGTAAATAGCTCCTAGACATATATAAGCACATAGCAGTCTTCAAGTAACTATTCTGTTGCAACAGGAAGCAATAGCTCAGTTGCTTACTTGACCTAGAATGAGGGCCTATTCCTAAATGCAGACATCAATTGCCATCAGTGTATCAATCAAAGTAGCTGAATGCAAGGAACAGGCAGTCAGAGTAATAAAATGCAGACTAAACAAAGTACAGATGTCAACCCAAAACACTGAGCAAAGGAGTTATCACTGGCTTGTGTGATCTTGCAGCAAGTGTGTATAAACATGAGTGGTGGCGTTGTATTGAATACCATGCATTAGGTAATATTTATTTACTTCTCAAGTCTAGACAGGAAGACCCAATAGAGTTATTCACATGGATTCATTAACGTAACTCTAGGCAGTTCAGTGAAGTTAAATATATACTTGCTATAGTGAGCAGGATTCAGCTTCCCAGCTGTCTACTTTCTTTAAGTGATAATGGCTGATTTTATTTCTGGGAGGCTAGGACTTACCTAATTCTCCTGCACACATACAGCTACTGTTGAGTCCTTTTCTCTAACAAAGTAAGATCTTTCTTTTTGTTTATGACACCAATAAGCATACAGTTTATGTGTATTTGAAACACAAAATTTACTTGAGCTATAGTACTTCCTGACGTGGAAAAAGCATTTTTAGTTTCACTGTCTCTGTGCTGGAAAAAGTACAAACCCTTATTTCAGCTGCTATAATTTCTTTTACCAAAATCATGTTTGCATTGCTATAATTGAGGCTGGTGTAAGCAAATAAACTGACTTTAAAAGCAGGATTTTTAAAACTGAATGTAAAGGCCCCAAATCCTATTGTAGGATGCTAGTTGTTTGTGGACATTTGAAATACACCTCCCTAAAATAAGTTAAGTGAATCAGCTATTTGTATGCGGTGTTTATGTGTGGTACCAGGGTACTGAGTGTTTTCTACATTCTTATGTAACTTTCCGCTTAGTGCAGCTTCTGCTCTGTATTCTTACCTCATTTTTTATTTTCATATTGCAAAATAAGATGTTTAGATCAGGTTAAGGAGAAACACCCTTTTGAAAGTACACCTTTGCCCTAGACTCTGAGCCCAAGGAGGGAAAGCCACTTAAAAATTCTTAGTATAAGAACTTGCATCAGGAACAAAGGTTCTCAAATTCTTTCCCAAGTTAGATCCTGTCCTAAATAAGATACTCTGGTGCACTGCTTGACCTTTTTTTACTTAAATACATAACATCCCTTTTGTAATTCTGCATATTGGAAGATTAATGTTAGAAAAGTGCTTGTCCGCATCCTCTATATGACAAATGTCCTACCTTCTCTAGAAAGACAGTTATATGGTCAGCATTTTGTGCTTGTCAGGCAATTATTCTAATCTTTTCTATTGAAACCCAGAGAAAACACAGCATAAAACTTTAGGTTGGGAGCATATGTACTTGATTGGAAATGTGGGGATTAAAAGATTAGGTAAAAGTTAGCACACACATTTCTCTGTTGTGAGTGGTCGGCACATGAAGTAACATTGCCAAGAGAGAAAGAAAAATTCTCTCTTATCAAATCTCTCTTATCAAAATATCTTTATGAAGTTTTAAAGTACATTTTTGCAAATATATGTCCATACTTGTATGACCCAGAGCACTAACCTGCCAGGAGCAAATCAGTCAAGAAAATTATTCAAATAGGTCATGATTCGACAGTAACAAAATATATTACCCAGTGATGCCACTAGTTACTCAAATATTCTAGGCATTCTGTAATCCTTTTCAGGGTTCTGAAATTATTCCATTTCATGAAATCACTTTATGTAATGTATATGAGAAAAAACCAAAAAGAGCTTGGGTATACAGTACTTGCAATATTGAACAAGGTTTCCGATTTTCACCAGTTTACTTAGGAAACTAGAAAAAGATTCTGTCACTTTAAAGCTATTTCGTTACTTCTGCAAATAGTCCTTCAGCTGCCCATCAATAATAGGGAATTTTGTGCCCGATTAAGTGGATTCTAAATGTAAATGTGAATTTAAAAAAAATATTATATGTCCTTATAAGTAATTATGGACCCCCAGGTACATGCTGGGGATTCAAGTAGAATCATGCATAGCATAGAACAGCTTTTTTTTTTTCTTTTTTACTTTTTTTTTTCTTCTCTTTTTTTTTCTTTTTTTTTTCCCCCCTGGTTTTATACTCTCTATGCCTTAGTAATATCAACAGTGGCAAACGTATCTTTGATTGAATTGCCACAGTGTTAGACCAATACACAGAAATCAAGAGGTTAAACTCCCTTAAAATATACATATTTAAATCCATTTAAATTTTGAGACAAATATCATGGATCATGAATATTTGGAAATTAGTATAATAGAAAATAAAGACTTAGTCTCTTGGATTTACCCATGTAAATTAGCTTCAGTATGGAAACAAAATTGATTTGAAAGATTCTGTCCTACTGACATAGCATTAGGCTACATTTGAAACTGGTTTTTTCCTCTACTGTGAAATCATGGGGGGAAAACCCCATTTTCCATCATCTATCTCAAGCAGATGAGAATGGGAATAGGGTATTATCCTGTTTACTATTTGAAGAAACACCTTGATCTGTCATGAAGAAAACATACAAGAGTTAATGAAAACAATACCTTACACAAAGACATTATTAGTACCAAACTGTCCCAGATGAACAGTTTCTAAACTCTTTTTTCAGAGGTTAAAAAGCAACAAGGTTTTTCATGGTTGCCTTCACTAAGGATTCTGAGTGGGAGAACTGAATGAATTCGCCCAGACTTCACCAGATTGTGGGGCTGACTTCTTATGTCGCAGGCCAGAAATGAAGATTAATCCTCACTCTGCCTCCCTTACATATACTGAGTGATCATGAAAATGACTGCTTAATTTCTGTTGACAGTTTCAAAAGTCAGATAAAGGAAAAGGTGGGATAAGTGTTCTCCATTGGTGAGTGAATGGGTGCATGGGTGTTTCTCTCTGATAATCTTAGGCAGAGGTGGGCTGGTTTTTGTCTCATTCCCCATCCTGGGGAATAAATACCAGCTCATGTAAACTGTTTAGCTGGATTTGAGAACACTGGGTCTGAAAACCTATCACAGAACTAGGTCTTCCTAAACAAAATGCTCCGAAGTGCTATGATAATACAAATAACCCCTTTAAAACCTGGTCATCTCAGACACCTTGGACATTCTTGTGGACCTTTCTTCTGAGGGACTCAGTTCACAGTATTTCACATCAAATGACCACCACAGCAACAGTGTTAATAAGATGAATAAAAGAAGCTTTGACTTCACTTTTTTCAATCTTACTTCCAGCTCAGGGAGACCTCACCGGCTCCTGGTCATGTTTCACTGATTTCACAGAGACAAGAATTAGAATCAAATTAATAGTAAACTCTGACAATTGATGAGAATTCTACACATATAAAATTTTCTGCTGATACAGTAGCCTCTGTAATTTATAGCCTATTATGATAAGACTTTTTTCTTCTTTCTTATAAACAAAGAAATTTCAAAGAAATTTTGTGAGTTTGAAATGGCCTTCAGCAGAGAAATGAAAGTGGCAGGGCCTTTATAGTGGGATTCTGGTTTCAGTGGACTAAGACAACTGAATTCTGATGGGAGAAGAAGGGGAAATTATATTGTATTAAGAAGTAGACTGTGGCAGAGGAAAAAAAGTCAATGAGAGCAGGAAAAGGGAAGCAAGGTTGTGCCATCAAAGCAAGTTTAATCTTCTATGGAAAAAAAAAGCAATTTGCGTATCTTCCTCAAAGCCAGATTCTTATGTCTGCCATTACATTAAGTCATGGGTAGCTGCAGTAAAAGATGCATGAGAGGTGCAATAAGCGGGTAGAACAGGAAAGGCTGGACTTTTTAGTACAAGAAATCCAATGCAGTTGAGACAAGCTCAAGGTAATTTAATTGCCTTGTATTATATATTAGCACAGGCTGCAACAGTTATGTTTGATGTTGTTTTACACAGAAAATTTAAAAACCTAGCCTGATTTTCAGATGCCATGACCTCTGTTAGTTCTGAGCATCTGTGGATATAAAAGTGGATGCCCTCTGCTTACAATCAAGGCTAGATATGTCATAACAGGACACAGGGCATGATGGTGTCAGGCAGTGGTTATGGGAAAAGGAAAGTACACAGAATAATTATAGGATTATTCAGTCTTATATGATGCTGTTTCTGTCTCTCTAAGCATTTGCACTGAACTCATACTCACACCTGATCATCTCCACTACATGTCAATTCCTTCTTGTTATTGTTAATTACAAATAATTAGAAGGTTAGCTTGGCAGGGTGAGTCATGGCACAAGCAGGTATGTGGGAACATGGGTTTACAGAGGGGTTCTGGAAAAAGTGAAGGAGCTCAAAACACAGGAGGAAGGGAAGGTGCTGGAGAGCCATGCTTCAGGGGAGGGAAACCTGGGACTGAACCATGAGGGAGGGCTTGCTGGGACTGGTGGAGGGGGAATCCTGTGAGACAGAGGCCCCCATTTTGAACCCTGCCTCAAAGCAAACATTGTAAAGGAAATGGTGGCAGCAAGGCAGCAGACAGTCAGACGAGTTGTGTGGTGAGAAAGTGGCAGGCAGGTCCAGGGCAGGGCCCACAGCAGGCCCAGAGGGATCCAGGGGCTGTCCAAGGGTGGCTCTCATTGCAGGTGTCACCCTGGAGCAGGGATAGGGCAGGTCTGAGGTGCCCTTGCAACAGGACCTACAGTGGGGGAGACCTGCTTTCAGCTACCTTTGCCACACGAATGAGAGAGTTATCACTGGGCTGAGGAGGAAATGCTGAAAGTGCTCTTTGAGGGAGAAAAAAAATAGCAATTAAGAGCCACAAAGGGTTATAGATCCATGATAATTGATCCATGATCAACCAATAAAAGAGAAGAAGGACTGAGTGAGAGCTCGTGTTTGGAGCAGTGGAGTGAGCTTGAGTGTTATTTCACGCTTTGTGTCAAAGAAAGGTGTTTGAGGATGTGAGATGACAGAGAAGGCAGTCAGCATGTTCTATGGGTGATAAAAGCAGTTATGGACCAGAGGTGAAATACTGAGTGTTGTGATTAGAGAGAAGACAGTAACAGGGATCAAGGAATAAAAGGGAATGAGTCAACTGAAGAAGTTCAAAATCATAATAAAATGAGAACCTGGCCACATTAAGTGGAGCTGAGAAGAGAAGGGAGATACTGGAAGTTAGTTATTAGCAGCCTTTCTTCATCTGCTTCCAGGAGAGACAGGAGAGCGGTGCCAAAGTGGGTCAAGAGGAGAATTAGCAGTGCGAAAGTGAAGGCAGAAGACACAGTCATTGTGCTGGCATGAAACAGGAGTGCAGCTGGACAGTCGAAAACAGAAGGAATACTGAGGGATTAAATTCCGCTCCAGGTTCTGGAGAAGGTGCCCTGTCAGGACACACTTATTACACACAACATGCATCTCTGAGGAAATTAAATGTGAAGTAAGTGTTTAGAGGATTTTCACATTCTCACTAAAACAAAGGATTAACAATGATCCAGTTAGATTAGTGGTGCCAGCACTGGGGACCAGTATTGCAAGACAATGCATTACTATTCTGAGTCACTGGTTTCGTTCTCACATGGGCCTTTATTAACTGCAAATCTTTACCTCCTGATGGTTGCCTCATGTGAAATGAGTTGGTGGCTCATTCCTGTTCATACTGAGAAGGTATCCACATTACAAAAATCATCACTGCTAATTACAAGCCATTTGCATTAATTGGTATCTTTGGTGGAAGTCTTCAGAGGGAAGAAGGCTAATGACTAAACAACAGGCATGGCAACTAAAACACCCTTGTTTCCATGAAGTTGCTCCTGAATGGTCTGGGACTATGTGGAGTATTTGGGGTAGGCGACCAGGGAAATGGCAGTTTTTGCCTGAGATGTGTGAGATACAGGGTGCCATTTTTAGAACCAAACACTGATTTTCTGAGCCTAAACTTTCAGCAGTGATGGTGACTGATGGCTTTTTGTATGCTGTACATGTTCTGGACTGCTACTTGCAATGGAAAGAGCTTCCCATGTCCTCATACTTTACTACGGTTTATTGTCTGACTTTTTGGTTGTTACTGTTTTCATTTGTCTGTCCAAGTAAATAACTTCTGTTTTCTAATTGATCTGTAAGTGAAATTAGTGTCGTCTTATTAGATTGCTTCTTTTGTCTCAGGTTTCCCTTTTTGTATAGTTTCAGATGTAGAACTGCAGTAGAAAATTCTACTCTTCAATGAGACAAACTGAAATAAAGAAAACAGTAAACTGCCTGTCTCCTGCCTCGCACAGCTAAGATTATCTGAAACATTTTGTACAGACCAGCAGTTGGTGGCTTAAACAGTGTTCCAGGAGGTGTGTGGACATCGGAAACAGAATTACCGGAAAAGGGTAACAACTCAACAACAAGAAACAGGGGGCGTGTACAAAATAAATGCCTGTAGCATTATTCTCTCTGGGACTCATGGTCTGTTCCCCTTCTTAAATGTTCACAGAATCACAGAATATACCAAATTGGAAGGGACCCATGAGGATCATTGAGTCCAACTCCTGATGCTGCACAGGACCATCTCCAAAAGTCGCACCATGTGTCTGAGAGTACTGTCCAAATGCCTCTTGAACTTTGTCAGGCTTGGTGCTCTGACCACTTCCCTGGGGAGCCTGTTCCAGTGCCCAACCACACTCTGGGTAAAGGACCTCTTTCTAATATCCAACCTAAAACTCCCCTGGGACAACCTCTCAGGCCTGGGACAACCACATTTCCTCGGGTCCTGTCACTGGTCACCACAGAGGATCAGTGCTTGCCCCTTCTCTTCATCTCGCAAGGAAGTTGCAACTGCAATGAGGTCTCCCCTCAGTCTCCTCTTCTCAAGGCTGAACACACCAAATGATGTCAGCTGCTTCTCATATGGTTTCCCCTCAAGGCCCTTCATCATCTTTGTTGCCCTCCTTTGGAAGGTCTCCAATAGCTTAATATCTCTCTTATGTTGTGGTGACCAAAACTGCGCACAATATTCATCTCCCTCAACCAGCTTTGCCTGATGGCCCTCAGAACAGAGTTGGTTCTCCTGGCTGCCAGGGCACTGCTGACTTTTATTCAATTTGCCGTTGGGCAGGACCCCCCAGTCCCTTTCCATGGCACTGCTATCCAGCATCTCATTTCCCAGTCTGTCCATACCTCCAGAATTACCCCATCCCAGATGCAGATTCTGGCACTTTCCCTTGTTGAATTTCATCTTGTTGGTGATTGCCCAGTCCTCTGATTTGTCAAGCCCTCTCTGAAGGGCCTCCCTGACTTTGAGGGAGTCAACAGCTTCTCCCAGTTTTTTGTCACCTGCAAACTTGCTTAGTATCCCTTCCAGTCCTGCGTCCAAGTCATTTATGAAGACGTTGAGGAGCACAAGGCCAAAGAGGGAGCCCTGTGGAAACCCAGTAGTTACAGGTCACCAATCACCCCATTCACTGTTACACTCTGTGCTCAACCCATGAGCCAACTGTTCACACACCACATGCTGTGTTTATCCAACTGTGTGCTGGACATTTTGTCCAGAAGGATACTGTGAGAGACAGTATTGAAAGGTTTACTGAAATCCAAGAATCTTACACCAAATGGCTTCCCTTGATCGCCTGAGTGGGTTACCTTGTCATAAAAGGAATTCAGGTTTGATAAGCAGGACTTTCCTCTCATGAAGCCCTACTGGCTCTGACCAGTGATGTATCCATCCAACTCACACCTGGATTGCTGAAGATTTCGTAGGATATCTCTTTAGCATTTAAAGGTTCTTCTGCAGAGTTTTCTACTCCAGAAATTCTTCCTGGGTACTAACAGATTGCTATGTGGAATACACCTGTCAAATAAGAGGCACTAGCACATCCATATTGAAAAAGTAAGACAGACTACAAAGAGAATTTGTTTATCCTCCTCTTCTTGCCCAGCATTTTTCCTAATTACACTCCTGGGGTCTCAAAGTCAGAACTTGGAGAGTGGAGAACTTGATGACCTTGCTTTTGGGGGAAGAAAATTATAATGCAACCAAACCCATGGAAAGACCCTATAGACAGACCTGGCGTTTTCTACTTAACCCTCATTCTTTCTACAAACTCTGTATTTATGCAGTGGACTTATTGAAACCAGGGTCATAGAAAAAAAAAAAAAAAAAGAGTGATCCTGTAATTGTGTGCCTAGTTCATGGTGTTTTGTTTTACTATTTCCTAAGGTTGCACATGAGACATTGCAATTTTTATTATGTTTAGTTGCAGAGATTTTTAAATGCTGTTTTTGAACCAATTTTGGCTTTGTTAAACTAGAAAATAGAGTAAATTATAATCAGTGTATTGTCTACCACTTAAAAGATATTTAGACATTTTATTAAATTAATTCTGTCTTTAATAGCCTAAAAAAGAGCATTTTCATGTTTGTAATTCCTATAGTGCTTATGAAAGGGTTTGTGAGTTCACTAGAGAGAAGGGATCAGGTATCCAAAATTTTCTACTAGTCAACAGATGTAAAACAACCATAAAACTCTAAGTCCTTTAAATCTTCTGCTTTCCAGAATTCTTACAAAGTAAGATTATAGCAGGCACAGAGAATAAGTAGAATAACTCAGCCTAATATTATCTCGATGCGAGCAAATCCATAACATAGGTTAAATTCAGTGAGATACTCCACAGTAAATTGTAGCACAGCTTTGACTTCTTTTCTGAATAAAACAATAAAGAAATGTAAAGAAATTTTATCATGTCGACCAAGCTTGACTTATGGTCTCATTTTAAGAAGGAATGTCTGTCTATGATGAATGCTTCTCAAAAATGAAGGGATGTGAAATCTTAATTTAAATGGAATAGACATTCCTTATTACATTAGGTGCTTATATGAGCAAATCGTGCTCACCTGAGTTACTTTTAACAGTTCCACTGATACCAGGAAAACTGCACTGAGAAAGGGAAGATATATTTTTTGCCAGAGATCTCATTAGGTAAGGGCCTGAGATAGCAGGAATGCAACTAGTGCTGTTGATCTCCAGGGGTGGATAAGTGTCTTTCTGAAGCAAAAGGACATGGGCCCACTTCTCGTGAGGAACTTTCCAAGCAGTTGCCACCAGTTACTGCTGTTCCCTGCAAAGTTCTTCTGGTTTTAGGAAATGTTCAGACAGTCTCAAGGTGTTGAGTTTGTATCTCTTGTTGCAGCGGTGTGAACTAATTATAGACATAGAATAATTGTTGGGTAGTAAGGTGGAGAAGAAACAACAATAAGATTATGTGGTCACTTGGCAAGGGGTGGTGCTTGGTATAATGTAGTTAAGAGGGATTTTTTATTTGTTGTTTTATTCTAATTAAGATGTATGTCCAGTTTGCTAATATTATTAAGATATTGTGAAAGAAGTGTTTCTGGGAAATGGACTTAAGAGTTTTCAGGACAGTGAACTTGCAGAATGACTCAGGACAGGCAGTCTGGGCAGAGGGCACAAGATGATGAAAACCCTCAAAAAAAAAAATTGTTGTTGTACCAAGATACAGAGGCTGCTGGCACTGGCAAAGTAGGGAACGTATGCCATAGAGTCACACATTTGGGTAACAAGACAGTGCAGTGGTGATAAGCCTTGACACCAGTAAGATCAGTGAACCATTAGCATAAATAAAAGGCATGATCAAGTCCAGATATACCACTTTTGAGAAAATGTGTTCACAGGCAGAAGCCAATAGGCTCAGACTCCTTTTGCTTGAAGCCTGTCAGAAACAATCATATCTGGTCCTTGTAGCTGTCATCCCAAGGACACACTGAAAAAGGACAGTTTAGTTACAGCTATATAGCTTATGGATGGAACTGGCTGGCACTCAGGCTGCTCAGAATGGGCAGTGGTGATCATCTGCCCATCTATGTGAATGTACTGACTCTGCAACTAAGTCCGAAATCTTTAGTTCCATATCTAGAGTATTTTTACTCTAAATTTGCAACAAATGGAAAATTCTTGTTGTGGGTTTACTCGGGACC
>VYXB01002671.1:14154-28077 GCA_013397135.1 Pachyramphus minor
GGATCCTAGAAAAGCCTGATTTTCCCCAGAAAAGACTAATTCCCCTTTTTCTTTTGCTATTGCAGAGATCCAGTCCCAGCTCCGTTTGGTGACCCATGGCGTGGGCTGTTTCACCGTCTTCGTCGGCCTCAACGGCTCAACAGAAGAGTTGGGGCTGGAGCCCACCAACTACTTCATGTACCCAGGGAGTGACCTGGATGGAATGTAGGTTTGGCTTCACCTTGGACCTGCTTCATTGAGCATAAGGAGATGAATTCCTGGGCGGTGACTCAGAAAACAGGGATTCAGCTGTAATGAGGATTCAGGCAAAGGTATGCACCAAACTTCCCCTCAAGCCTTGCATCCCCCTGCAGCATGAAGCGCTACATGGGTTCATCCAGAGAAGAAGCTGCCAAGAACATGCCTCTCCTGTTTGTCACCTCCCCCTCATCCAAAGACCCCACCTGGGAAATGAGGCACCCAGGTAAGGCTGAAGCCCAACCACAAATGCTTGTGAGGGGCTCCAAAACTCTTGTTGCAGTTTGGTGACCTCCAGCAAGGAGTTTCTCCTCAATATCTATCGTCAAAGCTGCTGAGCAGGTGGCTCATTGAATGCAGTCTTTGAGATACCTGGATGAAGGACATGGAACCCCAAAGACCTGGGGACATCCCCTGGGTTTGGGTGAGGAGGGTTTGGGGCAGCAGGGTGGGGTGAGTGTGGGCAGAGGGATAAGTGCCCCATCCTTGTCCTCCCACAGGTAAATCCACGCTGGCCATCGTCACCTTCGCCAAGTATGAGTGGTTTGAGGAGTGGAAGGACAAGCAGGTCCACAAGAGGGGTGATGACTACGAGGACCTGAAGAAGACCTTTGTGGATGCTGTCATGCAGACTGTCTACAAGCTCTACCCCCACATTAAGGGCAGGGTGAGGAAACTCAGGGTTTGGGGGTCCTAAATTTGGGCTTCAGGGGTCCTCCAGCTTGTCTTTGGGTCCCCTCTACACACCCAACACTGCAGCTGGGGCTGAACCTGCTGGACATGAGGTCCAGCATTATGCTAAACCATCACTGCCGCCTCCTCATGATGTGAGGGCAAGTGATCATGGAATCATGGAGTGCTTTGGGTTGGAAGGGACTTTAAAGCTCATCCCATTCCACCCTCTGCCGTAGGCAGACACACCTTCCACTAGATGAGGTTGCTCCAAGCCCTGTCCAACCTGGGCAGACTTGGATGACTGTCCCAGGATGATCCTTCAGAACCAAACCTGGGCAGAACCACCACCCAAGGGTCTGCAAGGGAATTCATCTCAGCCCGTACTCCCCAAAAACAGCTTTTGGGAGCACAAGACTTCCCCCCCGCTGTCCCGGTACCCTGCAGACCACCCTATTCCTCCATCCCTGCAGATTGAGTACCTCTCCGGTGGGACACCCCTCACCAACCAGCACTACCTCGCCAGCCCCTGCGGGGAGTTGTATGGTGCTGACCACGGCATCCCCCGCCTGCAGGCCGAGGTCATGGCTGCTGTGCGGGCAGAGACGGCTGTCCCCAACCTCTACCTGACAGGTGACAGGGCCAGCAGTGTCCTCAGATGGGGACAGCTCTGGGGGAGCGGGGTGTGGGGCAGAAAACCTCCAATTTTGAAATGGAATAAAGGGAAGAGCCGCTGCGGTGCTGTGAAGCAGTGAAGAACTGCTGGAAAAGTGGAGTTCCATAGTCCCGAGGGGAGGAGGAAAGGGCTGTGATCCTCCAGCTCTGGGAGGTTGTCTCCTTGCCCAGTGCCAGATGGGGCAGGATGAAGCCCTTTTCCTGCTGGGGAGAAGGAAGGGGTCAAACAGGGAGAGGGTTGTGGGTTCAAACCCCAGGGTTGGTGTGGGGGTATCTGGAAGGTGGGGAAGGTGATGCCCAAACCAGCATTTGTGGCCAGCTGGGATAGAATGGGGAGCGAGGGCTGCTCACACGGGGGCCGTGGCCGCTGCTCCCTCCTTCCAGGGCAGGATCTGTGCCTATGTGGCTTCATGGGAGCCCTGCAAGGAGCCGTTGTCTGCGCCAGTAGCATCCTCAAGCGCAACCTCTACGTTGACATCGTGAGGCTGAAGAAAAGCTTGGAGGCCACCAATGCCAAGAAGGGAAACTAATACCTGCTGTCCCACCATCAGGAACCCCCCACTCCCCGCCACATCACCCCCACCTCCACATTCTCCCCTGTCACACACCCGTAGCAGGTCCATCTCTGTACAAAGCCAAGGATTTCAACCCAGGAAGATGCCATTCCCATTCCCAGCCAGATTGTCTTGCACCTCTTGCACCTGAAATGCATCCCCTTCCACCACCACCTCCAGTGCTTGTCCCTGGCCATGAAGAGGGTCTCCAAGAGCTGCCCCGCAGAGCCATGGCCAGGAGAGAAGTCCAGGTAGCCCCCAACCAGGCAGCACCAGCAGGTAACAGCATCGAGCAGCAACACCCACAGAACCGGCAGCACCCAGGGCTGCTGGATCCCACCAGTGGACATCAGAAGAGCATTGACCTCCACCTGCATCCCCCAGCAAACATCCACCTTCGCCTGCAGCCCCCAGAGCTATTTGAGAGCAATGGTACTTGTGGGCTGTCCGGTGCTTCCAAAATCATTTCTGGGGGCAGCAGGACCCTGATGCTCTGATATTCCTGGTGTTTGGGTGCTGCTCTCCCCCCATCACCCCATGGCATGGATGGCGAAAGCAGCTGCTCCTTGAGCAGTACAAAAGTCCTTCTGTCTCCTGGGAAAAGCTTGGGAACAGTGTCAAAGTCCTGTCTGGTTGGAAAGGGAAGCACAAGAGGTTGGAAATAAATAAAATAATGATAATGATCCTGGGATTTGTGCCTCGTGACGAGTCAGGAGGGCTGGGTGATGTGAGGGGGAGGGGAACAGGAAGGAGAAAGGAGAGCCCCATCCTCGTGAGCATATTGCTGGGGGTTTATATTGCACACTTTTAGGGAGGAATAATTGGACAGAAAGGCTGTACATGGGGAACCCGAGGAAAAGCTGTGGCCCATGAGGATTTACCTCACTTGTCATGTCCTTGGAGCAGGCAGGGATGGGCAATAAGGCTGGGGAAGCTGGATGAGGCTTTTTTCCCCATGGTCAGCCATGGAAAGAATTCCCTGGTAGTGGGGGGAAAAAGACTTGGAGAGGGTAAGGAAGGCAGTGTAGGATCACCTGGGTGCTCCTGGTGTTTCCATCTCCTGTCCCTCTCATTTCCACCATCCCCTTGGAGGATAAAAATCCTCTTTCTTTTCTCTCCTGTCTGAGCCTAGGGGTACTGTGCCCCTCTCCCACCCTGTGCCTCACAGGTGCCATCCCACTCCCAGGTGACAGAGAGGACATCAGAGCTACGTCACCCAGCTGAGCAGGATCTGCTCCCAGGCTTCCCAAAGGAGCACTTGGGGCTCAGCCTGGGGCCCGTGGGAGTTTGTAGCCCACCTCCCCATCTGAGGACCCAGTACATCCCACTGAGGACATGAGGCCAAGCTGGGCTTTGGCCATTGTCAACACAGTTGGACTCAATGATCTTAAAGGGCTTTTCTAACCCAAACGATTCCGTGTTTCCCAAACCCCAACTGTACCCATCTCCCACCTCCTGGTCCCCCACCCTCCATGACACCCTGGGGTGGCCCTGTCATTGCAGGGTTCTGCTGTGAGCATGGCAAGGCCTTTGAGAGCATCATCTCCAGCCAGAGAGGGCGGGGGCACCTTGGGCTGTGACTCAAAGCTCATGAGACTGACCCAGATTTTCCAGATTCAGTCCTGGGAGAAGTGTCCAGTGCTCCCCAAAACATCTTTGTTCAGGTAATGCAGCTGCTGGATGAGAATCTCCCCGCTTTGTGCTTGGTTTGGGCAGAACTGGACTGGCACAGCACAAGGGTTAAAGCTGCTACCGGTACAAATCTGGTTTAATTGTGAATTTTGGTACCTCCTTGGGCCATTCCTCACTCCCCAGCTTTCCACCAAAAACCTCCATCACAATTCTTTTATGCTCCAGCCCTCTTTTTTGATGCTTTCAGCAATTTTGAAGCCTCCTTGCTCACTGCAAACCCTCCTCTCCCAGCCTCCCACCATCCCTACATGTGCCCCTCCTTCAGGGTAGAGCCTCGGTCATTCCCAGTGTCCCCATTTCTCCCAGTGGCTTCCACCTTTTTCACTCCTGGGGCTGAAATCACAGTTTACCATGATACAGGACATCACTGGGAAAAAATATTCCTCCCAAACACTACCTGGATATAGATGAATCCATAAAAGGTGACTTTAAATCCCATCATGATGACACTTGGGACAGAAAACCCCTGGGAGCAGGGCTGGGAGAAGCCTGTGTGTGAGTTGATGGAGTAGGGAAAAAATAAAACCCAGAGATGGTTCCTTAGCAGGGAATAGTGTGACCATGCTGGAAAGGAGCCCTGGAAATGGGCTTGAAGGCTGATCCAACAAAGAGGATTAGATCACTGAGCAAACCAGTAATTCAGCAACAGGTCAGGACCAGCAGAGAGTGTGAGTTCTGCAAACAGCCAGATCCCCAGAAATCACCCAGAATCAACCTCCCAGGGCGTTCATGTCCCTGCCAGGGAGTGGTGACAGCTGGGGATGCCCTAGGCAAGGCCCTGGGAGGCTGCTCTGAGCACCCATAGTGTGGGCAAGGGGGTTTCTGACCCTGTGCCCCACTCAGGAGAGACCCCACCTCCCAGCTCTGGGACCCAACATGAGAGGCACGTGGAGCTGGAGCAAGTCCAGAGGCCACAGAGATGCTCCCAGGGCTGGAGCCCTTCTGCTCTGGAGCCAGGCTGGGAGAGCTGGGGGTGTCCAGCCAGGAGAAGGAAAGGCTCCAGGGAGACCTGAGAGACCCTTCCAGGGCCTAAAGGGGCTCCAAGAGCTGAAGAGGGACTTTGGACAAGGGATGGAGTGACAGGACAAGGGGGAATGGCTTCTCACTCCCAGAGGGCAGAGTTAGATGGGATATTGGGGAAAAATTCTTGGCTGTGGGGGTGGTGAGGCCCTGGCACAGGTTGCCCAGAGAAACTGTGGCTGCTCCATCCCTGGAAGTGTCCAAGACCAGGCTGGACAGGGCTTGGAGCAACCTGGGCTAGTGGGAGGTGTCCCTGCCTGTGGCAAGGGGTGGAACTGGGTTGTCTGTAAGGTCTCTCCCAACCCAAACCATTCCATGATTCTTGGTTGTGGGGGTACAGGCCAACGGGGATCCCCCAAGGGAGCAGACCTGGGGGAGCTCACAGTGGCCATTCTGCCCACAGGCTTGTCAGGGGGAAAATTCAACCAAGGGTGGATGTGGAAAGTTGAATATGTGTTCAGTATGAGTCAGTAGTGCCCTGGCAGCCAGGAGGGCCAATGTGTCCTGGGGGCATCAGGCCCAGCACGGCCAGGCCAGGGAGGGGATTGTCCCACTCTGCTCTGCCCTGGGGTGGCCTCACCTCAACATTGGGGCACTCTGGGGGGACACAATGGAATGAAACCTTTGGAAAGTGTCCAAAAGAGAAAACGAGGATGGGGAAGGGCCTGGATTTGAAGCTGTGTGAGGACACTGAGGGCACTTGGTGTGTTCAGCTGGAGGGGACTGAGGGGAGAGCTCAGTGCAGTTCCAACTCCCTGGGCAGGGGCAGAGGAGGGGCAGGACTGAGCTCTGCTCTGGGGGGACCAGGGACAGGACCCAGGGAATGGCTGGAGCTGTGCCAGGGCAGGGTCAGGTTGGATTTTAGAAAAAGGTTCTTCCCCCAGAGGGTGGGTGGCACTGAACAGGCTCCCCAGGGCAGTGGGCACAGCCCCAAGGCTGCCAGAGCTCAGGGAGTGTTTGGATGATCCTTTCAGGCATAAGTTGTGACTCTTGGGGATGGGCCTGTGCAGGCTGAGGGTTGGACTCGATGATCCTCGTGGGTCCCTTCCAGCTCAGCATATTCTGTGATTCTGTGATTCTGTGGAATGTCTTCTCAGCACGAAGACAGAGACTGAGTGTGATCCAGATGGAAGCTCTGACTACCTCCCCATCCACCCCTGGACAACTGTGATGTTCACCTGCAGCCCAGATAAAGGAGAGCTCCTGATGCACCAACACCAGCCTGAAAAGCTTCCTTTTGACAAAAAAAGTAGGACAAAGCAAGGCCAGGGCACAGCCAATGTCCCTGTCCTTCCACCCCGCAGGCTGTGTGTCCTTCCAGATCCATGTTCCTGCAGGGTCCTGGAGGGAGGGGACAATCACCTGCCCCTCCACTGTCCCCTGATCTGCACGAACAGGGAGAGGTCGTTTTGTGCCAGGCCAGGGGCACCTACGAGGGGTCAAGGGAAGGTCCTACTCCATCCCCAACCTGCTGGGGACCTCTGCCCTCCTTGGGGCCTGGGGTAAAAGGGATCCTGAGGGGGAAAAGCCCAAGGGATAATGAGCAGCAGCTTGTTCCTTGTCACACATGGAGAAAAAGGGACAAGTTACATGAAAACCAACCAAAAATCCCTCTGGGAAGGTGAGTGGCTCAACCTGGAAGCACAAGAGCTACCAGGGGGAGAGTTTAACAAGCCAAGGGGAACATCTTACTTGGGACTCTCTGCAGAGTAGATTTAGGCACAGGATGGTGCAGTGACAACCAAAACCTCCCCAGCAGCATCCCCATGGCTTCCACAGCTTTGAGGGGGACCCAAACTTGCTCCTCCCCCTGATTTTCTCACCCCAAAGAGCTCCAAACTTGCAAATGCCATCTTGCTCATTTTGATGGGGTTTTAATCCAAACAAACCTCCCCAGGCCATGGAATTTTGTCTTGGAGAGGCAAAACTGCTGTGTTTGCTTGGCTGGTGCCCTGCCCATAAAGAAAATATCTGCTGTGAGATCAGCACAGGTTCAGGTGTTTGCTCATGAGGCCGTGCAAGATTCAAAGCTTTAAACAAATAAAGATCAGATAAAATAAACCCGAGGGTGGTTTGCAGTGTTTGCAGGTTCGGTTCACTTGGGATCCAGGGTGGAGGTCAGGGAGTGGATCCAGGAACGTTTCACAGAATCATGGAATCACTAGGTTGGAAAAACCCTCTGAGATCAGCAAGTCCAACCGTTCCCCCAGCACTGCCAAGGCCACCACTAACTCATGTCCCCAAGTGCCTCATGCACATGGCTGTTAAATCCCTCCAGGGATGGTGACCACACCCCTGCCCTGGGCAGCTGTGCCAGGGCTGGACAGCCCTTTCCATAAAGGAGTTTTCCCAATATCCAACTGAAACCTCCCCTGGCACAGCTTGAGGCCATTTCCTCTTGTGCTGTCAGTTGTTCCCTGGTAGCAAAGCAAAACCCCCACCTGGCTCCACCCTCTGTTGCAGCTGGCACAGGAGCAGGGGGGTTGAAGGGCACAGACCCAACTCCACCTCTCATCTCAGTGCCCAGTTTCACCGAGTTCCTCATGCACTAAACATCCTCCACTCCCTCCACCCTCCGGGCCTCTCTGCTAAACCACCTGTATCAGAATCTCAGCAATCCAGGCCTGATAAGCAGAGCCCAACCCAGGGCTCTGAGTTGGCAAATTATTTCTGATTTTATTTCACAGCATTTCCACTCCTGCACTTTGAATCCTGGGAAGTCACCCTGACACAACTCCAGCTGGCACTCACTGCACTCCGGGATGCTCCTGCCACTTCCTGCCCTCGGGAGACCTGAGGGGCTGTTCCTTCCCCACCACACCAGCTCTGCCTGCCAGAATTAAATGTTTTGAGACCTTTCCAGCCCTCTCAAATCAGGGTGGCAGCAGGCAAGGAGTTCAGCAAGTTCTTGCAGCATAATTCAGTGGTTTTTTGGGAAGTCACCCTAAGGTCATGGAGCAGAGCGATGCTTTGAGCCTCTTGTAGCAAGGCTTGGCTCAGCACTCAACCCCACATCCCCATGGGAATTTTCATTTTAATCCCCCATTTTCCCCCTCTTTTCTTCCCCCAAGCTCTCAGCAACCCCATTCCTAAGAAAATCAGTGGCCTTCCCTGTTCCCAGCCCAGCCTCAGCACCATTGCCAGGCCAGGACTGGAGAGATACAGACCAGGGAATTTCCTCCTTTTAGGAAAAAAAAATGGGGAAAGGAGGAAGTTTTTTCCATTCACTGCAGGAATGGGCACCCAGAGGTGCCCTTATCATCCACTGTGGATCATGGCACCTTCTTTCCCTTTCCACACCTCATTGGCAGAAGAAGCTGCACCACTGGAGTCTCTTTTTTCCAGTCTCTCCCGGTTTCTGCTGCTCCAAGGAGTTGGGATGTGCTGGAATCCTCCTCCAGGGCTCCCTGGAGCAGAAAGAAGAAATCCAAGAGGAGAGCTCGGGACTAAGCTCTGTTCAGAGCAGTTTAATCTTCTCTTGGGACCTGACCTCCCAGCCACCCCTGCCACCCCCTTGGCAGAGCTGGGCAGTGCCGGGCACGGTTAAGCAGACTGGAAACTTCAAATCTGCTCTGGGCTGGGCCTGTCTGGGCTCCTTCCGGCTGCACACGGAGCCCTGAGCACAAACAGCTCCAAAAAAAGGGGTGTTTTTATCAAAGTCAGTCTTGGTTTTGCAGAAAGAGGAACCAAGCTGCACTTCTGTGCCAGTTGTCAGCGGAAACCATGCAAAGAACACCAAAAAAACCAAAACCAAGAAGAAGTGAAAACTCAGTGTTTTGGGTCTTTTTAAATTCATTTATTTACTTCACCACACAGAAAATCAAAAACCAGTACAAAGAACTATAAAAATTCTGATCCTTCCAAGCAAGGTGCATTTCACTGCAGCAGAAAACAAATCATGTGCTGGTTCAAGCCTAAAAAGCAGAAATATTTGGCAAAAAAACCTCTGTACCAACAGACACCATCCATGGAAAACGTGTGTGTCCCAAGGGAAAAGGTTC
The DNA here is from genome assembly GCA_013397135.1 of Pachyramphus minor. Lineage (NCBI taxonomy): Eukaryota > Metazoa > Chordata > Aves > Passeriformes > Tyrannidae > Pachyramphus > Pachyramphus minor. Next base: position 23,006 of record VYXB01002671.1, read on the forward strand.
TGTGTACCTTGATCCTTTTAGGACAAGTTGCATAAATTAAATATAAAACTCAACAAACTGGGAGCAATTCCCAGAGGTTTAAGACAGTCTGGACTGTTGGTACAACATGCCGGCCTTAGGAATTGCTGAGGGGGGAGATTTTGGTGCTTCCTGGAGCTGTGAGGTACATCCTCATTACCCTAACGAGCTTGTGCTCAGTCCAGCCTGGGATTAAAGGTGTTTGAGGTCCAACATATTCCCTCCCCTGCTGGCACTAGGGTGGGATTCCCACAGCCTAGAGCAAGACAGGATTTGAAACAGCTCCCAGGATAGAAATGATGTAGATGGTGAGTAGATAGTGAAAAAAACCCACCTTTCTAAATTATTATTCAATTAAAAAAGAAAAAAAAAGGACAAAGCAGGCATAGAGCACACACACTCCAAAAACCCGGGTGGAGCAGCCCACGAACACAAAGAATTCCACACGTTGGAACAGAGTCACCAGACAAAAGTCAGTGCCTCCCTCCCCACACCCTGCCCTCAATCAGACCCCCAGTGAGCCTGGCTGGTCCCATGGGATCCCTGCAGCAGGAGGCTTGGTGCAGGAGTTCCCACCCTTGTCCCCAAGGGTTACATTCCCAGCCCTGTTTCCCTTCCCTCCACCTCCCCCTCCTGTTCTCAAAAACAGCTCCTGGAAATACTTCTAGCATCTGAGAAGTTTCCCAAGGAAACCCTGAGAGCTCTTTAAAGCCAAGAGGACTCTCTTCCACCCTTTGTGCTTGTCAACAGCTGGCAAAAAGGGAATGGAGGAGAATTTTTGGGTTTGGAAAGGGTCAAGCCCCCTCTCCCCTCTTGAAATGAGCCATTAGGAAATTCAAACTAGAGCTGCAGCTTTCACAGTGACCAGGAAATGGCTTCACCCTTGTCCAAGGTGACCAAAGGGCAGGTAACCAATTGTTCCTGACCCTGGGAAGGCCAGAAAAAGGCCATTCCCATCCCCCCCAGGAGGGAAGTTAACCCCCTGCGATTCTTCCTGTGCAGTCAGTGAGGAAGTAGGGGATTGGCACACGGCTGGCATCAGCTCCAGGCGCAGGTGGGTACCCATGTGAGGAGTTCTGAATTCCTCAAATTCATTTTTGTCTGCCTATATCAGAAGAATTCAACGCAAAAGCCAGGCAGGCACTTTGTGCCCTCTCCAGAAATGTTCCAGCTTCAACAAACCTCTTGTGAGCAAAACTACAGGAATAAAACCCACCTCACGGGTGTGACTGGGGCACCAATACCGCTGGCAGCCCTTGATCCAACCAGTACCAGTCCAACACAACCAGGAGAGGAGGCTGAGGGACTGGAAGCTTCACTCATCCCAAACTCCTCAGGTATTTATGTTCCCTCCTTGCTATGTTTGACAAGGGAGAGGAAACAATCTCCCCAGGTGCCTCCTGCTACACCACCCCTGACTGGGCATGGAGCTTTCCCAGCCTGACCCCTTCCTTCACAGCACCACACCACAACCAAAACCTCCAGTGCAAACAGCTCAGCCGGGAGGACTGGGAGGAAAAACACCCACGTGGAGCATGAAGGGTTGGAGCTACACCTGTCTCAGTCAGAGAGAGAAACCCCAAATCTGGGTCTGGGGTGGATCAATTCCAAATAAGTGCAACCACCACGCTCCCAACCTGAGCATCCACACCCAATGGACAGGGCAGGAGGAGGTGACCACAGCAGCTCCATGCCCAGGCAAGGGACAATCCCACAGCTCTTTGTGCAGCAGATCCTTATTTTCCTCCACAAGAGGAGGGGTCAGTCCAGCAGATGGCAAATTCCATTGCATTGGGATACACAAGTTCTGGGAATGCTGGGACTGGCTTTTCCTGCAGCCAGACACCCAGGGGGAAAACAAGGCAGCTGGGAAAGGAGAAATTTAGGAAAGTGAGAGGTTTTATCAAGGTGCAGGTGCAAAACAAAAAATGTTTCCCCTCCTTCCTGTGGATTTCAATCCACTGGAATTCGAGGCAGCGCAGCAGTCCCATCGCTGCCTGTTGTCATCCCACTGAATGTCCAAGGAGGAATCTAAATCTGGAAAGGCAAAAGGAAAGGTTTAAATTACTTGAAAGCTCAGAATTGCTTTGTTGCTTTGCCCAGACCTCGGGGCTGGAGAGGGCTGATGAGCTCCCAAAGCAAATACTAGCTCGTCTTAATTTTCTTCCCTTTCCTCTCCCCCTGGCAGAAAATAACATCTGCTTTGAAGGACAAGAGGTGAAAAAGGTTTCAAGGGGAAGAAGGAAGGGATTTTTCCACAAATCCTGCCCTTCACCCACTACAGACCCCTTTGAGTCAGTCACTTGTGTCACTGTCAGTCATTTGAGCCAGGGACAAACTGTTGCAACACAACAGGGCTCGAGACTCTCCCACCTCTGCCCTCGTGGGCTGGGTCAGCTCTGCCAACAGTTCTCACTACTTTGGTTTCCCTTTCCTGATAAAACCCTGTTCCTTGACCAAAATCTGCTTTCCAAAACTGACTGACTCAGGGTTTTAGGACCATTTTTAATGCAAGGGGCCTTTTCCTCCAGCCTTGGGGGACACAGTCCCTGCTTTGGGCTTGGTCTCACCTTTTGATCCAGTCTCTGATAATCACCAGATTTGGGCCGTCGACCAGTTTTTGATCTTTTTCCTTCCAGGGCAAAAGCAATGATCTTTGGAGAGAGAAAAACAGGGACAGGGTGAGTGGGGGAGCTGCTTTATCTCCTTTCCAACACAGGCTTGTCTGTGGTTTTTCACTCACCTGCTCCTATAACCCCATTTCCTGTGAAAAGGCACTTGAAATAAATAAATGCCAGTACTTGACCCCAGCTAAGATGGATAATGAGGTTTGCTCAACAAGCACAAAACAGTAAGAATTTGTTTCCTTTCTCCTCCCTCAAAAGAGCTTTATGAGGAAAAACAACCCCAGTCTTGTGCAACCTGCTGTAGAAAACTCACTGTCAGTGACTGGGGATTTCATAACCCTTTGTGTTTTCACCTTTCAGCTGAAAACCAGCAGCAGAGCTGAGAACACCCCGTTTCAACAGGGGTCCTTTCCTGGTTACAACCCCCCACCCCGCTTCTCACACTGCTGTCTGACCACGTGAACATGAACCACACTGGGAACTACCAGTGAGAAACCAGTCAGGGGGAGGGGAAAGGACTGCATGGGTTCCAATCCCAGTCCTCACGGGGATCTGGAGGGACGGGGCTGGAGCAGGGTCACTCACCTTCCGTTTGTTGTGATAGGCCACGTACAGGGCGGCGACAATGACGGCCGTGGTCACCAGGTAGGCAAAGAAGTGGCTGCTCTCTGAGCGGGCCCTGGGCATGGAGGGAACACTCTTCCCTCTCTCCTGATCGAAGGAGGTGTCCCTGCCCTGTTCCCTCTCAGTGTCTTCCTCTTCGGGGGTCTCGTCATTGCCCAAAAAGCTGTCGCTGTCTGCAGTGGAGCTAACTGACTGGGGGGGGGAGTTTTGGTCCACCTGGGAGTTCTGATTGTCCTGGCTGCTGGGCTGCTTGGCACCATCACTGCCCTGGTTGTCACCAGGATTGCTCTGGTTCTCACCAGCACCACCCTGGCTCTGGCTCTGGGCCTGCTGCCTGTCACTGCTGCCCTGGCTGGTGTTCCTGTTTGTGGGGTTGGTGTCCTTGTCCTTGTCAGCCTCGTTTGTGTCACTGCTGCCCTGGTTGGTGCTCTGCTCCTTGTTGCTGCTCTGGGTATTGTCCTCATTTGGTTTTTTGCTGCTCTTGTCATCCTCACTCTTGGTACTCTCAGCCTGGGCATCAGCTCCTTTCTTGTTACTGCTGTCCTGGCTGCTCTGGTCGTTCTTGGGACTCTCCTGCCTGTTGTCATCCTGGCCATTGTTGTTGTCACCACCCTGGCCATTGTTCGCGCCACTGTTGCTGTTGTTGTTCTCCTGGTTCTGGCCGTTGTTCTGGGCCTGGTTGCCCTGGTCACTGGTGCTGCTGTCTGGGTTGTTGGCCTGGTTGCCAGTGCTGCCGCCTTGGCCTCCCCTGCTCTGTCCTTCCCCACCCCCATCGCTGCCTCCACTGGCCCCACTGGTGCCTGTGCCACCCTGGGCATCCACCGCGCTGTTGCCTTTGCCTGGGTTGTTCTGCGACTCAGCTTCCTCCTCCTTCTTCTTCTTGTCTTCATTGCTGCCCTGTCCAGGCACATTTGTGTTCTGCTGCTCACTGGCCTTCTCGTTCTCACGGGCCTCTGTTCCACCGTTCGTGCCCGTCTGGGGCTCTCCTGGCTGGGAGTGCTGCCCTCCGTCCGTGTTGGGCGCATTCGTTTGGTCCTTGTCGCTGTGTGTGGGTGCTCCCGCCTGCCCGGTCCCTCCGTGCCCCTGGCTGCCTCCTCCTGCCGCTCCCGCTCCAGGCTGCTGCGCTGCCCCGCTGGCTGGGGAATTGTTGTCGTTCCCCGCTTGCTGCCCCTGTGCTGTGTGGAAACACAGGGGGCACAGTCAGCACCGGGGGAACCTGGGGAGAGGGAAACCCCACAGAGCGACGGGGAAACCCGACCGGGGAGGGGGGAACCCACGGGGGAAAGTGGGAGGTGGAGAGGAAGGAGAAGGGAGCCCCAGGGGGGGAAGGGGGACCTGGGAAGAGAGGGCTACGAGGAGGGGACCACACGGAATCCCTCCCGGTCCCCTCCAGCAGCGGCCCCAGGGCAGAGGAGCCCCAGTAAACCGAGCGCGGTGCCAGAGCCCCCCCGGCCCACTCCCGCCCTTGCCAGCGCCCCTCCCCGGGCTCACCGGCGGCGCAGAGCCCGAGCAGCAGCAGCACCAGCAGCGGCAGCACCAGCGGGAGCGCCGGGCGCGGCCCCTCCATGACGGACCGGCCCCTCACGGCGGCCGCCGCCAGGCACGGATCTCGCGAGAGTGGGGCCGGCAGGGGGCGAAGGGAGCGAGAGCGGCCGCGCGGGGGCGGGGCCGGGTGCACGGGGCGGGGCTTGCGGCGATGGGCGGGGCTGAGGGACAAGAGACGGGCTTGTGCCGACGGGGCAGAGCTGAGGGTCTGGGCGGGGCTTAAGCAGAAGTGGAGGCGGGTCTGATGAGAGGGGGCGG
>VYXB01002671.1:28142-39752 GCA_013397135.1 Pachyramphus minor
CTGTGTCGGCGGGGGCGGGGCCTAAGGAGCCCGGAGTGACGGCGGGAGAGTCTTGGCGCCCCCTGGCGGAGCCAAGGCTGCAACGCCTACCCCCAGGGCGGGGTCACAGCGGCTTTTTGGGGTAAAACCCGCCGGTTTGGGGTCTGTTTTCAGGCCTGGAGAGTCCACGGCTGGCGGCTGTGAGCAGCGGGGCGCGGGGCTGCCCTGGAGCGGGGGAGGCTGTGGGGACGACAGGTCGGAAATCAGGGAAAGTTTCCTGTCTTTTGGTTCAGAACTGCTTCAGATAACATGGTATTTTTTGGATAACCTGTTATTTTTTAATAACCTGTTATTTTTCGGATATTATTTTATTTTTTGATAACCTGGGTTTTTGGGGGATTTTTTGATAACTTGTTACTTTTTGGATATTAATTTTTTTGATAACCTGTTGTTTTTCTTTTTGGCCTGGATAGGCACAACAGCAGTGATTCCAAAAGATTCCCAGCGGCAGCAGGAAATTGGCTGTGGCTGCCCCTGGGCACCCAAGGCTGTTTGCTCCTTTCCTCTGAGAGCTTTTCGTTCAGACTGTTACATCTCCCATCTCCAGACTAAATATCCATCTTTCCATAGAATCATAGGATGCTTTGGGTTGGAAGGAACCTTCCAGACCATCCAATTCCACCCTCTGCCATGGCAGGGACACCTTCCACTAGCCCAGGTTGCTCCAACCTGGCCTTGGACACTTCCAGAGATGGGGCAGCCACAGCTCTCTGGACAACCTGTGCCAGCGCCTCACAGGGAAGAATTCCTTCCCAATATCCCATCTAACCATGCCTTGTGTCAGCATGCAGCCATTCCCCCTTGGCCTGTCCCTCCACCCCTTGTCCCCAGTGCCTCTCCAGCTCTCCTGGCGCCCCTTTAGGCCCTGGAAGGGGCTCTCAGGTCTCCCTGGAGCCTTCTCCAGGTGACCCCCCCAGCTCTCCCAGCCTGGCTCCAGAGCAGAGGGGTTCCAGCCCTTGGAGCATCTCTGTGTCCTCCTCTAGACTCGTTCCAACAGCTCCTCCTGCTCTGCTACCTGGAACACAACCTCACCTCTACCTGATGCAGATAAAATCAAAATGTAGAAACGTTCCTGAATCCACCTGTGATCCCTGTACCAGCTGCAGGGTCTGGAGCCCAGAGCTGAACTCCCCAGGTGGATCTGATGGCCTCAAATCTATGAGCTGTGACCAGCACAGTGATGGTGGCACTGAGTGTCCTGGAGCTGTGACTGATGTCATCCAGGGTCATCTCCCAGCCAGACATCACCTGTTGTGTCCAAAATTGTCCCCACCCGCTGTCCAAGACTATCCCAGAGGATTTGGCTCATGCTGCATTCATTCTGCTGCCAAGCCATGTTAGGTATCCTCATGAAACAAGGAGCTTCAGGTGGATCTGGGAGTGCTCTTCCTGGATCTTCCTCGTGTTCATTCCTGCTTCCACCCAGTGACCCTGCACAGATCTGTCTCCTGTTTTGGATACATCAGCATGTGGGGCCATCATCCTCCAAAAGTTTGATCTCCAGCTTTTTCCCTGCCCATTCTTCCGCAACCTTTCTGCGCAATTCTCAAGACGCACAAATTACACCATCACCTCTCTGCCTTGGCTCATTTATGCCAGTCCCAACCTGTTCTCTCTGTCACCCCACGTTTTTCCATGTAGATCAATGCTTTTGCGTTCATCTGCACCTAGGATGAACTTCTCAGTGTTTAACTCCCTGGGTTGTCCTTCCCATTCTTCCGTGGTGTCTCATCCATCACATGGCACATCCCACACTGCTGAGGCCAAGCAGCAAAGTCTCACCTGTCTCCAGAAGGAATCACAGTCCTTCACGAATCCATTAGCTTCTCTAGTCACTCCATTTAACCCTAAAACAGGAAAAACCAACTGAGTTCCACACAGAGATGGAGGAATAACTGGGAAATAATCCTGCCTTGGAGTGTTGCGGATGATGTGGTTGATTTTCCTCTTTCTTTTTTTAACTCAATCTCTGGGGAATCTCAATTCAATTCAACACATTCCAACAATCCCGGCTGCTCAGCTCTGCTCATGCCAGCCTTTCCAAGGAGACCAGAACAGTTGGCCCAATTCTTTTTTGGGATTTAAACAGAGAATTGAGGCTGTTTCTCATGCCCAGCTTTCACTCATCCCCTGGAAGTCAAGAGTGACTGAGAAAAGGCCAAGTTCCTCTGGATTTACAACAATGCCTCTGGGAACGGAATTCTGCCTCAAATACCATGGATGAGGCTGACATCAGCCCAGAGCCAGGTGGCTTGCACCAGGATCCAACACTTTTCTTGGGATAAAACAGGATAAACAGGACCAGTGACCTCATCTCACCTCTCGTCCCTCACCACACGGCCTGAGCCAACGTGAGACAGTGGCTGCTGGTCCTGTATCATGAGATCATGGAATATCCAGGGTTGGAAGGGATCCACAATGACCATCAAGTCCAACTCCTGGCCCTGAACAGGACGCCCCCAAAAGTCACCTGAGTTATCACCTGAACAACAACTCTACATCCCAACTCAGCAGCGTTCTGGGGGTTCCTGGACTGGTGCTGTCTATTCTCATAAACCCTTGTGGAATCTCACTTTTTGGGGATGACTTTAAGAATAGCCACCAGGAACAGGCTGGACACACAAATCTGGCATTAATCTACACTAATTAGGGTGTTTTAACATGTTGTCCCAAGTCCTGGTGACAAGATAATAAAGTCCTCACCGTGTCCGACATGTCTGCATTCCCCATCCTGTCCCTTCCCCCAGAGGGCTAATCTGTCCAGGATAAAGGATCAAAAGGAGAAACAATTAGCAAATGGAAGAATTTAATGATGCTAATTAAAATGTATTAAGTGTAGCCACTGCCTCTGCACCAGCTGCTTTGGCAGGAGCCCTGAGAATGCGGAGTGCCAGGCTTACGCCGGTGCGGAGCAGGATAGCAGGACATCTGGTGCACTCTCCCCCTGGCCCCTGAAAAAGAGGTTTGAGGAAACCTTGGTGTTCGTGGTGGAGCCCTTAATTAGCTCCATCTCTGCAGGAGACCCCTGGGACCTCATTAGGCTTTTCAATTAGTGCCTGGCCAGCCGGAGCAGGGGGGCCTAGGGAGGGGGGAGGTGCTTGCAATTAAGCAGTCGGGAGGAGGTGACAGAAGTAACCCCACGTCCAAAAACCAGCCGGGAAAGCTCCAAGCTGGCTCCCAGATGCTCCCGCGCCCAGAGCCAGCACTCCCAGCAGTTTGCTCCCAATGAGCCATTAACTAGGTGTTTGCCAGCTCCTGGCAATAAACCCCACAAGGGCTGCAGCCTGGGGGGTTCGGTTCTAAAAGGTTTTAAACCTTCGCACGGAATCAGGGAATGGTTTGGATTAGGAGGGACTTTAAAAACCATCCAGTCCCACCCCTCTGCCATGGACACGGACACCTTCCCTTAGACCAGGCTGCTCCAACGCCTGTCCAGTCTGGCCTCGGACACTTCCAGGGATGGGGCAGCCCGTTCTACCCCAAGCACAGCTCTGTGGTAATTCATCACCTGGACCATCTCCAACCAGCAGACACCAGGCACTTCCCGAGCTTTGTTTCACTCTGGGAACAGGCAGCAATGATGGTGAATGTGATTTACCAAGGATGCAGCTGCTCATTTCCAGTCCCAGCTCCATCATTCCCATGGATGCTCCCAGCTCTCCCACCCAGCCGTGCCTCCATGGGGACCCCACGGGCACCCTGTCCCCTGTTCCAGCTGTTTCATGCCTCTCAGCTAAGGCAGGATCCAGCTGTCCCACCTCTCTTCACAACACGCTATCCCTTCCCTCTGCTGTCAGCACTGTGGGACATCATTCCTTCCCTGACCTTTTCCTCTTCCCTGGATGTGGTGGGGATGCACCCCATGAAGAAATAGTGGCAGCAGCAGCACCTCATTTCTCATGGGAAAAATTGGGGCCTCTGGCTGTAAAATTGTGGGGCTTTGGTGCAGGCTTTAAAAGTGAAATTTTGTAACTGGAAAATCATGGAGTCTCGGAATGGTTTGGGTTGGAAAGGACCTTACAGATCACTCAATTCCACCCCCCTGCCCTGGGCAGAGACGCCTTCCACTAGCCCAGGTTGCTCCAAACCCCGTCCAACCTGGCCTTGGACACTTCCAGGGATGGGGCAGCCACAGCTTCTCTGGGCAACCTGTGCCAGGGCCTCCCCACCCTCATGGGGAAAAATTTCCTCCCAATATCCCATTCCCCCTTGTCCTGTCACCCTTGTCTCAAGTCCCTCTCCAGCTCTCTTGGAGCCCCTTTAGGTACTTCCAGGGAGCCAAACACTGCTGGGGAGTGTCCTAAGCCTCCAACACCCCAGGCCGACCAGCTCCATTGCTGATCGACCAGCTCCCAGCGCTGAGGACAAGTTAAATCATGGAAAACATCATCAAAAACTTGTCCAAAACAGAGCAGTGGGGCTACCAGACCTTCTTGTCACATCATCCCAAATGGAAATACACTGGATATCCATTTTTTGTCTGCAACAAAGACAAACCCCAGAGTTTTTCCTCTTCTAGAATCATGGAATGGTTTATGTTGGAAGGGACCTTAAAGACCAATTTGTTCCAATCCCCTGCCATGGGCAGAGACATCTCCTGGAGAAACACCTCCCAGTGGACAAATAAAATCCAGAAGGACCCATTTTCCACGGATAACCACTCTGAATTCAGCATTTTCATCCAGCTGTACTGCTGCAGGCATGATGGATATATTGATCCTATGATCCATTCAACCATGACAGATCCAGCGGGTCCACCCAAAACTGGAGCAACACATCACTGGTCTCACCCTCTCCCCCAGGAGCACTGAGGCCAGGAGGGTTTGGTGACCAGTTCCTTCTCCTCTGGCAGGGATAATCCCATCCCGTCTCAGCTCTGGAGCACTGCGAATGCACTGGAACAGATGTTCCTTTTCCGTATGGGAAAACGCTCAGTAAAACAAAGGAATATTCTCCTGCTGAAGCCTAACATCTGTTTGAAGCTGTCTGGCTCCAGTTCAGATTTAATTCTTGTGACAGGTCTCTTCATGCCTTTAATTTCCCATGAAATCCAATTCAAGGAGCTGTTTGTCCACAGCCTGCTCCCAGTGTCAGGGAGAGTGAGGCCACATGCCATCCAGGCGTTCCTCACCCAAACCCACTTTCTTGGAACACTTTCTTTAAAAAATCCTCCACTTTGGTTCTTTTCAAGCGATGGCCACGCACGTTTTGGGTGACACCCTAATCTCCTCCACCCCGGCGCTCACATGACCGTGCGACACGTGGCTGGTCCTCCCGGGTGCTCCTGCAGAGGAATGCAGCCCCTTCCCAGAATCTGCAATTTTTTTCTTTGAAAGCAAGAAATTTGAATAATTTGGAGTGTGGAATGGAAATGCCTCCCAGATTTGGGGTCATCTTGGATGTGACAATGGTAGTCATGCTCCAGGCACTGGGAGGATTTAGGGATGGTGGCACCAAGCAGCTGCATGAGCTGCACTCACTGCTCGTGCCTCCCCCCTAGCCAGGACCCCTGGGAGCAATGATTTTGGGAGGTCTAGGATGCTCCAAGCTGGGAATTTCAGCTGTCCAGATAATGGTCCTGCACTGGATGGAGAAGCCATGCTCCTGCTGCAGGTCCCACTACTGTTTGCAGAAGGCATCAGGAGCTTTCACAAGGTTCTGGGCACCAGCATTGGCCCCAGATGTGTCCCTGGGGCTCAGCCAAGGGCCCCTCAGCTGGGGGCACAAGTCATGTGTGAGTTTTTGGTAGTTCTGTCCAGCTCTGATATGAAAATCCTCAAATCCAGGTGTCATCTGCTGGAGTTATACATGCCAATGTCTTGCTCATCTAGAAAACACAGACGCATCTTACTTAAGGACACCAAGATGGTCCCTTTCCCCTCTACCTGCAGACAAGCACCTGCTGCTGCTCCAGTTCCCCAAAAATACTTTCCCAGGCTTTGCAGCGCTAGAAAGGGAAAGGGAAATGTCAAAACAGGAGTAAAAAACATCACTGATCTCCAAACAAGCCGAAGCCCCACCAAACCCAGCAGCTGCAGTATGGGCTCACCTGTCACCAAAGGTCAGGATGTCACCACCACCACCGCCGGGAGCTGGGGGACACCATGGTCCCCAAAATGCAGGAGGGGTGTGGGTAGAGAGGGTCCTGGAAGACAGGAACTGGGTGGGAAATTTGGAAAGGGAATTGAACAGGACTATGAACGGGAGGGGGGGCCCAGCTGCTCTGGGGTCTCTGTGAGAACTGTGAAAACTGCAGATGGAACTATTGCACGTGGCAAGGTGGCAAGCATGGACCGGAAGGATGTAACACAGGATGGATTTCCTGTCTGTTGTGCTGAGTCATTGTTTTTAGACATGCATGGTTTATATGTCCAATTGTAAATTATTTATGTTAACAAGAGACCAATTGTGCCTTGACATGTATGGTCAGAAAAGTGTATAAAAGTCGCAGCGGGTGTACAATAAAAGGTCCTTCCTTCAGAAGATTTGTCGTTTTGGCTGCCCCGACCATGACAATTGGTGACCCCGACATGATTGCAAGGATCCCGAAGAGGTGAAGAAGAGGAAGAGAAGAAGCTGCAGAGCGAGTGGAGAAGAGACTGCCTGAGTGATCAGTGAGCCAGAGCAGAGAGATGCTGCTGAGAAGCTGCTGGGGGTTCGGGCAGCCGCTGATCCCCCCACAATGAACCTGTCACAAATCAGCTCTGGATGGGCTCAGCTCAGAGTCAATCTGAAACAGAAACAAAATTGTGAGTCCCAGGGGGAAAACTGAGGGATCTTTCCTGTTAAAATACAGGGAGAGGGAGGAGTTCTGATGGGCCCAAATATTGAATTGATTGAGTGAGTTGAAAATCCATTGGGTTGATTTTGTGCCGGTCCTTTCTCATCCCAATCTTTTCATCCATAGTTTGGAAGAAGCAGGCACAGGGCATTGAGTGCACACCACTAAATCCCACTTCCCGCCTTCTTAAACACCTCCTAAACTGGTTTACCCAATTGCCCACATCCTGCTGCCTGGATCACTCCAGTACCCCACGAAATCACCCTGTGCCCATTGACAAAGGTGTTCAGGGGATGCTGGACCTCTGGAGTGGGACTGGAGGCCCATCCCAAGATGTTTCCCAGGAAGGTGGCGATGCACAAGGAGTGAGCACTTCCCACATGGACCACGCTCACGCAGTGAGTTGCAGCTGTAGTTTTATTTCCTTTTGTGAAAAATAACAGGATTTCGAGGTGATAAAAACACAACCCCCCCCCAGGGCTCAGCCCCGGACCCTGCCCGTCCCGGCACAACCGCAGGCAGAAGCAGCACCAATGGAGCAGCATCCCCGGGACAGGATCCAGCTCCTTGCCAGGACAGAGTGAAGATCGGAGCCGGGGATGGGAGCAGAGCCGCAGGATGGGAGGATCTGGGAGCAGGTGGAGGCATTCCTGCTCTTGGATCCAGGATGGAATGCCGGCTCCAGCACAACACTCGCCCGTGTTCAGTGCTGGCATCACCATGCCGCTGTCATCCCTGTGCCCCACGGCAGCGATGGGCAATTGGCTCATCCCACAGAGATTCCCATTGTTGGCAGCTTGTGGAGGGTTTATTTCATTATTTTTTTTTCCTTTTTTTCCATTTTTTTAATAAAAACAGTCTTTAGGTCGACTGCTGGCAGCAGCTCTGAGTAGAAAGCCCCTTCCTCCAGAGTCTGCTTCCAAAAAGTTCAGAAAGGGTCAAATATTGACCAATAATGGTTTTGGCTGCATTTGAATCTTGATTGTGGCTTCTGCAATGTACAGCGGAGAGGGGACAGGTGGAGGTGACGCGGGGGGATGAGGTTTTTCCCTTAGTCAGCAGGTTTGGTGACCAGGGAAAGGGGCTGCGTCTGCAGCACGGCCAAGGCAGCCGGGATGGAGCCAGGGGGCGAGGAGAGGAGAGCCGTGGGGGGCACTGAGGTGAAGGGGATGGGTCTGGAGAGGAGTGAGGGTGGGCTGCTGAGACTGGAGGAGGAGGAAGAGGAGGAAGAAGAGGAGGCTTTGCTGGAGAGGACGGTGGAATGCACGGCAAGCTGAGCCCTCGCCTCTGGCTTGGTGGTGAGCGAGAGCGGCTGGGCCTGTTCCGAGTGGGTGGGAGCTGGCGCGGCCGGCGAGGCCAGCGCGGCCGACGGCGTGGCAGGCGAGTCCAGCATGCTGCCGTGGGACGAGGCCGGGCTGGCACACGGCTTCTCGGCCGGCAGGTACGGCACACATGGCTTCTTGCTCTTGGAGGGCAGGGAGCCTGGGGAGGATGGGCACAGCATGAGCGGCCAGAGCCCAGTGCAGACGGAGGTGGGGGGCGGGGGTACTCACTGTCTGTGTCATGGCTTTGCTGCTGTGCCAGCTTCTCACGCTTTCGCTTCTTTTTCTTGCCCTGGAAAAGATGATTTCAGGTTCTTCCATGGCTTTTGGCTGCCCATGGTGGGAAACTGGGCTGATGCTGCCCCACAGGGACTTGGTGTCGTCACCAACCACCCCAGCACCCCAAATACCAACCATGGCCAGCCCTCTCTCCCACCAGCCAAACCCTGGGAGAGGGGGGTGGCAGCAGGGACTGCAGGGGACACACGTACATAGTTGTCCCGCGCCGACCAGGTGGGGTAGAGCTGTGAGTGCAGCTGCCGCTCCTTCCGCGCCAGCTCGTAGTACTTGGCCTGTTCCTCCCGTGACAGCGAGTGCCACTGTAGGTAGAGACCATGCTGAAGACCCCAGTGCCATGCTGGGAACCCCAAAGCCAGGCTGGAAACCCCAGAGCCATGCTGGAGACCTCAAAGCCACACTGGAGACCTCAGAGACATGCTGGAAACCCCAAAGCGAGGCTGGAATCCCCAAATTCATGCTGCTGACCCTGAGGACCTACTGTCCTGGGCTGCAGAGGTCCACCCCTCCCCATCCTGATGCCACCCAGGTCCCCACTACCTCCCTGGGACTCCCCTGGGCTGGGAGAGCCCCAGCTCCAGTGGAGCTGGGCTGTCTGGAGCGTCCCTGACGGGGGATCCCAACCATACCCGCCGGCCCAGGATCTGATTGATGGCAGCACTCTCCTTCAGTGTGCACTCAGCCACCACCTTGGCCCTCATCTCCTTCATGTACAGCATGAAGGCATTGAGCGGTTTCTTGATGTGGGGCTTCTTCTCTTCCTCCTTCTTCACTGCCACAGGGGATTTCCTGGAAGGAGCAGGATGGGGGTCAGGAACCCCAGGATGAGCCCCTGTCCCCATGGTTGGCCTGGCCCACACTCACGAGCTGCCTCCAGGGCTGGCGCTGGGCTGGCTGGGCTCCTGCTTGACGATGGGCGAGACAATGGTGGGGTGTGGAATGCCTGAGGGGTGCAGCCCATGGGTGGGCGGTGGGACCATGTGGGGGGAGAAGCGGCTGGACATCAAACTGCAGCGGGGGAGAGGACAGGAGGGGTGGTCACCTCCCCACAGGTACCCACAGACCCCCCTGAAAACCTCCTGGGTTGAGAGAGCACCAGCCTCAAGCCAGTTAAGTCAGAAACCCCAAAACCATGCTGGAACTCCAAATCCACGCGTCAAACCCCGAAATAAACCCTGGAAACCCCAAATCAACCCTGGAAACCACAACTCAACCCTGGAAACCACAAATCAACCCTGGAAACCACAAATCCACTCTGCAAACCCCAAATCCATGCTGTAATCCCCAAAGCCAGGCTGGAAACCCCAAATGCACGCTAGAAACTGGAAATCCACAGTGCAAACCCCGAAGCCATGCTGGAGACCCCAAATCCACCCTGGAGACCCCAAATCCTGCCCCAGCTTTGAGATGGTTACATAGACCCAAGCTAAGCAATGCCCTGAGCCCATGGGATGTCACATTCCTCCATCCATGGGGATCACCCGCTCCCTCTGGGGGAATCTTCATGCAAGGGGAACACCCTGATCTTCTGGGACTGGTCTGTGCCTGTGCATTTTCTGCAGAGAAGTGTCCCAAAACCCACCACCAGCCCCGGGATACCCATGAGGGTCCCTTCCCCTTCCAAGACCCACCTGGACATGGAGGCATTCATGGCGAGGGCGGGATATGGGTGCCGGAAGCCGCCTGGAGGGATGGAGTACACAGGCTGTCCTTGCCTACAAAAACACAAGTTTCAGTGGAATAAAGATCCCTTCCCAGTTCATGGGGATCCATCGACTGGTCTCCAACTATCTCCATCTGGATGATTCCCAAATTTTCCAGCGGTGGGGAGCCCCTTCCTTCCCATCCCCCACGGGAGCCTGTGGCATCCTGCGGAACTCGAAGGGGAAAGTGGGGAAAGTGGGAAGAGGAGGAGGGTCTCAGGGGGCTGTGGGGCTCCTGGGATTCATGGGGACAGAGAAGTGGGAGCAACCCCCATGCCGGGGCTGGTCCATCCTTACTGTGGCACGAGCCAGCCCAGTGGGTGCGGGAGCTGCCCCACGGCTCCGGGGGACAGCGGGTAGTAGGGGGGCAGCTCAGGGGGGTGCGGCGGCCGCGGGATCCCTGCGAGAGAGAGAGGGGGACAGAGCGGGGCGTTAGAACAGGGGCACAGCAGCCTCAGGGCTCCCCACAGTCCTCCAGTACCATGTCTGCCTCCACCACCCTCCCTTTGAGCACCCCAGCTCCCACTGAACACCCTGTCTCCCTCCAAGCACCCTCCCTTTGAGCACCCATTTCCCAGCACTCCATCTCACTTTGAGCACCTGGTCTGCTGCCAAGCACCCCATTCACCTCAGAGCACCCTGTCTCCCTCCCAGCACTCGTCACCCCAGGCTGGGGAGGGGCTGCTGAGACACCCACAGCACAGCCCTTGGGGGTATCCCCACACTCTAGCTCAGCCTGTCACCAGATGAGGACCCACCCCCAGCCCCCTCCCAGAGACTGGGCTGAGATCACCCAGGAGGCAGATGGACCACCCAACGGAGAGCTCCCCATTCCCAGCACAGCACCCACACCCTCATGTTCCCTCTGCTCCCCCAAACGTGTCCCCCCACCCTGTGCTCACCTGTCTTGGGGTCGATCTCTGGGGAGAGGTGGCCGGGCGGGGACCCCGGTGGGAAGGGGTCGTTGCTGTAGGTGATGAGCGGCGTCAGCGGGTGCATGTGATGGCCGTGCTGCACCACCGGGACCTTGTTGGACTGCGGGGAGAGCCCGTGGGAGGGCAGGACAAACGCCACCCCCCCAGGAACACCCCCCCCGGGCAGCAGCGCCATGGCTGCCCCATCCCTGGGAGTGCTCCAGGCCAGGCAGGACAATGCTTGGAGCAACAGTGATCTAGTGGGAGGTGTCCCTGCCCAGGGGAGGGAGGTGGGACTGGATGGTCTTTAAGGTCCCTTCCAACCCAAAGCACTTCCTGATTCCATAATTCCAGGATCATGAAGGGGCGCTGGGAATCCCCCACCCTGCAGCAAGGGGCTGTTCTTACCAGGTGTGCGGGTGAGGGTGAGCGACTGTCCTTCAGTGTGGCCCCGGCCGGCACGTCCAGCAGCGGCCACTTCATCTGCAGGTACTGCAGGAGGGATGGGACAATGGCCTCCAACAGCCCCAGACACCCCCAGCCGCAAAACACTC
>VYXB01002671.1:57581-74649 GCA_013397135.1 Pachyramphus minor
GAAGTGAAACGGGTGGCTGGGGATGGGTGATCTGGGGGAAGATTTAGGGCTGGGTCAGTGTCTTGTGGGGGGCTGTGGAGTGTCAGGGAGCGTGTGGGTGCTTGGGGTGCGTGTGGGGTGTGTGTATAGAAGGGATCAGGGGTGTGGGTTGTATGAGAGGGTCAGGGGTGTGTAGGGAGGCTGTGGGGATGTGTGAGGGGCTGTGGGGGTGTCTGGGGGGATCACTAAGTCCCTGGGGTGTGAGGTGGGCACTGTGTGGGGTGGGGGTCTCTGCAGGGCTCTGTGCTTCAGGGGGGGTCAGGGGTGCGTGGACACCCCAGATGAGCACTGTGCTGGATAAAACTGGCTAAAAATCCCACTTCTGCCTTAATTTTAGGGCTCTGTTCACCTATGAAGGCAACAGCAATGACCTACGAGTGGCCGGCTCCGGAGGTGAGCGTGCCGGGGTCTGTCCCCCCATTCTTGTGGGTCTGGGAGCTTCCAGGGCTCATCTCACTCTACCTGCCTGGGATGTCAGGGGGTTTTTAACCTCTGAGGGTATTTTGGGGAGTGCCCTTGGTGGTTGGACAAGGGTGAGAGCTGTGTCAGGATAGTGTGGTTTTGGAGCGAGGAATATGGAGCAGGGACTTCCTGGCAGCTCTGCTTCTCTTTCCCTTTCATCTTCCTCCGTTCCAAAGGATCCAGAGTTTGGACCCTGGTTGCTCTGTGCATCTCTGAAGTATTTTAGATCCCGGATTTAGGCAGGACCACATGGTGCTCCAGCCGTTCACCCAGCTGAGGCTCCCAGCTAAATGCTGCTAAAGCCCCTCACATCCAATTCTCTGCTTCCCACTATTTTTTTTATTTTTTATCTGACTGCTGGTTCCCACTGAAACATTCTTGGCTGGGAAGCCAAAACTATAGGGAAGCAGCGCATCCAGGAGGGTTTCCCCACTCTAGGGATTTGTATCCTCTCATCCCTCCCTGGCTTCTTCCATAATTTCCAAGTGTTTCTTCCAACCCACAGAGCTCTATGGAAGCTTCTGGGATGCTCTGCAGGGCCTAGCAGAGCCTATGGAGCCAGGGCCATGGTGCTGGGGAATTTTGTTCAGTAAAAGCTCTTGTTGAGCCACAAATGAGGGTTTTGGGGAGCTGCAGAGGGTGTGCCCCGAGCTCCTTACAGATCCCTTGTCCCCCCAGCATTCCTGTCATGTCCTTCCATGCCAGCACTCACCCGACCAGCTTAGGACTTTCAGCCTTCAACTTCCCTGCTGTGTGTGGAGCCAAATTTAGAGCCAAAGCATAAATATTTAATAGGGAGAGGGAAATGAACTGGGTGCTCCTGCAGTGTGGAGTAAGCCAGGCTGGGCTGCCCATCCTGCCAGGGGTGATGAGGGTCAGTGGCTCTTTTTCCCCTGTTCAGGGCCCCACCAGTCCAGTGCAGGGGGAATTGTGGCCTGGAGTAATTTTTTTGAGATAAGAGTGTGAGTTTTTGGTGGTTTTCCTCCTTTCCTGGTAGTTTTTTGCATAGTGAGAATGATGCTGTGCCCTTCCCATTGCTCACCCAGCCCCTGCCTGAGCTCTGTGTGGGATTTTCCCCCTGGGATTCACTTCTGAGCCCCTAAGTCTGATGCTGAGACCACCCTGGGTGGGTTTAACAGTGAAGGAAGCGTTGGGGCAGGAGATGGACAAGCAGGACCTTACCCCATGTCGCCCTCTCGGTTCCTTCTCTACTTCCTGTCTGACAAAGCAGGAACAAGGCTCAGCCATTTCCTCTACTGCTTCCCAGAACCATTCCCACCCTCACTGAGGTGTTTTCCGGCTATGCCAGTGCTTGCTGGAGCGTGGTTTTTTGCAGGAACCTGTGGGCAGAGCTGGCAGCTACCTGCTCTCATTAAAGCCTCTAATTAATCTGGGGGCGTGAGCAGCTCCTTCTTCTTCTCTGCCATCCCTTCACTTGGTTACGGATCCAGGATCTTTCTGTATTGGGTTTGTGAAAGCCTGAGGAAGAGGAACTGGGTGATGAAGGCTGCTGAGAATGAGGGTGGGTGAGAGAAGGCTGGGGCTTGGCTCCCAAACAATCATGTGGGTGACAAATGATCAGGTAATGGAAGGACCAGGGTAAATGCTGGGGGGTCTGAGACGTTCCTGTGGTAGCACAACCCCAAATCTCATGGGGATAATTTCCAGGGAATAAGGGGCTGGGGGGCTGCAGCCTCCATGGGTTTGGCTGTTCCTACCATGTGTGTGGAATAGGCTGGACTCACCCCCTCTCCTTCCTCCTGGGGCAGACGGGGGGCTGGAGGAGATGGTGGAGGAGCTCAACAGCGGGAAGGTGATGTACGGCTTCTGCCGAGTGAAGGATCCCAACTCCGGGCTGCCCAAATACGTCCTTGTCAACTGGGTGAGTGGGGATGGACCTCGGTTTATCAGGGAGGGAACTGGAGCCCTGGGGCCAAGTGGGAGAGCTGGGGGTGTCCAGCCTGGAGAAGAGAAGGTTCTGAGGACACCATAGCACACCTTCCAGTGCCTGAAGAGCCTCTAAAAGGTCTGGAGAGAGACTCAGGCTCAATCCAGGTGCTACTGCCATGGATCTAGCTGGGATGGGCTCAGGTGAGACGATGGTTTCTCTTTACAGACAGGTGAAGGTGTCAATGACGTGCGGAAAGGAGCCTGCGCCAACCATGTCAGCACTGTGGCCAACTTCCTAAAGGTCTGATCCTCCCCTTGTCCTCTCAGGGAATCATGCAATGGTTTGAGTTGAAGAGACATTACAGACCATTCAGTTCCAGCCCCCTGCCATGGGCAGGGACACCTACTAGCCCAGGTTGCCCAAAAAAATCTGTCTGGAGATCATCTCCATCTCACCAGAACCCTTTTCCTTCCCTTGGGGGCTCTGGGAGTGCAGACAGGACCCACCAGGGCAAGGTAGTGGGTTTGGGGGCTCCCAGAGTGACCCCTTCACCCCTGTGCTGGTTCTTTCTGCTCAGGGGGCTCATGTTACCATCAACGCCCGGGCAGAGGAGGATGTGGAGCCTGAACTCATCATGGAGAAAGTCGCCAAGGCCTCTGGAGCCAACTACAGCTTCCACAAGGAGAGCAGCAAGTTCCAGGACTCAGGGCCTCAGGCTCCCGTGGTGAGTTGGATCCATGAGGGTTTTGCAGTGGTCCCTCTGGATGGGGGGAAGGTCTGGGACCACTATCATCCAGTGGTGGAAGTGACTTCCTGGGCGTTGACATGTCCATGGAATGTTCAGCCTGGAGAAGGGAAGACTCCAGAGAGATCTTACAGCCCCTTCTGGTACCTAAAGGGACTCCAAGAGAGCTGGAGAGGAACTTTGGATGAGGACCTGGAGTGATGGGACAAGAGGCAATGGGTTTGACCTGACAGGGCAGGTTTGAAGCGTGATATCATGAAGTGGATGGGTTGGAAGGGACCTTAAAGCTCATCCAGTTCCACACCCCTGCCATGGCAGGAACACCTTCCACTCCAAGCCCTGTCCAACCTGGCCTTGAACACTTCCAGTGATGGGGCAGCCACAGTTTCTCTGGGCAACCTGTGCCAGGGCCTGCAATTCCCCAGTTTTGGCAACATACACATTGCTGGCCTCACCCAGCCCTTCTTTAAATTTGGGGCAAAGCATCAGGTTATAGGAACTTCTTAGAATAAGTCCCAGACTGTCCTGATTTCGGCTGATTTTTGACAAAAAAATACAAAAAGAGGGATTTTTCTGTGCCTTTCCCCCCGCCAGGGCTCCGTCTACCAGAAGACAAACGCAATGTCAGAAATCAAGCGAGTCAATAAGGATAATTTCTGGGCGAAAGCAGAGGTGAGCACATGCCTCAGAGCACAAAGCCTTTGGATCTGGCTGGAGATTACTCTCCATGTGCTGTGTTCCCTGTCTGGGAATTGGGGAATGCTGCCTGGAATCAGAGATCCAGGACTTAGGAAAGTGCAGAGCTGCTGCCTTTGTGTGCTCAGGGAGGAGGGGGCTGAGTGTTGAAGGGGAAGATGCTCTTTTTTCTCATCTGAATTTGGTTCAGGGCTGCTGGGGTGGACATGGGGGAGGGGGGCTGGGGTGTACCCCGGCTCCAGACAAACCCTGTTTGGGTGAGGAAACTGATTTTTGTCCCCTCTGAAGGCTGCCCTGTGTTTCCTTCCCCTTTCATGTTGGGTTTAACTGGGGTTTAGTAATGTGTGAACCTTCTGGCTGGCGAAGTATCACGGGCACCACAAGCCCTGGGATCTGCTGTGTGGCCCAGGATGCAGAGGGCTGGGGGCAGTGTGACCCCCACCCCTTTGTGCCTGTGACCTCCACACCTCCATGGCTGTCTGCCCTCAGAAGGATGAGGAGAACCGGCGGCTAGAGGAGAAGAGGAGGGCAGAGGAAGAGCGGCAGCGGCTGGAGCGGGAGCGGCGGGAGCGGGAGCTGCAGGAGGCGGCAGGGAGGGAGCAGAGGTTTAAAGCCAGATCCAGTGAAATCGAAGCCCAGAAGTGAGTGGGATGTTGGGAATGATTCCAAGAGGCCGTCCTGCCTTCTGGGATCTCTTGGTGGTGCTGGGTATCCTTGTCACCACATCTATGATCATGTCCATACATTCCTCACTGCTGGAATTCCTGCAGTCCCAGGAAATCTCCTTTAAGGGAGCATGTGTGGAGGGATTTTGCTCTGGGGTGGAGGGAGCATATCCCTAGCTCTCTGCCCACTGATCCCTCTCTTGCTTCCCAAACTCCTCCCTAACACCCATGGCCTTCTGTTTTGGGGTGCTGGAGGTCCAGGCTGGCTTTGGGGGGATCTGAGCCCTGAGGGACTGCAGGGAAGTCTGCTTGGCCCTCACATCTGAATGCTCATGTCCATATCCCTGAGGAAGAGATTTCTCTGTGTTGATCCCCATATTTGGAGCTGCTCCTGCCCCTCTCACAATGTTCTTCTCTCCAGGGGTGACCCGCGACTCCTCATCTGGCCCCAAAGGGAGGGGGAGTGTCCCCAAAGTGAGGGGACATCCTTCCTGTGCTCTTCCCAGGGAGCTGCTATGGGCTGAGGTCCCAAGTCCTTGGTTTTAGCCCCAGTTTGTCCCCACAGGAGACTCCAGCAGCAACAGGAGGCTGAGAACAGGGACAGGGAGCAGCAGCAATGGGTGAGCTCTGGCATTGGCCCCAGGCGAGATTTATCCATGATAGAGGGGATAGGGACCCGGAATAGGACAAGTGGAAGTGGCCTCAGGTTGTGCAGGGGAGGTTTAGTTTGGATATTGGGAAAATTGCTTTGTGGTAAAGGGCTGCCCAGGGCAGTGGTGGAGTCCCCATCCCTGGGAGGATTTACGAGACGTGGATGTGGCACATGGGTGGCCTTGGCAGTGCTGGGAAAATGGTTGGACTTGGTGATCTCAAAGGGCTTTTGCAATCTGAATCATTCCATGATTACATGAAACCAAGTCCCTTTTCTCAGTCTTCCTCCCATATCCAGGGTTTCCTCTCCATTCACCCTCCACTGCCATGTCACTTCCTTGGGGCCAGAGGAGGCAGGATGGGGCTGGAGGAGGGCAGAAGGGGCAGGAAGGGGAAGGATGATGCTGGAATGAACTGGATGGGGCTGGAGCAGCTGGACGCATCCAGAGTGGGCTGGCTCAGCACCCAGACCTTTTCTTGTGCTGCAGAAGGAGCAGGCTGAGGAGGATGAGACCCGGCAGAGGAAGGGCTTCAAGAGAAGCGAGTCAGTGGAGAAAGCCCAGGTATGGAACTGGGACTCAGAGCACTCTGGGGGGTGGTCTGCCTCAGCTCTGCCCCCGTGCTGCTCTGTGACCTTGACATGGGTCTGGGCCCTTCCCCTGGGCAGGAGGCTGCGACTCTGATTGCACAGAGAGCTGTGAACCCCCGTGACATCTTCAAGCAGAGAGAGAGAGTGGGGCCGGGGGACACGGCGACACCGGCCCAGCCAGGTATGGTGTGAGAGGACATAGGGAGGGTGGTGGGGGGCAGCCCCAGTCCCCCCTTGTGTCCCAGTGGGGTCCCAGTGGGGCGGTGATACTGCGAGGCCACTGTTTGGGCTGAGAACAGGCAGCTCTCATCACATCGATGTTCTTTGTTGTGGTGTCCCACTCCCAGCTCCTGCCATTTTCCAAAGTAAGGTTCCAGCTGTGCCAAGTTTTAACCACCAAGAAAGAAGTTTTCCATACTCTGCCTTCCCTTCTGAACCCTAAATTTCATTTTTTCAATGGAAGTTCAATACATAGACAGCAGAAAGACACCACTGGTGTCTTGTCACCATTCTAGCCCGACTGCCCAAAGTTCTGCCCAAATTTTTGCATTGCCCCAGCCAAGCAGGATGTTGGAGGAGCCTGATTTGATCTCTTTGATAGAAACCAGGAAGTTTGCAAACCAGAGTTGAGAGCAGCTGAGGAAGTCACTGTGAGTGCATGACACCCCTGGGTGATTGGCTCTTCCTCCTTCTCAGTCCAACCCCCTCCAAAGCACCTTAAATTGATTCATTGAATAATCACTTTTACTTGGGGATAGGAGCACAAATCCCTTCCTCTTTCATGGGTAGGAGAGGAAGAAACACCACACTGGGAAAATGTCTCTTTTTCTGATTAAACATCAGGGGGAGAGGCTGATTTTGAGGTGTTTCATTAGGATTTGATGGTTTTCATGGAGAAAAAGGAGATAAATACCCTGGAATTGATCAGACTCAGAGGTGAGGGTAGGCTGGAATCTTGGTGCTGGTAGGGTTTGTCTGGTAATTCTTCTCCTCTGCTTTTGTTTGGTTTGGAGGTGGAGATGGGGAGATAACAGTGCACAGTTCACTCCTGCCACAGGAAATGCACTGGCAGAAACCAGTTGGCATCATCCCCCCCCAGTTTAATGTCTGTGGCATTCAGAGTGCTCCAAAAATCACCCTGGAGAGCCAGTGGCAGGGATTCCCAGCTCCTCTCCCTCCCCCGAAATCCTTTCTTTTTTTTTTTAAATTTTCCCTTGGCTGCTGCTGTAAGCAGTTGCCAAACTTGTTTTCCATAGCCAGGCCTAGAGCTGGAAAATCCTGCTTGGGGGGGGTGACTCAGCAGCACCCTTGGGTGCACAGTCATGGGCTGGGAGGCCCACTGCCTGCCCAGCTCCTGCAGCCCCTTAGTCTCCTTTTCCAGGGAAGCTCCGCAGCCCGTTCCTGCAGAAGGAGGTGAACTCTGTGCCCAGTCCTGCCTTCCCCAGCCAGGATGTTTGGGGGTCACTGCCAGCCTCCCTACCTGCAGCAGGTATGTGCTTGGCTCCCTCCCAAAAGATTTTCTCCGCGTTTTTCTAAGTAGATTCCACAAAATTGGGCATGTTGAGGCCTGGTTCAGAGACTCCATCTGTTTTTCACATTCCTTGGACTAGGAACCCCTGTGTTTGTCTCCAGCCAGGGCTGAGTGTGAGGATGAGGATGGTTCTTCCTAGTCCTCAGCCGAAGGCTCAGTGTCCAGAGGGTGAGGATATCTCCTGCTAAAAGGCTGGAATTCAGCTCTGAGCACCCGCAGCCCCCTCCAGACCACAGGGGCTTTAACAGTCACACTTGGACTTTCCCAAAGTGCCCCGAGACACAGCTGAGGCCCCTGTGCAGGGGTTTCCCAACTCCAGAGTTAGACTGGGCTGTTTCTCTGTCCCAGTAAAGACCAGTACACGGCCACAGAGTGACAGGACAAGGGGGACTGGCTTCCTACTGCCAGAGAGCAGGGTTAGATGGGATATTGGGAAGAAATTCTTCCCTGTGAGGGTGGTGAGGCCCTGGCACAGGTTACCCAGAGAAGCTGTGCCCTGGAAGTGTTCAAGGCAGGTTGGATGGGGCTTGGAGCAACCTGGACTAGTGGAAGGTGCCCCTGCTTAACCACTTCCCAGTGGTTTGGGGCAGGGAGTGATTCCAGAAGAGAGCTGGCTGTGCCCAGAGGTCTGAGTGGCACTGAGGGTTGCCCTTGTCCCTGAATCATGGTTGGTTTGGGTTGGAAGGGATCTGAAGGACCATCTAGTTCCACCCCCCTGCCATGTGCAGGGAGGAGGTGAGGGTGGAAACAAGGTGGGGGCCAGGGATGATGAGGTGGGGTTTAGGGACAACAAAGTGGGGGCCAGGGATGAACTGAGGACCAAGGACAAGCTGTGGGGCCAGGGATGGGCTGAGGGCCAGAGACAAGGAGGGGGCCAGGGGTGAGGGAGAGACCAGGGACAGACTGGGGCCCAGGGACATGCTGAGGGTCAGGGCCATGCTCCAGTGTCCCCAGGCCACCATCACCACTAGATGCTGCTCTTGGCCAGGGCCTCCACTCCAGCCCTTCTCCTCCATGAGAACATGGTTCATCTGGAGTGAGTTTCCCTTCAAGTTTATCCCTTCCCTGTCAGAGATCCTGGATCTCTCCCTTGTCCTTTTCATTGCTCCCTAATTTTCTGCTTGCTCTCTTCTGTGCTTCCTGCCTGCCCCATTCCATGGTCCAGGCATGCTCCATTCCCTGGCTGGACAGGAGATCTGGGAGACACCCAGCTTCTACCAGGAATGTGGAGTCACTCCAGCCTGGAGCAGGAGCCAGATGGACAAGGGAACAGGGCATGATTTTGGTGACAGATGCCATGTTTCTCCTCAGGACAAGACCCTGAGTACAATTCTGGTGTCCCGGCGTCCCGTGTGGAAGAGACGAATCTGTACGAGGAGCCACCAGAGCCCTCAGCCATCTATGAGGAGCCGCCCCAGGTGAGTTCAGGGGGAAGGGACCCCTGAGGAGGGGCCAGGATCCATGTGGGAGAGCACGGTTTTATCCTTTAGGATGGGTCTGGAACCCTTTTCTGCGCTAAAATCAGTAGGAGAAATCCTGGAGCTCAGGTGCACTCAGATGCATCCACCTAGTGAGGGGGTGCTGCTGCATCCCTTCCCAGTGCTCCCAGTGGGAAACACTGGTGCTGAGCCCCTGGCACCCATCCCATACTCCAGGGCCATCTAGCTGTTGTCAGTGCCCTGTCCCCAGAGCCAGTGAGGGGAGAGGATCTATCAGCCTCTTCCAAAGCCCTTTCTCCTTCTGAACATCCAAACCCAGCAGAGCTGGCATTCCCAGCTATTCTTGGTATGCTCCAGTATTCTCCAGTGGCTAATAGTGGGGTTGTGCTGTGCTTCCCTTCAAGATGTGGGGCCCTTTGGTTTCCTCTCCTCTGCTCACCAAACCATCAGCATTCCAAATATCATTTTATCATTCTGGAATTTGTCTGGAAGTGTCCAGCAGATTCCAAAGTATGGCAGAGTAGATGGGCTGAGCAATCCCCTCAACCTTTCCTGTCATTGAAAGCAAATGACAGCTGGCTCTGGCTCCAGCAGAAACACTTGGGAAGCTGGAGCTTATCCATGGGGGTTGAACCTCTGTCTGCAGAGGGGGCCCCAAGGGATAAGGATCAGATTCCAGACGGGTTGTCTGCCACTGGTATCCAGTGGTTTTGTTAGGATGAGATCTCAAGGGACAGGCATCAGTGTTGACTGGAGAGGTGGCCACCTTGACTCTTCAGCTCAGGGCTGGTTTGGTCTCCTGGGTCCCATGGCAGAGACATGTGGCAAAACCTTCCCAGAGCCCAGGTTTTATTCCAGGGGGTACCTGGGACCTCTGGACTCAGGTCTCTGAGCCCCAGGGGGCTGATCTACATCTCTGGGTGTTGCAGGTTGCTCTTTTCCTCCCTCCCCCTCTTCTCCTGGTGATTCCTGTTCTCCATTTCTCCTTCCTTCCTGAAGGAACGAGTTGACGATGCCAAATACGACTATGGGGTGGAGTACCAGGAGCTGCCGGACCTGGCGGGGAAGGGGCTCTGTGCCCGAGCACTCTACGACTACCAGGCTGGTGAGACCCACAGCCATTCCCTGTGTCCTGCCACTCCAGGCCCTTGTCTAAAGTCCCTTTCCAGCTCTATTGGAGCCCCTTTAGGCACTGGAATGAGCTCTCAGGTCTCCCCAGAGCCTTCTCTTCTCGAGGTGAATACCCCCAGCTCTCCCAGCCTGTCCCCAGAGCAGAGGGGCTCCAGCCCTTGGAGCATCTCTGAGACCTCCTTTAGACTTGGTCCAGCAGCTCCGCACTCCTCTTCTGTTGGAAACCCCACACAGCTGGGAGGGAACAGGTGGTCTGACTCCCCCCTTCTCGCTGTCTCATTTCAGCTGATGACACTGAGATCTCCTTTGATCCTGAGAACATCATCACCAACATTGAGATGATCGACGAGGGTTGGTGGCGTGGCTACGGCCCTGATGGTCACTTTGGCATGTTCCCTGCCAACTACGTGGAACTGATAGAGTAGGGGGGGCTGGTGGGGGGCTCCAGACCCCTGGGACTGCTCCAGACTCCTGGGACCATTCCAGCCTCCTGAGACCACTCGGCTCCTGCCTGATTCTTCCAAATTACGTGTGGCTTTTTCTTCTTCTCTATTTCTTTCTCTCTCTATAAGTGAAGTGCCATTCCCCACTCCCTTGGCAGCGGGGTCCCCCCAGGTGCTGCCCCCCTGCCCCCCATAGCTACCCTTGAGTGGGGGAAGGGTCCCATCCTATCCTGAGCCCCACAGTGCTGGTCTCCCCTTCCTCCCTTGGCTTTGGAGTGGGAAGGAGGGAGGTGACAGATCCTTCACAGGGCATTTTCAGGGAACAAATTACCTCCCCCCTGCACTGTCTCTCACCCTGTAGCCTTGGACCTGCTGCAGCCACACCAGAGAAGCCACTTTTCCAATTTTATTTCACCGGCAAAGCTCATCGGATTGGTTTTGGCATCCTACGGGGTCGACGTCACCAGGAAAGCTGAATCCTGGCTCTCTTCCCCCACCACCCCAAGCACCCCAAGCTTGCCATACGTGAACCTGTGTTTTCCTCCCTGCTTCCCCACCAGAGGGTTTCCCTTCCCTCTCCCCAAATCACGCTCCAGGGTTTTAAATTGGGAGTGAATAAGCTCCTCTACAGTGCAGATCCAGCCAGGCCAAGCGGGTGCGACCTCCCCCATTACCCCAAATTCACTGTGAACAAGGAAAAGCCCAGCTTCTCCCCCATATTGAGTTTCCCACCTCAGTGTCACTTTAGGAGTAGAAGGAGAGGATGGGGTTGGGGGTGTCGGGGGGTCCTGGCTCACCCACCCCTCCCGCAGGTGCTGGGGAACATGGTGGCTCCTCTGAGCCCCTCCCCTGGGCTCCTTCCCCTCCCTCTTTCCCCACCCTGGACCCTCCCCAGCTACAATTAAAGGGCTTTTCTTTGGTGATGGATGCAATAGGATGTGGGTGGGAATTGGGATGGAATGCAAGGGGTTTGGTGTCCCTAATGCCAGTTCATTCATAATAACCAGGTTGTTGTGAGCAGGGGGCAAGGGAAGGGTAACTGGGGACATAATTAGTTCCAACACTAATTATCTGGGTCTAATGAGGGAGGGAACAGCCAGCGGTGATGGTGGTCCCAGGGTCTCGCTGGTCCCAGGGTGGTAAGGGGCTTTGGGGGTGTTGTTGATGACACTGGGGGTTTGGGGACACTGGGGGCATTAGGGATGCAGGGTCTGTGGAGAGAGCAGAGGATGGGACATTTGAGGATGTGGATGTGGAGGTACACTGGGGTTTTGGAGGTATTAGGGACTTGAGGACGTGGGTAATTTAGGGACATGGGGGATGCAGGGTGGTAGCCAGCTGGGAGCCACAGGCCATCTCCCATCTTTCCCAACCACTTTGGGGTCAGGTGGTCACACAAGGACAGGGGCTCCTGGTCACAATGGGTGCTGCCAGCCCCTGGGGACATCCTATACCTGTGGGTATCACCCCGTGGGGCAGAGGGCTGGTGCCCTGGAGACACATGTGGCCCTGCAGGGTGTGATGTGGAGTGTTATCACATCAGGGTGGTGGTGACACCATCCCCTGCAGGGCCATTGCCCTGTCCTGAGTCCCCTCGTGTCCCCCCCATCCCCAGGGCTGGTACCACACCCAGAGCAGCGAGACAGGATGTGGCACTGTCCCTATATTCTCCGGGGCCTGGGCAAGGGGGTGAGATGCTTGGGCATGGGGTGGGTACAGCATGGCACAGGCACACTCAGGAAGGTGGTTGGGGGTGCAGGTGGCCCAGCTATGGCAGCAGTGGTGGTGGAAAGGTGTATTGTGAGCATGGCATGGCTTGGGATGGTGTAGGGATGGGGATAGAGATAGGCACAGGGTGGGCAAAGGAGTGGGGATGACAGGATGGCACAGGGGCAGGGATGGCATGGGTTTGGGGATGGGGTTGGCATAAGAAGGAGTTGGCTTGGACTTGGGGATGGGGAAGGAAGTGACGACAACATGAGGATGGCACAGGGACAGGTATGACATGGGCATGGGAGGGGCAATGGCATGGAGATGACACAGGAATGGCACAGGAACAGGGATGACATGGGTTTGGGGATGGCAGGAGATGGGTGTGGCATGGACATGGGGTGGGCAAAAGCACAGGGATAGCACATGGTGATGGCATGGGCTCGGCATGGTTGTCAAGAATGTGATGCACAAGGATGTGAGTGACAATGGCATGGGGATGGGCTGGGCAAAGACATGGGGATAGGGATGGCATGGTGACAGGGATGGCTGAGTAGGGCACAAGCATTGCAGGGAGCTGGCACAGCCAGCATAAGCCTGGTGGCACCCTGGGCTGGGCACTGGCCCCATGGGCACCTGCTGCTCACTTCCAGCTGGTGAAGAACTGCTTGAAGAGGAGTGTCTCACAGCCCTGGGGCAGGATTTCCACCTGCCTGGACAGCAGTGGGGACAGGGATTGGGAGGGGCTGATGCTTGCCATGCCAGCCCCCAGGCACCCCTCACCACCTGCACCCACCTGTGTCTGGGGCAGGTGGCCCATGCAGGCGATCACCTCCTCAACCACCCTTAGGGCCACCTGGCGCTCCTGCTCGCTGGCTTTGTGCCCTGCAGATGGGGACATCAGAGCCGCTCTGGGTATGGCCCCTGTCTCCGTGTCACCCTGTGTCCCCATCTTCAGGCACCTTTCCAGATCTAGACCTTCCCGCCGGCGCCATTGTCCAGGACGAAGCAGTCACCAGGGCAGAGCAGGCTCTGGCTGAAGGGGCGGCCGGTGACCACCTGGGTCAGGTCTGACACCTGCCCAGGGAGGGGACGTCACTGTGGGGTCACCCAGAGCTGCCCCAGCCTGATGTCCTCCCACCCAGCCACTATTGCATTCCCCATCCATGCTTGTCTCAGGGCACCCGTGGTGTCCCCCGGCTGTGCCCAGCTCCATGTGCTCCCTGGGGCCACCAAGGTATGTCTGCTGGCCATGTGCAGCTCGCTGTGGCTTTCCTAGAACCCTGGCAGTCTGCAGCTTCATGTATCCCCAGGGGCCACCAGTGTCCCCTGGTGTTGCCCAGTCCCATGTGTCCCATGGGACCACTGCACTGCCCCTGGCCATGGCCAACCCTGGAACCACCATGATGTTCCCTGGCCATCTCCATCCCTGTGCCCACCATGGTGACGCTCAGCCATGGCCAGCCCTGGTGCCATGGGGGTGTCCTGCCATGTCCTTGCCTTGTAGGGGACAGCTGTGCCCGCATTGCTCTGGTCTGCTGCCATGTCTTCCTCGGGACTGCCCTCCTGCAAGGGGGGGCTTGGGGCCCAGCACCTGCAGGGGGACAAGGTAGGGGTGTCACAGAGCCACCCCAGGGACACCCAAGTCCCCCCTCCTCCCAGTGAGGACGTACCTGGACCATCTCAGGTGGCTCCTCGCCATCCACCACAATCTCCAGGTGTGCTTTGCCACCTCGCTCGCTGTCCCGAATGGCTGCAGCCAGCTCCTGTGCCCTGCTGTGCTCCAGCATGTTGCTCTGGGCCCCACACCAGACAAAAAGGGTCCGTGGACGGGGGGGGGACGTGGTGATGGAGTCACCCCACAGTGGTCCCCAACCTGTCTCAGCCAGGCTGGGGATGGAGCAGCTGCTGGGGTTGAAGCTGGTCCAGGAAGATGCTGCGATGGGCAGAGGGACACTCCAATAGACGGACAAACACTCCAACCATCAAACCCCACTATGGATAAGGGGACACCCCAAGAGATCAGTAGGCATCCCAAGAGACACCCCAATAGATGGACACCCCAAAAACGAGGCAGACACCCCTGTGGATGGCTGGGCTCTTGGGCAGATGGACAGACACCCCAACAGAAGGACAAACAGCCAGTCCAACAGAGGTACAGGTGCCCCAACCAAGAGGAACACCCCAATGAGCTGATGGATGACCCACAGGACAGAGGGATCCACAGGACACGTTGAACTCCCCCCCACCATGTGAGAAGGGTCTGGGGGCCAGAGATGGGGACAGCAGGACCGCTCACCTGTCCCAGGTGAAGGAGGAAGCAGTCCCCAGTATTGAAGCTGGCCCAGACTGGGTGTGCTGGTTTAAAGGTAAACTGGCAAGAGAAATAAACCCAACAAAGGAGATTAAAAGAATGACAATTTTAATGACAATAATACAATAAATACCATTTTACAGATGAACAATTGGTTTTAACCCACAAAACCCGGCACCCTGGGTCATGAACAGAATGGTGTTTGTCAGCCCCCTGCGTTGAACCCCATGTGGGCCCCTCTGAGTCCAAAAAGCAAAAAAAGAGGAGGAAAACCTGCTGATGCCAGTGGTGGCTGCAGTCCGGCTGGAAGTGGTGGCCACAGTCCAATTGAGAGCGGTGGCCGCAGTCCAGCTGAGAGCGGTGGTCCCAGTCCAGTCGAGGCTCTGGTCCTCCTCTCGATCCCACGAGTGGTCCCAGAAGTCCCCAGACACCCAAGATTATATATCCTCAGGGTCAGGCAGGAATGCCCAGCCCCTTTCCCAGGGCAGGGAGTTCCACAATGGGGGAATGGGTGTGCTGGGTGTGGGGAAAGGAACATCATCTTGTCTCACAGGCCTCTTAACACCCAGCACACAGCCTGAGGGGTCAGGTGTGCTCTGGGCAGCTGCTGCAGATGGTCTGTAGCTTCTGGGAAATGGCAGAGAGGGTGTAGAATTCACAGTTTGGGTTACACCACACAGTGATGAACTGGTCCCAGCTGTTCTAACCAGGACACTGGTCTCGCTCACTCGCCTGGATCTTCCTCTTGCCCTTCACCTGGTGCAGGGCCAGGGTTGGGTTGGGCTGGGTGGGCTTAAATGTTGAGGCCACACCGCCTTCCTGCTGGCACAGGGGGCCTCAGCACTCCTTGGGGTGTCCAGTACCGAATGGGGGTGGCAAACACCCAAGCATGGATAGTGAGCACCTGGAGGGGATGCTGAGCACCCCATGGGTGTGCTGAGCACTTGGTGGGGTGCCCAGCACCCACTGGGGATGATAAGCATCCAGCATGAATGTGGGCACCCAGCAGGGATGCTGAGCACCTTCTGAGGGTGCACCTGGTGGGGGTCCCTCTTGCTTGGTGCAGATGAATCAGAGTAGGGAGGGTGTTGGGAGCCCAGCGGTGATGCTGAGCACCCATCGGGGGTGTTGGGAGCCTGGTTGGGGTGCTGCGTACTGGGAGGACCCCAAGTGCCGCTGGGCACCCCAGTACCTGGTAGGTGAGGCCATGGGGGAAGTACTCCATGAAGAGGTCAGACTCACTGCCCTGCACCTCACGATGGGTGACAGGGTGCTCGCCCAGCAGTGAGCTCAGCTGTGTGGAGAGGAGGGCACAGGCACCCCGCTCGTCCTGCAAGGAGTCCTGGCCTGTGGGCAGTCAGGTGAGCACCCAACCCAACCTGCTCCCACACCCCCACAGACCCCCGGCGCTCACCCATCCACAGGTGGAGGTGGGCACGCTCCTCTGGCCCATTGTGCAGCACCAGGTAGGCATCCCCGGAGAAGAAAATCCCCCGGGCGGCCTTGGAGACCTCCACTGGCCGCAGCTGCT
Source organism: Pachyramphus minor (assembly GCA_013397135.1). Taxonomy (NCBI): domain Eukaryota; kingdom Metazoa; phylum Chordata; class Aves; order Passeriformes; family Tyrannidae; genus Pachyramphus; species Pachyramphus minor. The sequence continues at coordinate 73,419 of VYXB01002671.1, forward strand.
CCACCTGCCATTTGTGCAGAGTGGCAGCAGGGCTGAAAGGGGAACCACTGCAGGCCAGGCAGGGGTGAGATCGGGGCAATCAGGGAGGTGGGGGCAGTGGGGAGGGGATGTAGCTTTTGCAGAGCGTGGTGTACATGGGGTTGGGATGGTAGAGACGGATGGATGGGTGGATGGATGGATGGGTGGATGGATGGATGGATGGACGGACCTGTGGGTGGGGGGACACCATGACATGGATGCAAAGGATGGAGAGCCAGAAGGTCAAGGACACCCCAGTGGACAGATTATTACCCTGAAGGACACGTGGATGCCCCAGCAGATACCCAGAAGGACAAGTGGACACCCCAATGCACACCTTGATAGACAATCAGACACTCAAAAGGACCGACCGATATCTGGACAGGTACCCAGAAGGACAGAGGGACAACCCATTGGACAGAGGGACTCCGTGATGGACAGATGGACACTCAGAAAAACAGATAGACTTGCTAACAGGCATCCAGAAGGGCAACTGAACACACCCAGATGGACAGACGGACACCCTGATGGATACTCAGATGGACAGAGGGGCACCCCACCAGGGAGATAGATGCCACAATGGAGAGACAGAAACACAGAGGATGGACAGACACCCTATGTAGCGGTGGTGACCTCTATGTGTAGGGGAACACCCCCATGGACAGACACCCCAATAAATGGACACCCAGGAAGATGGACAGACACCCCAATAGACAGAGGTGTCCCAACGGACAGCCAGATCCCTGGAAGGACAGACAGACCGCCCAGCAGACAGACAGACCCCACGGGGGTGGGATGCCACAGGACAGACAGAGACCCCCGAGGCACGCATCCCATGACAGACAGATGGACACCGCGCCAGCCCCTCCTCCGCACGGACGGACGAATCCCCCGACGGGCAGATGGACCCCCGAGGGCTGCTCCAACGAGCCCCGGCTCCGGCCAAGGCTGCGGCCGAACGGCACCGACGGTTGCCCATCACCCGGAAGGCGCCGGCGGTGACTCAGGAGCAGGAAAGGTTGGGGACGGCGAGGGGGAGCAGGGGGGGACGGGGCTGGGCCCCCCGGGGGGGGCACGTGGCCTTGAATGCGGCCCCTCACACTGAGGGCACTGAGCCCTGGGAACCCCACTCTGCTGGGAGCCCCCGCCCCTATGGGCTTCCCCTCCCCTCTGGGACACCCACCCTACTGCTGGGACCCCCACCCTCCTGAGC
>VYXB01002671.1:77819-91684 GCA_013397135.1 Pachyramphus minor
ACCAAACCCTCTGGCAAGAAGCCACCGGTGCCACCAAGCCCCCCCCCAGAGCCCCCCACCACCCCACAGCCCCTACAGGAAGAGGATGATGAGGGGGCATCCCGGGTCCTGGAGCCTTTGCGCTACAAGGAGGAGGAGGAGGATGGAGGTGGCCGAGGTGAGTTTTGGGGACATCCCTCGCCATGGGCTGTGTTGGGGTGGTGGGTCTCATCAAAGCAGAGCATCACCCCATGTCCTGCTCGGCTGCCCTGGTAACTTTGTCCCTCTGGAGTCCCCCTCTCTGTCCCCCTAACCTTCCTCTTCCTGCTGTAGAACTGGCGGGGGGGGCATGCTGGGGGCCTGAGGGGCCCTGCTGGACCCTCACTCTGTCCCTGTCCCCAGGGGAGCTGGAGGAGCTGCCGAGCCAGCGCTGGGGGCTGCGCCAGGAGGACGGGGACCCCAAACCCCAGCCAGGTGAGTGCCCAGCCCTCAGGGCCACCACCCTGTCTCTGTCTCTCACCACCAACCCTCTGCAGCCCAGGGCCACCCCACTGCACCCTGGGGCTATCTCACTGTGCCTTGGAGCCATCTCCTTTCACCCCAGTGCCACTGCCCAGTCCCCAGATGTCACCTCCCTGCAGCCCAGTGCCACCTCACAGCTCCTCAGGGCCACTCCCTTGCAACCCAGGGCCACTTCCCTATTCCCACATGCCACCTTCCTGCACCCCTATGTTATCTCTCTAATCCTTAGTGTCACTTCCCTGTGTCCCAGCGCCGTCTCCCTGCACCGTGGTGCCACCTCCCTGAGTCCCAGTGCCACCGCCTTGGACCCCAGGGCCACCTCTCTGCTCCCTGGTGTCCCCTTCCTGCACCCCAGTGCCACGCTGTGCCCCTTCCCCTTGTGTCCCCTCTCCACAGAGGTTCCTGAGGAGCTGGAGCCCCCAACTCTGGACTACAACGAGCAGCTGGAGCGGGAGGACTATGAGGACTGTACGGTGCTGGGGTGTGGGTGGGGGGACCACCAGGGTCCCCTGGCCTGCAGGGGGTGCCCCCCCTCGCACCCCAAAGCCAATGCTACCCTCTGTGTCCCCAGTCGAGTACATCCGGCGGCAGCAGAAGCCCCCCAAGCCCCCGAGCAGGAGGAGACCAGAGCGTGTCTGGCCGCAGCCTGAGGAGCCCCGTATGTGGGGGGACAGGGGGACATAAGGGGCTGGCACCACTCGGGGTGAGGTTGTGGGACAGTCCCTAGCCTTGGGGACCCAGGGGAGCAGCATTTTGGGGCAGTGTGGAGCTGGGGTGGGAATGGGGATAGCATAATGGGTGTGGGGACCCCATAGGGGTATGGGAATACTGTAGGAGTCTGGAGATCTCTTGGTGGTATGGGGGTGCCAGGGGATGTAGAGGGATCCTGCAGAAATGCAGGGACCCCAAAGGGACATGGAGACTCCATAGGGACAGAGGGATCCCACAGAATCACGGCGGACCCCACAGGAACACAAGGAACCCTGCAGGGACATGGGGACCCTGTGTGGGCTTGGAGGACCCCACAGGGACACGGCATTCCCATTAGAACATGGGGGACCCTCAGGGGGTAGTAGAGATGTGGGGACCCCATAGCGGTGTGGAGATCTCCTGGAGGCATGGGTGGGATATAGAGGGGTCCACTGGTGACATAGGGACCCCAGAGGTACATGGGGACCCCACAGGGACATGAGGGTACCAAAGGGGCATGCTGATTGCATGGGGACCCCATAGGGGCATGGGGGACCTGATGGGGACATAGGCACCCCTGCAGGGACACGCGGACCCCACTGCCTCCCCTTTCCCAGCACAGCCTCTTCCCCCCACCAGCAGAGCCAGAGGAGCCCCCACCACAACCCCCCCTGCAGCCCCCCCTGCCTGGCCCAGTGACTGAAGGGGACTATGGCGAAGGCTTTGAGCCACCCGACTACGATGACTGTGAGTTGTGACCCGGGAGGGATGGGGCACCCCAGGAACATCAATACTGCCCCCCACCAGCCCTGGAGGGATGTTCCAGCCCCTACCCTGTGCCCCCCAGTGACCTACGGGCTGCCCCCCCCACTGAATCCCCACAAACATCTGGACAAGGGTTACGGCATGGAGACAGACGAGGAGAAAATCAGACCCTGTGAGAGGGGGCAAGGGTGGTTGCAGGGATGGGCAGGGGCCCAGTGGGCTCATGGTGGGTGGTATGTGCCCAGGGTTGGCGGCAGAGCCACAGAGAGGGTGGCATGTCCCTGGGCTGGGTGTCCCATCTCCAGGGTGGGTGGCACATCACCAGGGTGGGTGGCATGTCCCCAGGGAGGGCAGCATGTCCCTGGGGAGGGTGGCATGCCCCTGCAGTGGGTGACATGTCTGCATGGTGGGTGTCACACCCCCGGGGGGGCGGCAGGTTCCTGGGGTGGGTGTCGTATTCCCAGCAGGAGTAGCTTGTTCTTGTGGTGGGTAGCATGTTCCTGGGACTGGTGGCACATCCCTGGGTGGATGTAACATCCTTGCGGTGGGTGTCACCTGCCCAACAGCAAAGCCCAAGAAAGGCAGCAGCAGTAAGGAGGAGGAGGAGGATCCCTGGGCAGAGGAGAAGGGCCAGGACCGCAAAGGTGGGTGCCAGTCGCCATCCCTGTCCCCACACTCCTGTCTCCGTCCGTGCCACCCTCACTGTGCCCCTTTCCCAGGAAAAACCAAAAAACCAGGAGGGAAGAAGTGGGATCCAGATGAGGAATGGACCCCTCCGGCAGAGAAGACAAGTGAGCGTCCCCATTTCCAGGACTGACAGGGACACCCCACTATGGGGGGGATGCCAATCACTCCCCCTCCCCCTGCTGTCCCCAGGATGTCCCCCAATCGGGCTGGAGTCCCACCGCATTGAGGATGACCAGATCCTGGCCTCCTCCATGCTGCGCCACGGGCTGGGTGCCCAACGTGGCCGCCTCAACATGCAGGTGAGGGTCACGCCTCACACCCACCCCAGGGGTGACAGTGACCCCCCCACGCATGTCCTGCTTGCTGTCACCCACAGGCAGGCACCAATGAGGATGATTTTTTCGATGGGGCGTGGTGTGCTGAGGACGACAGCCGGGCACACTGGCTTGAGGTGGACACTCGCCGCATCACCATGTTCACCGGCGTCATCACCCAGGGACGCGACTCCCAGATCCAGTACGGGGACATGGGGGTGGAGCTGGGGACACAGGCAGGGGGCAGTGGGGGGAGTGGGAGACCAAACCTGTCCCTATCCCCTTGCAGTGATGACTTTGTCACCAGCTTCTACGTGGGCTTCAGCAATGACAGCCAGCACTGGGTGATGTACAGCAATGGCTACGAGGAGATGGTGGGGACCCCAGACCAGGCTCGTGGGGGGACATGGGGACAACAGGGACCCTCTTGAGTACATCTCCTCCTCCTTGGCAGATGTTTTATGGCAATGTGGACAAGGACACTCCAGTGCTGAGCGAGTTCCCTGAGCCAATGGTGGCCCGGTACATCCGCATCTACCCCCAGCGCTGGAATGGGAGCCTCTGCCTGCGTCTTGAGGTCCTGGGGTGCCCCCTTTCCGGTAACAGTTACTCCAAATCAGCCTAGGGGGCTATGGTGCGGTGGCAGCTCTCCAGCTGCCCACCACCACCGTGTCTCTGACCACTCCACAGCTGTCAGCAGCTACTACACCCAGCAGAATGAGGTGACCTCCACAGACAACCTGGACTTTCGACACCATTCCTACAAGGACATGAGACAGGTGGGCACTGCTGGGGGGCAGATCCGCTGGGGGTGGGATCCTCTGTGGAGGGATCTCATGGGCTGGGATGCTCCATGGGGTGGACACAACCATGGTCATGGGATCCATCACAGTGGTGGAATCCTCCGTGGGGGTTGGATCCTCCATGGGGGTGGGCAGCTTGCTGGGGGATGGGATCATCCGTGGTGGTGGGATCCTTAGTGGGGGATGGGCTTATCCCCCCAAGTGCTGCCCCCATCTCCCCCTGCCCTGCAGCTGATGAAAGTGGTGAATGAGGAGTGTCCCACCATCACCCGCATCTACAACATTGGCAAGAGCTCACGGGGGCTGAAGATCTATGCCATGGAGATCTCTGACAGCCCAGGCGAGCACGAGACAGGTGGAGGGGGCATGGGGGGGTGCAGGGGGCCCCAGCTATGGTCCCTGGCATTCACTAACACTGCCCACCCCCTGCCCCAGGTGAGCCCGAGTTCCGGTACACAGCGGGGCTGCACGGGAACGAGGCCCTGGGCCGGGAGCTGCTGCTGCTGCTGATGCAGTTCCTGTGCAAGGAGTACCAGGACGGGAACCCCCGTGTGCGGGGCCTGGTCACTGACACCCGCATCCACCTCGTCCCCTCCCTCAACCCCGATGGCTATGAGCTGGCCCGTGAGGCGGTGAGGGGACAGCGGGGTGGGATGGGGTGTGGGGTGGTCGGATGGGCCGTGGGGCAGTGGGATGGGACAGTGTAGCAGCGGGGTAGGATGTGGGGTAGTGGAATGGGATGTGGTGCAGTGGGATGAGATGAGAGAGCGGTGGGATGCAGCCCTCCCCTTGCAGCTCACTGCTGCCCTGGGCTGGTGGCACAGCTCCAAGCTGGGCAACTGGGATGTCAGGGCAGAGGATGAGACCTGGAATAGTGGGATGGGATGGTGGGGAGCTGGATGGCAGAGTGGTGGAATGGGACAGGATGGCGGAGCAGGGGATGGGATGCGGGTGGTAGGATGCAGCCCCCCTTGGGCTCACCATTGTCCTGGGCCATCCACAGGGCTCTGAACTGGGCAACTGGGCACTGGGCCATTGGACAGAGGAGGGCTTCGACCTCTTTGAGAACTTTCCCGACCTGGCCTCAGCACTGTGGGCGGCAGAGGAGAGGCAGCTGGTGCCCCACCAGTTCCCCAATCACCACATCCCCATCCCGGAGCACTACCTGGCTGAGGATGCAGCGGTGGGCATGGAGGGGGGTGCAGAAGTGGGGCAGGGAAGGGGAAGAGGTGACAGAGGGGGTGACACTTCCCACCGTGTGCCCACTTCACAGGTGGCAGTGGAGACACGGGCTGTCATGGCATGGATGGACAAGAACCCCTTCGTGCTGGGAGCCAACCTGCAGGGCGGGGAGAAGCTGGTGTCCTTCCCCTTTGACACGGCCCGGTCCAGCCCCCCGACGCCGGCGGCTGCCCGTCGCCCACTGGACTATGAGGACGAGCATCCTGAGCTGCAGGAGACACCCGACCATGCCGTGTTCCGCTGGCTCGCCATCTCCTACGCCTCAGCACACCTCACCATGACCGAGACCTTCCGTGGGGGCTGCCATGCGCAGGATGTGACTGACGCCATGGGCATCGTGCAGGGTGCCAAGTGGCACCCCCGGGCTGGGAGTAAGTCGGGGTCTGTGGTGCAGCTGCCCTGTGACCCCACTGCAGGAATGAGTAAGCGGCTGTCTGGGCACATGTCTGTGTGTCTTGCAGGCATGAATGACTTCAGCTACCTGCACACCAACTGCCTGGAGCTCTCTGTCTACCTGGGCTGCGACAAGTTCCCCCACGAGAGTGAGCTGCAGCAGGAGTGGGAGAACAACAAAGAGTCGCTGCTCACCTTTATGGAGCAGGTATGTGCTGGGACGCAGTCACAGCCACTCCAACTGCCCCACATGGTTTTGCTCATCCCCTTTCCTCACCCAGGTCCATCGTGGAATCAAGGGCATAGTGACGGACCAGCAGGGAGAGCCCATTGCCAATGCCACCATTGTGGTGGGGGGCATCAGCCACAACATCAGAACAGGTAGGGGGCTGTGAAATGTGGGCAGGCTGCTGGCAGCCCCATGCTGCCTCCGTCCCACCCGGCTGCTGTCTGTATCCACAGCCAGTGGCGGGGACTACTGGCGCATCCTGAACCCGGGCGAGTACCGTGTGTCGGCGCGGGCTGAGGGCTACAACCCCAGTGTCAAGACTTGCCACGTCCTCTACGACATCGGGGCCACCCAGTGCAATTTTGTCCTGTCCCGCTCCAACTGGAAGCGCATCCGGGAGATCATGGCCATGAATGGGAACCGGCCGATCCGCCTCGTGGTGCCCGGCCGGCCCATGACGCCCCGTGAGCGCCTGCGCCTGCGGATGCGCCTCCGGCACCGCATGCGGCTGCGGGAGCAGATGCGGCTGCGGCGCCTCAATGCCACCACAGCCACCAGTGGCCCTACAGCCCCACCGGCCACCACGGCCCTGCCCTTCCCCTTCAGCAGCACAGCCTACACACCCTGGAGCCAGGAGCCGCCCACAGCTGGCACCTGGGAGATGGACACCGAGACAGAGGTGGTCACCGAGCTGGTGACAGAGATTGAGGGCTGGGAGCGGGGCACAGGCACAATGCAGCCTCTCACCACAGCTGAGACCTACACAGTGAGCTTTGGGGACTAGGGATGCTCAGGCCTTCACTCTGCTTCAAGCCATGGTCAGATGCCCCAGTATCCACTTCCAACATCTTCCCTTAATCTGGGCAGCTGCTCCCAGTGGGCTCCAGCCTCTCACCTTGCTGCTTCCCCAGACTGAGGACACTGGCCTTCACAGCTGGGCGCTGTCAGGGACATGCTACCCCATCCTTTGGGGCTGGGCAGTGCCAGCTCACTGTCCCTGTCCCAGTGGCATGGCAGGGATGGTCCCGCTCTCTGGGGCAGGGCCCACAGAGGCGGGCACAGCCCCTCTCCCATTCACACAATTTTTGTTACACAAATAAATCAAGTTATATTGGTATGAACATCTTGTCCCTCCCGTGCCCCCCCAGGTCCGTGCCACCCACCCAGAGGACAGACAAGGGCGGTGGGTGCCAGGATGCCCTGAGGTGTAGGGGCAATGGAGTTCATGCCCTCCCTGCAGTCAGTGCCCAACTTCCATGTCCCCCTCCTCGTCCTCGGCCCCAAAGCCAGAGAAGGTGATGGGCTGGCAGGTGAGGTCGCGCAGGTTGACGAGGCAGGCAGTCTGTGTGCTGCTGAAGTCGGGCACTGTCACCAGCAGCACCCGCTGCCCCTCTGCCCCTGTGAACACAGGCAGGTGTCAGGTGGAGGAGCCCCCTGGCAGCTCCCAGTCCCCCACAAGGATCTGCAGGACCTACCTTGGAGCAGTTTGGACTGGAAGCGGGGCGCATTCCCACAGAAGTAGACGTGAGGGCACTCAGTGAGGATGAACGGGTCCAATTTGTAAAACGGGTAACAGCCTGGGGGTGATGAGAATTAGGGGGGAACCTGCACCCCTTGGGACGGTAACTGCCCCCGAAGCCAACAGCCCCCAAGCCCTTGCTGTACCTAGGGTGTCTGGGGCTGTGGGGCTGATGTGTCCTGCCAGCAGTGTCCACTCCAGGATATCCAGGTAGTCATCCATGCTGCTGTATTTGAAGATGTCACTGACATTTTGTCCTGATGTCCCCAAAAACCTGTATTTTTGGGGTAAGAAGGGGAGATTTGGATGCTGGACATGCCAGGACATGCTCTGCGGTGCTGTGCTGCTGACAGTTGTCACCAGAGCTGGCGGCACACCAGTGTTATTTACCTGACACCATCCAGGTCGGCCTGGTAGGGGTTGGTGACGAGGTGCAGCGTGGGGTAGGGGCTGGCCAGGGGCAGCATGCAGCGGTGCAGTGGCTGCTGTGGTAGCGTGTAGTTGGTGGGGTCAAACTCCCCAGGCATCACATCCACGGGCACCGAGGTCTGCGGGCAGAGCAGGGATCAACAGGACAGCCAAAATGCCCTCTTGAGGGGGCTCAGACCAAAGCCCTGGTGTCATTCCCACCCTTTTCCAAGAGGACACTCCCCTTGGCTTCACCATGAAGGCCAGATCCTGAGAGAAGGATCTGGAGCTGGGTTTTGTGCTGCCTCTCTCCATGGGATGCTCAAAGGGAAGGTGCTGGGGAAGGGAGTTTGCCACCCCACACTCTGGGCTGATAGCAGTGCTGCTCCCCCGCTTCAGGAACTAGGATCCCTCACCCAGAAGGAATCTGATTCCCTGGCCAACCCTGAGCACTCACGCAAAGCTGCAGCAGGATCTCATCCAGCATTTTCACAGCCTCCACGCTTGCTGCCTGAGTCTTCTTGGTCAAGTACTTGGCCTGGGTGGGCAGGGAGACAGTGAAGGACAACCCTGTGTCCCCTCTGCCCCCTCCCCACATCATCTCAGCGCCTCGGGAGCTCTGTGAGCCCCCCCTCCATGCTGTACCTTGTTGATGGTGTCCCGGCTCTGCGTGTTCTGGCTCAGCAGGTTCCCGGCCAGGATGAGTCGGGAGATGTGGGCAGCACAGCTTTGCTCACCCTCAGCACCCAGCTGCCCTGTCACCACATCCACCAGCAGCTGGGTGCTCAGCAGGGCCTCTCCACTCCCACTGCCCAGCCCCAGCCCTGAGGCCAGCAGCACGAACCTGGATGGATGGAGAGGTTTGGGCAGGGGGCACAACCCTCTCCACCACCCTTCTTGGCACGTGGGGCTCAGGGGCAGGGCAGGGGCACAGTGCCAGCCCCTCTCCTGCTGACTCACCGGTCAGAGCTGGGCCCGTTCCAGGGCAGGGGTGGTGGCAGGTCAGCAAAGCAGTGATCCTCTACCAGGAACCTGCCATCATCCTGCTCAGAGCCGTACACTGCCAAGATGGTCCCTGTGGCAGAGTGGGTGGTCAGCCCTGGTCAGCACCCGTGGGGTGGGTCCCACTGTGGAGCCACTGCCCGCCCTTACCTGTCACCAGCCTCTGCACATTGATGGCTCCTTCCAGCTTAATCCGCTGCAGCTCATCCTCCAGGATCAGCTCGTCTGAGGGCTGGATGTACTTGGGCAGGGGTGGCTGAGGCACCAGGTTGTGCTGCAGGGAGGTCAAGGACAGCTCTGATGGCCTCAGTGAGGACCAGCAGCCCCCAAGGGCCTTTTCCTGTCCCAGGCCCCCACCACCAGCATGGCCAACAGCCCAGCTGGAAGCCCTGGCAGCTGGAATCCCCCTGGATGGGTTCGTTTCCCTTAGCACTTCCATGCAGTATCCTGAACATGAGTCCCATCCAAGGAGGAAGCGGCTCAGATGGGCGGTGGGAGCTTTAAACTTCTCAACATGAGCTGGCTGGGAGGAGAAAGGTCCCTGGCATTGCACTGGGGTGCCAGAGCTTCCCTGACATCCCCCTCATCCCCCTCCCCTGTGGCAGGGAAAGGGGGTTGTGTTGCCAACCCCCTGGATCCAAACCCTTCAAGGGCTGGAAAATCATCACTGAGTGAGGGTGATGGCAAGCAGGGGGAAAAAGCTTCAGATGGACAAAGGGTGGATTTGGATTAGATATGGGCAAGGAATTCTTCCCTGTGAAGACGGTGAGGCACCGGCACAGGGTGCCGAGAAAAACTGTGGATACCCCATCCCTGGAAGTGTTCCAGGACAGGTTGGACGGGGCTTGGAGCAACCTGGCCTAGTGAAAGGTGTTCCTGCCCAAGGACGAGCTTTAAGGTCTCTTCCAATCCAACCCATTCCATGATTCCATAAGCACTGCATACAGAAACATGCTGGCACCAAAAAGTAACACCAAGCTGGCGTCCAGGGACACAGCAGGCACAGCCCACCCACCCAGTTCCAATCTCTGCCAGTTCCCTGGCTGCAGTGAGCACAGGGAAGCCACGAGCTCCCACACGTGCTGGCACATCCTCCTGAGCTGTGCGGAGGAGGTGGAGGGGGTGCACTAAGGGGGGGTGTCCCTCCATTACCTCCTCGCTGATCTCCTGCAGGATGGAGGGCTGGAGCTGCATGACCTTGAAGAGCGTCCCCACCACGCAGCACTTCTCCCCCACCTGCAGCTCCGACAGCTTTCGCAGCACGACATCATTCCCTGTGGAGAGATGGGGGGTCGGTGGCCTCAGGGTGGTGGTGGGCACGGCACAGGGCTGGAGGGAGCAGCTGGAAGGGCCCCAGTGTCGAGGCCAGCGAGAAGTAGTGGGAATTCTGGGAAGCCTCCTGCTTTTCCTTGAGGCACGGTGCCAAGAGGACATGTGTGGGCCAGATGGGGCCAAGGAGCATTCCAGAGCCTGCAGGCATTTCCTCTGGAGGGGTGGGGGGGCGGGGGAAAGCTGAGTAGTGACAGGCTGGGAGACCCACAGCTCCCTGGGAGAGTGTGTTTAGGTCCTAGGAGCAGCTCTGCCCGGGAAGGGTCTGGGATGCGACACTCCTGCCCTTGGGCATTGGGGGCTGGTATTCCTATTCCCTATCCAGGACATGATCCAAACATCCTACTTGGAGCTGACAGGCAGATCACTCACCACTCCCAAACCTGACTTCTGCCAAGGCCAGATCCTCCACGCCAGATCCCTGCTGGAAATCAGGATCCCCATCACAGCAAGGGAAGATCCTGGCATACTGACAGGTCCCTGAGCTTTAGGCAGGGATCCACAGGGGATCCGGGCTGGGGGAACCAGCACAAGCCTTGGGAGCTGCAAGGAGCTCTGTGGCTGAGGAGCAAAAATCTCCCTCACCGCAAGCTGAGTCCAAAATTAGTCCAAAATTTCTCACCCCACTCCCAGGGACCCAGAAACATCCCAGCCCCATCTGGTATGTGGCTGTGGGACCGTCATTCCCAGTTTAAACCAGCCTGGGAAGCCCATCTTAAGCCTCAGGCCATGGATGGGGGGGGTAGATCCTGGGCTCCTCTCCCAAAACAACACTGCCCGTGCTGGCTCCTCATCCTTTCTGGGTGACATGTCCCCTCCCAGAAATCTCCCTTTCCCCATCACGTGCTGCTGAACATGACTCCTGCCCCAGGGAGAGCACCCCACTGCCAACCCTGGCACCCCAGGCTGGAAACATGGATTCCCAAGCCCAGGAATGCTAACACTCCAAGTCAGAACAAAAACAATCCCATTGGAAGTTTCTTATTCTTGGCTTGGACCCCCCAAAATGTGTGTTCAGGGGGAGGGAGGCTGCGCTCTCCTGGTTTCTGCCTGCAGGCGCTTCCTGCTTGGAGACAAACCCCTGAAATCTGGTCCCATCCTAGGACTATGGGAGGGGGAGCTTTACAAACCCCTGAGTCCTGTCACACTTGGCAAAGGCCAAGGAATGACATCTGCTGTCAGACCAGTGCTGGCTTTGCCTCCCCTTGGCTCCATGGGAATGGGGAGAGCAGGAGAACCGGAGTCCGGCCTAAAGCCTTCACCAAAAGGGTTTTTGCCCATAGAAGGGCAAAGCTGAGGGAAATTCGATCTCAGACGTGCCCAGGCCGGGGGGCGAGGGGGGGCAGAACCGCGGCATTGCTTCATCCTGCGGACGGAAACTCTGAGCACGAGGCTCCCACCCACGGACCACAACCCCCCTGCCGGGCCAGGAAACGGCCCCCCTGGCAAAACCAGCCCTTCTCACCCAGCTGCACCTCCCTTACCCCACTTCCTGGCCAGGACCCCCAGCCCCACCCAGACAAACCTCACACTCAACTCCTGCTCCTGAAAGTGCCCAAAAAAGAGTCAGGGCCCCCCTGCACACACCCCCTTCTATCTCCAATGGAGAATGCGGTTCGTCCCAAGGTCAGAACTCCAGGTGGGAGCTGCAGCAGGAAGTTCGTGGGTGATCCTATCATTGCTGTGCATCCCAGAGCTGGGAGGCTGAGCTGTTTGGGGTGGGCTCTGCCAACACGTTTCCTACCAAGAGTGTAAAACACTGCTGGAGACTGGGACAACTGGGAAAATTGGGACTGCTCAGATCGCAAGAAGGTTGTGGGTGGATCCCAACCTTGCAGGGATGGATCTCTCCCACTGCAGGCGGCAGTGCCATCCCTACACTGCAGGGATGGCTCCTCACCCCCACATGGATGTATTTTCCCTGGCAGGGATGGATTCCCCCACAGGGATGGATCTCCCTCCCCGCTATCAGGGATGGATTCCCCACCCAGTCTGGGATGCCTGCAGGGTACATCCAGCCCTGGATGAGAACACTCACGCACTTTTGGATTCAAATTTCAACCTGGTAAACTGGAGGTAAAATCCTAACACAGCTCCACAGGTGCTTTGTTGCCAAGGCCACCACTAACCCATGTTCCCAAGTGCCACATCCACACAGCTGTTAAATAACCCCAGGGATGGGGACTCCACCCCTGCCCTGGGCAGCAGTGCCAGGGCTGCACAGCCTTCCATGAAGGAATTTCCCCCATATCCAACCTGTCCCTGCCCGGCACAGCTTGAGATTGTTCCCTCTCATCCTGCCCTTTGCTCTCTGGGAGCAGAGCTGGACTCCCCCCTCCCCAGCTCCCTGCTCCTGTCAGGGAGTTGCAGAGAGCACGAAGATCCCCCCTGAGCCTCCTTTTCTCCAGGCTGAGCCCCCCTTGCCAGCTCCTTCAGTTGCTCCCGGTGCTCCATTCCCTTCCCTGGACACGCTGCAGCCCCCCCAGTGCGTCTCGTGGGCAAGGTGCCCACAGGCAGGGTCCCTGAGCTCACCCCAGCGGCTCCGCGCGCGGCGCTGCAGCAGTGGGCGCATGCCGGCGAGGCGCACGGCGTACACGTGTGCGTACTGGCGGCCGAAGCTGCGCTCGCCCGGCCGGAACAGCCCCGAGCAGTCCGAGTAGCCCAGCACCGGCACCCTGGGGAACGTGGGGGGCTCGGCCGACGGGGGGCCCAGCAGCCCCTGCGCCGTGGGCGCTGCCCGCTCTGAGAACATGGCGTGGAGTCCACGGGGCGGGGGTCTCTAATGGCGGCTCTGGAAAAACAGGCAGGGTGAATTTGGGATCACTGTCACCCCGAGACATCAGGGGCTCCCCCACCCTCCAAAACACAAACACCCCCACACATTGCACGCCTTCAGTCCCCTCTTTCTTCCCTCCCCAGGACATACCCAAACTCATCCCGGTGCCAGGACCACCCCACCCCCTCCTAAAATCCACACCCCCACAGCAAGACACCTGAAGCCCCCCCGCAAATGCACCCTGGACCCTAGAGCCGCCGTCCCCCCCCGAAATGGACCCTGGGCACTGCACAGCCTCCTGGATACCTCCTGGATACCTCCTGCACCGGCGCCCCCCAGGACAGCCCCTACACATTTCCCCTGGCACAAACAGCCCCCCCGGGTCCCCCGTGGCTCCAGGGCCCCTCCGGTACCATCCACCAGGACAACCTCGAACACACTCCTCCTGGCACAGCCCCCGGCCGCGGCACTGGGAGCCTCCCGCAGACGTCCCTGGCACCAGGGACCCCACGAGGACACGACAGCCCCCTTCCCCCAGACACCCGAACCAACCCCCCCAACCAGGGTCCCCCCGGCTGGGGGTTGTCCCCCTTTGGAGGCCGTGGGGGTCCCGCCGTGCACGTACAGGGTTAGAGGTCAGGGGTCGGGGGTCGCCGCCGGCATCGGGACCCGCCATGCGGGGGCGGGGCCGGGAAAAGGCGCGAACGCCCCAAACCCGGAAGCAGCATGGCCGCGTAGAGGAAGTAACGTCATGCTATCGCCGTGGCAACCGCGGGGGTGCGGCTCCCCCGGGGGCACTGGGACCGAGCACTGGACCCCACAAAGCCCGTCGGCGATAGGAATACCGGGACCAATTCCTAGAGGGGACGCCAGAATGACGGGCTGTCCCGGGGGGACACTGAGCCCAAGCCCCGGAACTCCCCAGTCAGAGCCCGGCAGGAGGCGAAGGGGACCCTGGGATGGAGCCCACGGGAGTCTGGCCTCACCCCTCTGCCCCACACTTTGGGGGAGTCGCGGAACACGCCGTGTGTCTCCGCACAGCCGCGCAGCGACCCTGCTCCTCCATCTGGCGGGATGGGGGCCCCTGAGCCCTCTGTGTCCCCCCCCCGGCCCCTCCCCCCATGTCCCTGTAAGGGCGGAGGTGTGAGGCAGGAAGAGCTCTGGGGAGTGGTGATGCTCTGTTTTAAAGGGTTTTGGGGGTTTGCCC
>VYXB01002671.1:91754-103696 GCA_013397135.1 Pachyramphus minor
CCCTGCTATAAAAGGTGTCAGGGCACAGGCTGTCACCCACTGTCACCCACTGTCATCCCCTCAGTGGCTCGACATGACTGCCAGAAGTTTGACCTTTCTTTTGTTGCTGGTGGCGGTCGGAGGTAATGGGGACTCTTCTGCCTCCCATGGGCGATGGTCACCCCCGGGTGGCGGGCCAGGGAACACATGAGGACGGTGGGAATGGCAGCCTGGATGGCCGCACCTGGGGGGCTAGGGTTTGTGTGGGGACCTGGGGGTGCCGGGGATGGGGGCGGCATGGGGACAGGCATCCAGGGATGGGGGAGGGAGGATGAGGGGACAGGCAGGAGGGGTGGTGGGGACAAGATCCTCGTGAGGACGGGGTGTGGCAGGGATGGGGTCCTCATGGGAACAGGCACCTGGGAATGGTGGGAACAGGGATGATGGAGGTGGTGTCCATGTGGGGACACGCACCTGGGGACATACGGGCACAGGGTCTGTGTGGAGACCTGCAAGTCGTGGAACAGAAGGTCATGGGGACAGGCAGGAAGGATGGTGGGGATGGTGCTGAGCACCTGGGGCTGGTGGTTTAGGGTTCTGGGAACCCCTGGAGGCCTTGGGGACCTTAGTGACAGGCCCCCAGCCCATGGGTACTCTCACTGTCCTGTCCCTTTGCAGCAGCACAGGCTGCGGCACCCCTGCCCTGCCAGGGTGACCCCACATCCTGGTGCCAGGACATGGCCGTGGCCACACGCTGCGGCCAGGAGTGGCAGTGCCAGGACCTCCGGGACAGCCTGGCCCTGGTGAGCACCCACCCCCCACTCCTGCCAGGGCCACCCTGGGGTCCGGATGGCCCTGAGGGTCTGTGTGTCCCCACAGGGGGATGAGGCCGAGGAGGATGACATGGGGCTAGGCCAGAGGATTAAGTGCAGCCTGTGCACCAAGGCACTGAAGAAGATACAGATGCTGGCAGGTGACAACCCTGATGAGGTGAGGGGTTGTGGGGACCTGGGGGGCTGGGGCAGGGGCCATCTGCCCACAGCCCCCTGAGCCCCGTGGCCATGGCAGGCGGCGGTGGCAGCGGCGCTGAAGAAGGGCTGCCGGTTGCTGGGCCGGTTCCTGGGCAAGCAGTGCCAGAAGCTGGTGAGCCGGTATCAGGACCAGATCAGCCAAGAGCTGCAGAACGGGGACACACCCCGGCACATCTGCGCCGCCATGGGCATCTGCAAGGTCTGAGCATGGTCAGTGCCCACCCATACCCCGATCCTGCACCCTACATCCTGATCCTGCACCCTGTGTCCTGCACTCCATGTCCTGATCCTGCACCCCACGTCCTTATCCTGCACAACATATCCTCATCCTTCACCCCTGATCCTGCACCTCACAACCTGATTCTGCACCCCACATCCTTATCCTACACCACATATCCTGATCCTTCACCCCGATCCTGCATCTCACATCCCAATCCTGCACCCCACGTCCCAGTCCTGCACCCCATATCCCGTTCCCACACCCTGTGTCCTGTACCCTGTGTCCTGCAGCCCACTCCCTGATCCTGCACTCTGTGTTCTGCACCCCACATCCTGATCCTGATCCCACATCCCCCACCCTGAATCCCACACTTTGTACCCCACATCCTGCACCCCACAGCCTGATCCCATACCCTGCACCCCACACCTTGCCTGGGGAGTGGTTGGAGGTCCCGTGCCTTCTCTACTGCCCCTCTGTAGGATGGGAGTGAGCTAGAGCACCCCAAAATGTGTCCTGGAGCAGGAGCAAGGATGGAGGAGCTGCTTCCACTGGCCCCCAACTCACTCCCTGCTCTTTCCTGTCTCCACAGGATGCAGCCCAAGTGCCCCACGAACCCCAATGTCCCCCCAGCCCCTAATGCCCCCCAGCCTCGACACCCGCTCCCCCAAAATAAAGTCCCTCCTCTTGCTGTGTGTCTCACATTTGCCTGTCCTGGGGGGACTTGGTGACAAGGGCACGTGGCACTGGCCCTGGCCCGGCACCAGCAAGGCAGAGGGGACACTGGAGGTGTCAGCAGCAGCGTGGGTGTCCCTTGGGGGGTGCAGCGAGCAGTTCGTTCTGCACACCTGGGCAGTCCTGGCTGTCACTGTCCCCTCCCTGGGCACCAGCACAGCCCCATGCCTGGCACTGCATCTGTTTACACACTTGGCACTGGTACTGTCACTGGCTTGGGATCATCCCCACTGTCCCCAAATTGTGGCACTGGCACTGTCCCCACTGAGCACAGGGAATCTCTTCTTCAGTCCCCAGCCAATCAGAGCACAGGGAATCCTGCTGGCTGAGGGCTGCAGCCAATCATAGCAGAGGGATCCCCTTCCCTCCTCCAATGGGTCATGGGGATCCCAGTGCCACCTGTGGATCTGGAGGCTTCAGAGGTGGCACAGCTGGGGTGGCTTTGTCCCTTGGGGTGACACAAGACTCCCCCAGTGTCCCCAGCTCTCCAGGGTGCCCCGCAGCCCTGGGGTGACCTTCTGCTTTGGGGGAACACCAAGACCCTGTAGTAGCCCCAGACCCCTGGTTTGGCCCCACACCCTGTGCTGTCCCAGCCCCCCTGGGTGGTCCCAGATGCCCAAGGGTGACCCCAACACCCTGGGGTGCCCCTATTGCCCAGGATGACACGGAACAGCCCCCTAGGTGGCTCCAAATATCCCGGGATGTCCTCAGGCCCCCAAGATGGCCTATACAGTGGGGTGGTCCCAGACCCAGGGCTGACCCCAACACCCTGAGTCCCACACCATGAAGTGCCCCAAACCCCTAAAGGGACCCCAACACCCTGGGGTGCTCCAGACCCTCAGGGGGACCCAAAACTGTGGGTTGTCCCCAGAGCCTTCAGGGGACCACAACATGTTGGGGTACTGCCAGATCCTCAGAGTGATCTCAACACCCTGGGGCGCCCCCAATCCCCAGAGGGGACCCAACACTCTGCCCTAAACCCTTGGTGAACTGACATCTCTGGGGTGCCCCAGATCTTTCAGGGAACACCAACACCCTACCTTGAACCCTGATTTTTATTCCCCCCTTATTGCTCCAAGCTAAATTGGGAAGGGACTGAGTTGCGGCACCCTGGAGCACAGAAAAGCCCTGGAGGGCACCTGTGTGCCCCTCTGTTTGGGGTGGGCTGGGACCCACAGGGTTTTGGGGTGCTGCTGGTGGAAGCGGGATTTAGCTCTTGGTGTGGGTCTGTGCCCAGTTTGGGGAGGTCTGGGTGCCTCACTCCCCACCCTGTTGTGGGGACATGGCTGGAGGGGATCCCTGCAAAATGCACCCCCCGCCCCTTCCAACTGGCCCAGCTCTGGTGCACTCTGTTCAGTCTCTGCATCCCAGGGCTCACTGGTGGGGGGCTCCTCCACCCCAACCCTCAAGTATCCATAAAGAGCCCCTTATCTCTAAGCCAATCTCCCTGGGGGACTCTCCGCCAGCAAAAGAGCTGGGTGTGTCAGAGCCCCCTCGCTACAGCTGGGTGAGATGTGGGGTGGTGAGGGCATGGGAAGAGCCTCAGCTGCCCCATACATGTGGGGCAGCCCCACGTGGATCTCCCTGCCAGCACAGGGGGACACGAGGAGTGCTGGCCCAATCGGCCCCAGAGAAGTCCACACATACCCCATTTATTGGGGGGCTGGAGCCGCCTCTTTTCTGCATCTGTGTCTTCTCCCACAGCGCTCCAAGTGGGACCAGCAGCCCCCCGCCGCCCCCCGAGTCCAGCTCACTGCCCCATCATACAGGCCATCTTGCAGGCCACAGCCGAGATGAGGGCGGCCCCGCGCCCGCTGCCCTCCTCCGACTGGATGAAAGTGATGTCGCAGCCAGGTGTCAGCTGCCGCACTGTGGCGTGGAAGTGGTCCTTGAAGCTGGGGAGTGGAAAAACAGGGTCAGAAACAGGGTCACAAACGAGGACTGAAGGAGGAGGATGGGGATGCTGGCAGAAGGAAGGCCCCGGGGATCCCCACCTGGGATGGAGCTTGTAGACGGAGCCGTCAACGCCGACAGTGATCTTAAGGGTGTCCTGGCTGCGGCTCTCGCGCATGCGGTTGATGACGCCGGCCAGCCCGGCCGAGCACATCTGGGCGGCGCGCGTGGACACGCTCTCGCACACCCGGCGCACAATCTCACAGTCCATCCGCGACGGCAGCAGCTCAAAGGCTGACAGGATGTTGTAGATCTGCTTGCGGTCATCGGAGTCACTGGGATGGGGGGAGAGTGGGGGTCAGCAGGGAATGGTGGGGGAGAACCCACTATGAGACAGTTGTATGGGGTGTCAGGATGGGGAAATCCAATTGGGTCAGTCAGAACAGGTTGGCGTGGGGTGATGGGACAGAGGGACCTGGATGTGGGCCACCCTGCTGTGGGGTGATGGGACAAGGGACCCCAACATGCAGTCAGAGCAGACTGGTATGGTGTGGTGGAACAGGGGGATCCCCATGTGGGACAGCCTGGTACAGACTGACAGCACCTGGAGCCATGTGGACTGGCAGCACAGACCCCAGTGCGTTGCAGCCTGGCAGGCAGGTTTGGGGGCACCGCTCCCCAGCCTCGCACCTCTCGATCTGGGACATGAAGCGGGTCTCGAAGGTCCCGCGGGTCTTGAGCTTCTCAGAGGCCTCCCCGTTGAAGAGCAGGTTCTCATCCACCAGCTTCAGCAGCACCAGCCGCACGATCTCCCCCATGTACTTCCCCCCGATGATCTTCTCGTACCTAGGTGGGGACATAGGCGAAGGGGCGGTGTCAGGGCCAGGATTTAGGGGGCCACATCACACAGCACCCCCTCTTTCCTTCCCCCCTCCTTGCCAGCTATGTCCCTGCACGTGGGCACAGCTTGGGGCAAAGGACCTCCATGCTGGGGGGCTGAGCCCAGCGTGGCGGGAGGTCAGGGGGGACACCCAGAGGAACTGGATCTCTCCTATTCCTTACAGTTGCTGACCGGGGTTAAGTGAGGTCTCGTCCACCACGCGGTCGTACTCCAGGAGGAACTCGTCCAGCTCCCCCGAGGCGCCGAAGGCCCCCCACTCTGTGTTCACGCACATTCGCCCCTCGTCGCCCTCGACCAGCTCCACGTTGTGCATCTCCTCCATGTAGCAGGCGTTACAGCCCGTCCCTGCCAGGAACCGGGGATAGAGCCAGTGGCAGCGGGAACAGTGATCCCACCCTCACCACAGCCCTCCCATCCCAACTGAGACAAAGCTGGGATAGTCTTCTGGAGCAATGGGGGGAACCGGAGAGGGCCCTGAGATGTGCCAGGATGGGGGTTGGGACACCGTGGAGTCATTCCTCAACTTGTGAGGGACGTTCCTCAACCTGATGATGTGGCACCACGGTCTACAGCTACTTCAGGGCTGGCTCCAGAGGTGACAGGACATGGGAGAAAGGTTTTAGACTA
The DNA here is from genome assembly GCA_013397135.1 of Pachyramphus minor. Lineage (NCBI taxonomy): Eukaryota > Metazoa > Chordata > Aves > Passeriformes > Tyrannidae > Pachyramphus > Pachyramphus minor. The sequence continues at coordinate 97,138 of VYXB01002671.1, forward strand.
AAAGAGGGAAGATTTATATGGGATATTGCAACAAATCCTTCCCAGGATGGCAGGTGATGTTTCTCAGAAAAGCTGTGGCTGCCCCATTTCTGGAAGTGTCCAAGGCCAGGCTGGAAGAGGCTTGGAGCAACCTGGTCTAGTGGAAGGTGTCCCTGTCCATGGCAGGAACTGGATGATCCTTAGGGTACCTTCCAACTCAAACCATTCTGTGATTTCATGAAAGCTGGAACCAAGGATGGTTGGGAACTTACTACATAGGTCCCAAATCTCTATCCCTATTCCACCCAGCATTGGGATGCAATAAAATCATCAAATGATAGAACCATGGGATGGTATAGGTTCAAAGAGTCCTTAAAGCTCATCTGTTCCACTCCCTGCCATGGGCAGGGACACCTTCCACTAGACCAGGTTGCTCCAAGGATAGAAAGGAAACGGCCTCAAGTTGCACTTGTGGAGGTTTGGGTTGGGACATTTTCTTCATTGAAAGGGCTGTCCAGCCCTGGCCCAGCTGTCCAGGGCAGTGGTAGACTCCCTGTTCCTGGGGGGATTTAACCGACTTGTGCATGTGGCACTTGGGGACATGAGTTAGTGGCCTTGGCAGTGCTGGGGGAATGGTTGGACTTGATGACCTCAGAGGCTTTTCCAACCCAAACAATTCCATGTTTCCATTCTAGACCTCATTTCAGAGTAAAGAAATGGAACAGCTGGCCCCTGCTGCTCCATGAGCACCAGGATTCGGTGACTGAGATCATGGCTGGGGGCTGTGCTCGGAGCTGCACATCCCCATCCTGTGGTGGCAGGGATGCTTACCCTGCCCACCCTGAGCTCCCACAGCTCTGGCTGGGCCCTTGTCCCCACAACAGGGTCCCAGGGGCTCCGAGTGCTCTGCTGAGGCCAGCCCGGCCCCCAGGAGCTGATAAACATCCTGGCGTGTGTTTACTGAGGTGAGGGGATGTGGAGCCCAGATGGCATGTGGCTGATGGCACTAAAGATAGCAGGGCTCTGGGAGAGGTGGGGGGCTGTTTCCTGCAGAGTTCAAACCCACCTCCACCACCTGGCTCCCTGACACCAGCCACCTGCTGTGGGTCTTTATTCCCATGATGAGGTGCCATAGCCATTGGCAGCCTGGGGGAAGGGTTGCACTATGGGGACCAGCCCTGTTATAGTGACTACCCCCTTTCTACTCCCAAGGTGCTCCCACCACTGTGATGGGGCCAGGCAATGTCATTGTGTGCCCCAGCCTCCAGAGGCCTCAGCAGGGTGCCACTGCCTTGTCATTGGTGTACCCCTCCAAAAGGACGGGGGGAGCAGCAGGGGAGCAGGGATATGGGTCGGTCCCCCCTCCCTGGCCTTGTGTCCCTGCAGAAGGGGCATCTTACCCACAATCATCCCAACCTCGCACCGGTGATCTTCGTAGTAGCAGGAGATCATCGTGGCCACTGTGTCATTCACCATCGCCACCACATCCATCTCGAAGTCCTGGGGACAGGACACGGACCATTAGGGGCTCAAAAGGGGCTGGGCTGTCCTGCAGCAGGCAGGTCTGGGGTAGAGGGTCCCCAAGGGTGAGGATGTGGGCAAGTGTTGCACATGTGTGCACACGCATGGAATGGCCCTTCCTGGGGACTCAGCAGTCTCCAGTGGCCTCATCATGGGGACAACGGGGCTCCAGTGGTCCCTTCCTGGGGACACCAGGCTCCAGCAGCCCTGCTGCAGGCACAGCTGGGCTTCAGTGAGCCCATCATGGGGATGCCCAGGAGTGCTGGGGTCCCCCCAGTGCAGTGGTACCGGCACAGCCAACCCTCTCACCCCTCGCCGTTTGATGGCGTCCCTCAGCAGCCCCACCACGTTGTTCCCTTCTGCACCAGAAGCTTTGAAGCCCTTGGTCCAGTTCAGGAGGATGCCCTGGAATTGAGATGAGACCAAAATGGGACTGTGGGTGTTGCTGGTGCTTGGGGACCCCCAAGCTCTCACACTGCCCAGACACCACCTCACCTTGTCAATGTCCTCATGCCGCACAGGGAAGGAGAAGGTGAAACCCAGGGGCAGCTTTTTGTGCTTCATCTGGTGCTTGTCCAGGAAATCAGAGATGCACTCAGAGATGTAGTCAAAGAGCTGGAAGACAGGAGGCCCAGCCTTCGCCAGGGGCTGTTACCACCCTCCCACCACACACAGAACGACACTGTCCCGTCCCCACCGTGGGTTCCCCAGGCCTGGCCATCCCCTGCCTTCTGCTGACTGGAGGGATGAGGAGTGTCCCCTCCAGCGTCCTCACTGGAACACGCATGTTGACAGGGACTGGGAAGGGAGGGGATGCCCTGTGTGCCCACTCACCATCTCGGCCGTCCCAGTCATGGCATCCTCTGGGATGGAATACATCTGGTGCTTCGTCTTCACCTTCCACTGCCCCTCCTCCCCCTCGCCCACCTTCACCAGCATCACACGGAAATTGGTGCCGCCCAGGTCCAGCGACAGGAAATCTCCCACCTCTGCAAAGCCGGGGAGGGGGGGACAAGGTGATGGGCTCGGGGTGGGCTCAGCCTTCCGCATGGAGCTCAACAGGGTCTGGGGAGGGCATAACACAGGGGACCAGGAGTGACACTGTACCTGCACCCTCGGGGGTGGAGCGGACATACGTGGGCAGCATTTTGACAGAGGCTTCCTCATGTGTCTCCAGCTTGAGCCCTCGGTCCATCTCCTTCTGCATCCGGTACATCACCTTCTTCAGGTCCTCCTCCTTCAGCCGGAACTCTGACAGAATCTGCTCCACCTGTGTGGGACACAGCATCAGCCAGGACCAGAGGATATGGGGTGCAGGGGGCCTGAACTGCAAGAAAAAAACATGTTTCCCTTCCCCTGACCCTGGTTTTCCCCATGGGCTCATGGACACTCCAAAATGCCTTATCCCATCGCTCTATTTCCTTCAGCTGTACATATGCACCAGGGAATCCACAGGACCAGCATAAGGCCCCATGCCCCCTCCCGGTGCTGCCTGCAGGACACCACAGTTGGCACTGGCGTCCCTGTGCCATCCTCATTAGCAAGTTGACTTGTTTGGATGGTTGTGTAGAAGCCAGCACCGTTCCAGCAGCACTTCAACCAGTGCCCTGGGACATTCCACCCTGAGGAATCCCAGGGCCATTCCCACAAAGGAGTGCTTCCAGCCATGCCATTGAGGAGCACAGCATGTCCCACCAAGGATGTGGGACTCTTCCATGATGAAGATGCTGGTGTCTTCCTTGTTCCCTTGGGAGCATCTCTCTCCCTGTATCCCACCGGGAATTGCAGGTACCATTTTCCACCCACCAAATTTGGGGCAGAGGGCAGGCGGGCAGGAAGGGGAATTGCCACCTTGCCTCGCTGCCAGGTAGAGCTGCAGGGCCCACTCCAGGGAAGCACCTGGCAGGCAGGACCTGTGTTTATCCTTTCCGTAGCAACCCCGGGCTCGGCGCAGCCTCCATTAGGCAGCAGGGCTGGGGCCAGGCCCCCAGCTGTCAGATGGAGCAGGAGCCGGTGCTCGCTCCACCAGCTGCAGCCGCAGCATTAGGGCTCATTAGTCACCCAGCTCTGGGCAGGCTCCCACTCCTGCTCTCCCTGACAGACAGATGTTTGCCTTGAGGCTGCTGCTGTTTCCCGACAGGTTTTGGGGTGGGGGGCTCAGTAAAGGGTTTGGGGTGTGGTTTGGAGCATCCCAACATTGGGACCACTCCTTGTAAAATGGCCCCCAATGTTGTCCTCCAGCCCCCCAAATGAGGGCTCAGCCCAAATATCTCTGAGGCCCTGCAGGGCTCCCGTGGCCTCAGCCACCACCCACAGCTGCGTGAGATCCCTTCACGTCCTCCTCTATCCTGGTGCTGGACCCCAGGGGCTTAACTAGTCCTGGACCCCCAGGTGCCAGGAGACAGGACCCCAAGAGATGTGGCTGCAGCACAGACCCCTCTGCGCTGGGGGACGCTGCTGGACACCCTGGAATGGGGCTGGTCACCCAAGGTGGCAGTGTGGTGAGGTCTGGCATGATCTGGAAGGTGTTCGGCCTGGGATGATTGGAAAAATCCTGCCAGGAAAAGCATGGAGCTGGATTCAGCCACCTCACCTGTATCACTGGCTGAAGGTATTCGGAGCTAATCACTCCTGCGGCACCCCTTGGTGCGGGGATGCCGGATCCGCCACAGGCAGAGGGTCCCTGGCCCAGGGCCGGCACCCAAGGGTCCAAATTTTATTTCTCCACCTCACCACCATGTATCCCTACCCATCCCTTCTCTTGCCCCCAAAACAATAGGTTTGGCTCTTCCCTGGCTGGATTTGGCTTTTCCCATGTGACAGAATCCAGCTCTCAGCTTCCCATGGAAACAGTGTGGTTCCCCACAAAGGGGATGGAGCTAGGAACCACACGGCTGCTGGCTGTGGTGGCCAGCAACACCCAGCACATGTTGCCTCCGTGTCCCCTTGGTGTCCCCTCCATGTCCCAGCTTGCAGCAGGGAAAGTCTCCACTGTCCTCACCCACAGTCCCGTGAGCTCAATCCATCTGCAGAAGAGATGGAAGCAGCTTCCCACAAACAACCGGAGTTTGACTGGGGTTGAGCTATGTGCCATCCTGCTGAGTGCCTTGGTGACAACAGTGACAACCAGCCAAAGGAGGTGATGGGCCCCATCTCATCCCAGGGATGAAGCTCTGAGGCCAGAAGATGCCCAGGGCAATGCCAGGATGATGGGAGCATCCCAGTCCAGCAGAGCATCCCACAAATGCTCTCAGCTCCATCACACACCCTCAGTGCTGTGGGGCCTGTGCTATGTTGGGGGGGTGACCTCAGGGACAGGGCCCTCCCTGGACAGGTTAGGCTGTCCCCAGGCTGCCCAGGAGCCGGTGTCCTCCCCACCAGCCATCCTCCCATCTACCTCTGTTGGAACCTTGGGAGATGCCAGGAGCACCTGGCCACTTGCTCCAAGGAAGGCCAAGAACCCCCTGTGAGGATCCATGCTGCTCCCCACACCCCCTGGGTGGCCCCCAGCCTGTCCTTCTAGGGCCCCTGGCATCACCCCGGCAGCGGCCTCACCTTCTCCTTCCTGCTGCTCTCCATCCTGGCTCGGTGATCCAGCATGGGGGCAGCCGGCAGGGTGGGGTGGGCTGCGGGCCAAGCCGTGCCCCCCTCAGCCCCTGAGCCCCCCACCGCGGTGCCTGGCCTGGGGGAGCCCCCTGCCCCGTCCCTGCGGGTGGCCGGTGGGCGCTGGGCAGCTCCGTCCCTCGCTCCGTACGCGGATGCTCCACTTTTGCTGCGTTATCTCATCTGACACCCCAGTGCAGCACCCGCCGAGGGGGTCCCAGTCCCCCCAGGCCTCAAGCAGAAGGGCGAGGAGCAGGGCCCAGCACCCTGGTAGGCTCAGCCCTGTCTCCCCACATCCTCTGCTCCGGGGGTTCTGCTCACGCTGTCCTGCTCACTCCTTCGATCCCTTGATAAATCCCTGGGCCGGTGAGGGCACGGGGGCCCGACCCGGTGCGGTGGGGTCCTGCAGCCCACGGGGACGCCCCGGTGCGTTGGCGAGGCGAGGCCTGGGCCGTCCCCCGTCACGCGAAGCACCACGCCCCGGGTCACCCGTGTCCCCGTTGTCATAGCAACGGCTGGATGGAGGTGGCAAGCACTCCACCGGCCCGCTTGGCAACCAGCACGCTCCCATGGAGACCGGGCACACAGCACAGGGGCGAGGGGGACTGGGAAGTGCTCTGTGCCCCCAGGATGGGAAAGGCTCCGGAGGCGCTGGGATTGATGCCAGGCGTGACAACGCATTGGGGACGGGAGCTGGATTTGGGGACGGGGATGCGGTGAGCCCCCGTAACACCCAGAGCCGTGTCGTCAACCCACTGTTGGGGCAATGGGGGCCTGTGGGGTCCCAAAGGGATCAGGAACGCCCCCAGCAACGGGTGCACCCCAAAAACCTCCGGGCGCCGGTCTCCGGCAGCATCCCCTCGGACACAGAGCTGTGGAGGGTCCCCGCCAGCCCGGGGGGTGTGTGCCAGGCGTGCCAGTTCCGTAGGGGAACGAGGGGGCTCTGGGGAAGGCAGAGGGTTTAGGGGCACCACGGCAGAGACTGTGCGCGGGGGGGGGGGGGGNCCCCACAGCGCCTCCCTTGCCCCTGAGCAGAAGATACCTGGGGGCGCGGGAGGGCTCATGTAGCCCCACCCCAGCGCTGGGGCCTGCCCGTAGAGGGGTCCCACCACCGCGGCGGGGTCCCGGGCGAGGAGGCGCACGGGAGACCCCGCCATGAGGGGTCCCGGGGCCGCGAAGCAGCCGCCTCTGCGGGACCCCCCGGCCCCCCGCGGAGGGGGCGGAGCGAGCTCTGCGCGTGCGCAGGGCGGGAAGAGCCCCCGTGGCAGCGGCCGGGGCACTTCCGGTTGTCGCGGTTCCACTTCCGGGTCGCGCCCATCGCCCCCGTTCCGGCGCCGCCTGAGCTGAGCCGCGACCGGAGCGTCGGTACCGGGCATGGGGGGCGGTCTGGGGGGTCGTGCGGGGCCGTACTGGGCCGTACTGGGGTTGACTGGACTGTACTGGGCCGTACTGGGGG
>VYXB01002676.1:1876-15106 GCA_013397135.1 Pachyramphus minor
CCCCCCCGCCCCGCTGTACCTGAGCTGGCGGTCATAGCGCTGCTCCTTGCTGGGGGCCCGGCCCGGCCGCGCCATGGCCGCCGCTCCCGCCGCGCATGCGCGCGCGCCCAGGGAGGCGGGGCGGCCCCTGCTTCCCTCAGGGATGCGGCCGAAACGAGGGGCCGGGAACGGGATCTGTGTTGGGAAGGGGCGCTGCTCTCCGCCTCTCAGCCCGGGCTGACAGCAGTGCCTGCACTTCTGAGGAGCTGAGCCCTGCGAGAGACAGTCGCAACCCCCCTCACTCGCACTCGCTGTGTTCCCCGGCACCGCCCTGCCCTGTGCCCATTCCTCGGGACCATCTCACACTGTTTGCCCCCACATCCGCAAAACGATATCGAAAAAAATCATTGCTTTCTCCACATCAAGTCCATTAGGCCTAACAACACAATCGGACTAAATCTGCCCCATCCAGCTTTCCTCCACCCATGAATTCTTTAGCACAATATTATTACTCTGCTCAGGGTCCATTATCCACAGCCTCAACGGAGAGAAAAACGTTCGAACAACAGAAGGCCTACAAAAAATACTTGCAACAACCACTTTATGCCTAACCATCAGCAATCCAGCCCTCATAGGAACCCCATTCCTTACAGGATTCTTCTCAAAAGTCCTCATCGAGAGTCTAAACACATCCTATGTAAACACCTGAGCACTACTAATAAAGATGTGTAAAATGTGGGATATGTAAAATTTGCTTAGGAAAGGATGTTCTTTGATGCTTGATCGTTGTATACTTTCAAGCCTAATCAACAAGGAGGGAGATTTAATCTGTGGAACAGAGAGCAGCCAGAGAGCTCTAAGTGATGTCCAGGTATTAGTCAGAAAGACAAATTACTGGTTGGTAGAATTGCCTTGTTAAGGTTTAGGGCTGGATGTGTTTCAGTGATCTCAGACTTGGGGGAGGTTAACAAGGCTTGGGAAGAAGGATGTACCACTGATAGTGGACACAGGGAATGCAGAATTTACAGGCCACAAGGACATTTGGCAGAATCGCCAATGTAAGGAGGAAACTAATAAAGACAACTGAGTGATTGTGCTGAACCAGCTCCATCTGGGTAAAGGGTGATTCCAGCAGGGGCAGGTCATGACCACCAACCCAAGAAACCCCCTGACTCAAAAGAAGAGGAAGACTGAAAGCATGGGACTAATTAGCATGAGAAGCAAAAGAATCATTAACCAATAGGAGATAGAATACTAATTAGTAAGAGAACTGTGTAACTTGGAGCCAATGGACATTAATGCCTTTGTTTGCTAAAATGTAAAAATAGTAGAAAGTTTTGATAGTTGCTGTACTTGATTTGTGGAATCCAGGCTTGAGCAACTCTGAAATAAATAATCAATGTCTCTCTCTTCAATGTGTAATTACTGGCTTGTTGCACACTGGGTAACAAATCCAATTTTTCTGGACAGCACTGCCATTACCACAATTTATGTTTCAAACAGGCATTTCTCTGCATCTCTCAACCCACTTTCTGGAATGGAGTCTTGAGGCATTTTTGAGCAAACTGAGACAGAAACCCAAAAAGCAGACAGTGTTCAGGAAAATCCACTCAGATATATTTGTCAGAGATATTGCACATTATTGCAGTTATTCCTGCTTAGTATTGAGAAAAGAACATCTGAAATCTCTTGTGTCTATGTACTTCTGTTATGAAGTTCTTTCCATATAGGATCAGTATTAGTTGCAGAATGACAGTGTACAAAAAAAAGAGAAAACTCCCATATCTTTAAAAATTCCAACAAAGGTTTCTGGCACTAAGTTTCAACAACAAAAGAGAGGTTCTAAAAGCTGTGCATTGTTCCAGCTGATTTGTTAGCCCATACAAGGGTGTTATCCTTTTAATCTGTCTCTCTTCAGTAAATTAGTTTGCTCTATGTCTGCTGGAAAGATGTATACACAGAGCAATTATCACTGAGTGGTTTAGATCTTGCAGGTGATGTACTACAATACAGTGCTTCCTTTTTTGTTTTCCCCAGCATCTCCACCAAAGTTCATTTTTCTCTGGCTTTGTGTTCGTGGTTCCACAGTAAAATCTTCCTTCTGCCGACATTTCATGGTTGTTGCAGTATTACAGGGACATCCTGTTTATTGAAATCAAAAGCAGGTTCTTTCTGTTCTTGTTCTCTGCTACACTGTTTCACCTGCACAAACCATAAATTACAAGAATTAATATTGCAGGCTGAGTTCCAACATGTTGTTCCTGTTTCTGGCATAGGGCAGCCAAGTGTGTATAGTTTTAAAAGTCAAAGACAAGTAATAAAAAATGGTGTGTGAAGGCTGGGAAACTTCTAGGGAACCAGGTTCCACCTTCCTCTTTTTCTGCCCCACTTTCCCAAGAATGTTCCAAATAAATTCCTTCTATTTACTTGGCCATCTTGGCCTGTATTTGATTCAAGCTTTTCCTCTTGCATGATTGTTAACTTTATGTATGTCCTTTTTGCCTTTTTCTTCTTAATCTCTTTCTTTCCTTAGAGACCCTTTCCCCCCCACCCCATGCCAGGAGGAGATTCCCAGCTGAGTTTTTTCCCCTTAGAAATCTCACACCTCTCACTGTGTAGCTGTGGGAGAAGGATTACCACTTTCAGCTCCTGAAGTCACACTGATACATGACAATATAAAAAAATTTCTGGAATCATTAAAAAAAATATCTGGATGCTTTTAGTGTTCAGTGTTGGCAGTACACTGGTCTCCTTATATTCACCATGGGAAGCATTTTTGTGCAGTTCCTGGATTCATTATAAAGTATTTTAACACACACATGAAGAACAGATGTCAGCTTGGTGTAACTCCCATTTGGGAACTGCCAGGATCCGTAACGCAATGTAAGAAGAGAGATGAGCTGCCTGGATAAACAAGATACTCTTTCAAGAACCTGAGGTGTAGGCAAGCTCTGGAGTGATGCATGTTTTAACATTTAATCTGCTCCTACCTCCTGTACATCAGAGGCTCTAGAGTGTGCAGCCTCTACCCAAACTGATTGTAATTCTGCTCTATTTTTGTTAATAGGCACTGACACATCAGACACACTCGTGTGCATTAAAGAAGGCACATGACACCTGTTCAAATGTATGTCACCATGATTAATGATGCTCAGCAAATGTAATTGCCAAATTACTTAAGCAAATACACTTACAGTGCCATTGAGCCATTCACTTTGGAACCAAATACCTCTCATTTCATTCTGTGTCTCCTAAAATGCAGCTCCTCTGCCCCTCCACAGTGAAGGCCTAATATATAGCAAAAGCATTATGCTCAAGTGACATCCCCTTGAGGAAAAGCTTCCCAATGACTCCAGACCTGTGTTATAATAGAGACAACTTGCCTTAAAGATTCAAAAATCCAGTTTCCTCAAATCTGCAAAGCTTAACATGTCCAGTTTCAATTCAGCATTCCAATCTTACTTTTCTAACCATAATAGTTCTTATACAGTAATTTTAATAAATGGAGCTCAAATTAAATCATAAAGAAAATTATTCCACATATAGAGATGAGGAAACAAATTTGTTGTTAGTTCTGTATCACAACTGGTGACAGGTTTGTCCTAGGCTGCTGCTCTGTTCACTCATCACTACTGTCAAAGGGGAATAAAACCATAAGTAAGAGGACTGGGGAAGCCAGATTTATTCTTTTAGGTAGCTTGAAACATTTCACTGTAGTGAATGGAATTATGTCTTATGTCTTATTATTCACTGCTTAGCAGCCACTTCTGAGAGGGAGTCAAAAGCCCATGAGAAGTTTGTGGTAATCACGAGTATTTCACGTTTAGCTCAGAGTTGGAGGAATCCACCCTTTAAGAACACATCACTTGGTGGTTCTGACTTCCATAAGTTCATGAGTGTGATATAATTATCCTTGATTCAATCCACTAAAATTGAGAACAGAATTGCATGACTGCAGCTTTGAAGTGACAAATTATGATTTGAGGACAGAATCAGTGAAAATCCATTCTTAGAGTCAACCACTGTCCAGAGTTACAGAATAATGTGATATTTGCATAAGCAGCAGTGTTTTCTTATCTTTAAGGAAATCTTAGTATTTTCCTTAAAAAGAAAGAAGGCTTATTGGATTGGGAGCACATTAAACTGTCACATACACAGTGGTTATCATTTATAGGTAAAATTTTATTCAGGCTATTTTTCCTTTCCCCTAGAATATTGTCATTTCCCCTTCTCACTTTTTCTAAATCCAACCATTTACAGCTCCGTTTTGCCATGTCTTCAGGATGTTTTCACTTGTCTCAGAACTCTTCATGTGCCATGTTTTTATAGTCCAAATATGCAGACATCTGTGTGGGTTTGAATGTGAGAAGATAAAAGCTGGTGGTGAATGGTGTCAAGTGCAGGCAGACACTGGGCACTGCAGTGGCTGACCTGGCCCCAGTTTTCAAGTTTCTCTTGAAAACAGCTGCACAGTATTCTCTATCATACATATAGGTTTCCCCAGTTTATCACCTGCTCTTTTAACATACAAATTTTCTCTTCCATTTCTTTTCACTGGTATGTTTTGTGCTTTCCCCCATGGTCTAGAACAGCTTATCTGACTGTTTTCATCTGACTGATGGTCCCTGGTTGCTGTCCTGGCTACAAACACATCACAGAGCCACACATGAGTGAGAACCACAGGAGCACAACTCCCTACAGCTCATTTGCCCCACTAAGAGCAGAGTATTTTCACAGAATGTGCTGGGCTGGAAGGGACCCACAAGGATCATCAGTCCAACCCCTGGCCCTGCACAGGCCCATCCCCAAGAGTCACCCCCTGTGCCCCAGAGGATCATCCAAACCCTCCTGGAGCTCTAGCAGCCTTGGGGCTGTGCCCACTGCCCTGGGGAGCCTGGGCAGTGCCAACCACCCTCTGGGGGAAGAACCTTTCCCTGAGATCCAACCTGCCCCTGCCCTGACACAGCTCCAGCCCTTCCCTGGGTGCTGTCCCTGGTCCCCCCAGAGCAGAGCTCAGTCCTGCCCCTGCTCTGCCCCTGCCCAGGGAGTTGGAACTGCACTGAGCTCTCCCCTCAGTCTCCTCTGCTCCAGCTGAACACACCAAGTGCCCTCAGTGTCCTCACACGGCTCCAAATCAAGGCCCTTCCCCATCTCTTGTCCCTCCTTTGGACACTCTCCAATGGCTCAGTCTCTTCCCTACATTGTGTCCCCCCAAAGTGCCCCAATGTTGAGGTGAGGCCGCCCCAGGGCAGAGCAGAGTGGGACAATCCCCTCCCTGACGGGCTGGTGATGTTTTTAACCCTGTGGCCGTGCTGGTCCCAGTGTTTGGTCCCCACAAGACCTTTGTGCACAGGCTGTTTGCCCACAGCTGTACCTGTGCTGTCCATCCAGGTGTGTGTGTGGGACCCGAGCACATCACACAGTTTAACAGAAATAACTTGACAAGTTGAGCTGAGTAAGTCATCATAGAACTCTCCTGTGGAGACCTTTAGAGCAGTTTACATCCCTCACTGAGTGATTTAGGTTGCATCAGCTGCTCTCCAAGGTTTTATAGCTGACTCTTATGGAAACCTGAAGAATGAAATTAATTCTTACAAGGCAGTACCACAATGTAACAGTTGTATAAAATACTCCTATTGATTTTTTCCTTCCATATTCTTGATTGCATAATAGAAGAATCCCTATTTTTGTGTGCTGTCGTCTTTGTGAAAATCAATATGTTTATAAAATGTAGCCTTACAGGCAGCATTTGCTTGGATCCAACAAAATTATTACCAAGGAGCCATTTCCCTTGCCTCAGAGATGTCTTAAGTCATTTTACAGCTACAGATTGGGTGTCTCACTGTAGCCTCTTCATGGGTTTAGCAGGGTACAGGTACTGGATCATTCCAGATAACTGAGGCTTCACAGATCAGCTCCTTTCTCTGGAATCTGCTGTGTTCTGTTCCTTAATATAACTACACTTTCCTTTTTGTCTATTCAAAAAGTTTCTTCAAAGTTACAAAGAAAAATAAAATCGGATTTTCAATGCATCCTTAGTTCATGTGCTTTTTACCTTGTTTAAAAGTAGCACAAGTAATTTTTCCTGAGATGAGAATGTTCTCCATCCCATCTAATCACCGATTCTTAAGTTTTAATTACAAATCAGGTGAAAACACCATTCCTTTTTTGCAGCTGGAGGGAGTGTTCCAGAAAAAGAGAGGTGGGGCACAGATGTGAGCAGGGCAAGTCCCACTGCCACCTGCATGAGTTACTGTGCCTGGTGCTCAGAGCACGTTATGGCTTTGGAGTAGAATGGGAAAACACTGCTGGTTTTTCCTAAATTTGACCTGCATGTGTCCTAGGACAGCATGTCACCTGGACAGTTTCCTCTCTAAGTCCTGAGACTTCAGTTATCTCAGGTTTGTATTTTCCTTCTGTGCTGCCTTAGCACATAGAGGGAGCAGGACAGGAGCAGGGCAGGAGCAGGAACAGTGAATACTAGGCTGTCCCTGTCCTGCAGGAATTGCTTTGGCTGCTCTGTATCTTTAAGGGGCTGACCCTATCCCACGGTGAGCCATTATAAAGGCAGGTGAGCAGCAGTGCCCTGCTCGAGGAGCTGGAGCAAGGCAGGGTGCAGCTCCCCAAAAATGACTGGCCAGCGCCGTTGGGGATATGGGCAGGATGACGGTAGGTTATGGCATTTCCATGCTGCATCTCTCTGTCTCCCCCCACTCGTTTTCTTTCTAGAGCTGTTGCCTGAGCCCTGCAGAGCTGCCTGCATTTCGAGGTCTGCAAGCATCAAGTATATACAGCAGGTAATTAATTACTTTATTGATAATCAATGGCACCCAGAAAGTGGCACCAAAAGATGCACAGGCTTATGCCTGCTGCCTCTCACTGTTGCAATCAGCATTCCTGAACTGAGGGAAGCAGGACTGAGTGGGGTTTTTTTTCAGGCTGCGGAGATGGGTCCCTTTCCAAAAAGCTGTTATGAAAAAGATTAACTGTGTCTGTCTCTCCACAAGCAATTCTTGTAAGTAATGAAGATTTAGTAGAGCAGTAATGGATCTCCTGGTTCTGTGCAGCTGTTGAAATGTGATCTCTAGGCTTCCATAGAAGTGAATAAAATAAGTTATATGTTAAATATGTCTAGAACATCACTAAATTGTACAGATCAGTATCAGAGATCTCTTACAGAACAACTTATGCTTTCTGATTTGACAGTTTTTAATTTAGTCATCCTCCCTTGCTTCCCACCCCCAAGGATGTGTCAGAGGGAAATGTGAAGCGACTGAAAGATTCCCACAGTAGTGTTTTGCAGTGCCTGCTCCTTCACAGAGGAGCGTTGGATGAGTGGCTGCTGCTGTCCAATAAAACAGTCTTTTGCGTGACTTTTGGGAGCCTCTCTCTGTTTTGGCAGCAATTATTTTAGCTGCTGAGTGTCCAACAAGAGTCTACTGCATAACCTTCAGGGGCCAGACCCTTAACAGCAACTCCTTTAGTTTCTGTGAGTCCAAATGCAAGGTTTGAATACTAAGTGAAGGTGGTAAGTGCTGGTAGATGCTATGTTTGAGCAGGTAGGAGTAGTAGTAAAGCCATATATGCTCTTATGAAGCTTGAGAGCCAAATGATATTGCCTTAGCTCGTCTAACAGCACTTAATTCCTAAATCTACTTTACAGGCAGGCTGAGAAAAGATGTTATTTTCTAAGCTTAGCTTTGCAGAAAATGTCAAAGCCAAATAAGAGTATAATAGTTTTGTTATGTAAACTCAAGGAGGCTGAATACCTGTGATTGATTAAAGAAGCTTCCCCTTGTGAAAGTATGTGAGAATGCTACAATTAAAAATGTGCTTCTTGAGAATCTGGAAGCAAAATTGTTACTGTTAATACTTTATGAACAGAAGCAGTAGAAGAATTTACTTGCTGCTTGTATTACCAAAGTAGAAAATAAGGCATAAGAAATTCTTTGATATGGATATGCTTTTGTTATCTCAGAGGGCGTAAGGACATTCCAGCTCTGGCAGCAGAGTTGTGTTATTAAATTGGTCTTTCTCCCCACTCTGTTGAGGTCAGGACATCCAAAAATGTTAATTAACACAGTGTACCCTTCACTCAGGGTTAGGGAGATACCATAATGGGCATGAGTGAAGAACAGAGCTGCCTCAAAGATTTACTGCAGTCATAAAAGGATTTTAAAAATAACTGCACAGTCAGTAGCTAAGAGGTTGAGTCATCTGCATCTCATTTGGATTGCTGGAGCTTCTACACTCTCTTCCCCAGGAAGAATTAGATGCTGTCTCCTTGGGGAGGAGTCTGTGTGTGTGTGTCCAAGAGTGTTTACACCTGCACCCACCTTGGAAGCCCTTCAGACACTTGAGCAATGTAACTGCAAAGTCTGCAGAAAATAAGTGGCACAAGTAGCTGAAGGTACAGAGTCTGTTGATGTGCCATGATTTCCTCTGGGTGTTTTGTGTGAGATATTTGAATCCCCATCTTGTTGCAGCCTGTTTTTTTTGCTGATAAAAACACACCAGCTTAGAATTGAAATGGATTTCTCAGATACCAAACATTCAAGTCAACCTTGCTAGGCAAACTTTATTTCAAGCCTCATGAAAACCCATAATGATTTTGTGGTTAGTAGGAAGGAAATAATGATGCTTTCCTTTCTTTCCTTTTGAAGGACCTTCAGAGTGGCACAAATCCTACCCTATTGCCCAGGGGAGCCGCCAGTCCCCCATTGATATTGTTTCTGCAAGAGCAGTTTATGACCCAAATCTGAAGCCACTGATCATCTCCTATGAATCATGCACATCCCTCAGCATCTCCAACACTGGCCACTCCGTTATGGTGGAGTTTGAAGATACTGATGACAAGGCAGGTGAGATAACTCAGCCAGCTAACTTAGAACACCATGTGTGACTTGGGGAAACAATTATGTACATCCTGTGCAGTGTAACTTCTGTGATGTATCATTTCAGCTTAGAACAAGGCATATGATCAGAGCCCTTCATAAATCTGTCTTCTCAAACCTCATGTTTGTTGTCTTCACTTTGAGCATCTCTAGCTGTGCAATACTGCAAAGCAGAATAGTGTTTTAGCATTAGGAAAACCTCTTGCATCAGGAAAATCAGACATTTGTTTGCAGTGCTTTTCTTTTAAATGAGATTTGGAGTTTGCAGGACAGGGAATCTTTGGATCTCTCCACCATCTCTCCTAGCATCCAGCATGCAGAGTAGGTGTGCAAGCTCCTCACTGCCCTGTTCCATGATCATCCAAAGACACTAACTCACATGCCAGCTCTGGCTCACTGCCCAGTTTCCATCCACAGGGAAGAGAGGAGGATTAGCAGAAATGGGTCACAGAAGGATAGTCATCATAATCACAGCCACTGCACAAGTTGGGTCTGGACAGTCACTGTCACCTTGCACTGTTTTCTTTGCTCCCTGCCTCAGAGCAGCTCAGTTTCTTCAGAATTTATGAAACCTTCAGCTAATTCTGAGTCTGTAGCAGCTTGTGGATGTTGGACTGTCTGCAGCTGGACATTACCCTTGTCTCTTACTCTCTTGGCAGGGAATGTAAAAGCTTTAAGTGTTTGATTATTTCCCCTGTTAATTCTACTTCCATGGAAGTCCTTGCTTTTACATCTGGAGGTAGGGGAAGAGCATTCAAATGGATATGATAAAATAGCTGATAAATGGGAAGAATGCATTTAAAAAAACCACTCTGAACAACTTTTAAATGTATCATCTAATTTCATTGTCCTTTTGTGTGTGTTGTTTGATGCTGACTAAGTATTCAAAGCAAGTTACTCTTTCTGTGAAGTGGTTTGTCTGTGCTGGTAACCCTTTGAAATAAGGGCTAGGGGTTGAAATTCAAGCAATTTTGTTTTAAAATTTCTCTTCTGGAATGAATTTAAGAAACTGCCCCATGAAAGAGTCAGGTTTTTAAGCATCTTAATTGAATTGGAAAAGACTGCATGTGCATTTTCCACTCTTACTGCACATATCCATTCAGCCTGTCACCCTACAAAGGGAATTTTTAAAATATCTTTGGAAGGATTATCTCAGCTTGCTGACTGCTTTCATGCAATTTTCAGCTGAACTCTATCTCTGTAAGAGCAACTTTATTCAGGTTTAGAAATTGAACATCATCTATTACTCTGCATTTAGAGATACAGACTCAGAGCACATGCAGGAATGAGACCTCTGCCCTTTCCACACCAAGTACTTGTTTGAGTAATACTTCTCCAAGGAAGGTGATTGCTAGGAGTGGAAAATATGTTTTAAACAGGTTTTAGTTGTATTGAAATAGATCCAGTGATTCATAGTTGGCGCAACAGAATTTTGAGAGTAACCCACCATAGTTAATTTCTTAAAATATTTGGGACAGGTGATGCATTCCTTTGCTAAATTCAGAAAAACATACTGGGAGATATTTATATTCTTAATTAGTACTAAAACCTTTGCTTTGGCAAGGCCAGCTTCCTGCACAAAGGCCAGCTGGGACCACACACATGTGGCAGCCCTTGGGCAAGCCCCTGCTTTAAATTTTTAAATAAAATGCTACACTGAGGATGCTTTACAGATACATTAAGAAAATTAAAATTATATTTAGTAAGACTTTTTGGTTGGGTTTCATGTCTGTTGGGCAAATTGTATTAGATTTGATGCCATATAAAGTTACAGGAGGGATTTCTGATGCTGTTGATCAAGTATCTTCTATAGGTGGCACCTTAAACATTGGCCTGTTCATACATCATTTAGAAATAATACTTAAGTTTCTCTGTAGCATTTCCTTACCTTTATAAGGTGACTCGAGATTGAGTGGTGTCATGTGAAATACAAGCTATTACATTACCTGTCTTATGGGATCAGGTATTTAAAGGAAAGGGAATATAGGTAATCTCCACTGGAAGTAAAGATACTGTAAAAAGGAAGTACTTAGGTGAATTGTCTGCCTGATGTTCAGGGTATAAGGTTTCCTTGGGGCCTTCTCTTCTCCAGCCTGAACAATCCCAACTCTTTCCTTCCCTCCCAGCAGAGCTGCTCCATCCCTCTGCTGACCTTGGGGTCTCCCCTGGACTCTCTCCAGCAGCTCCATGTCCTTGCTGTGCTGTTCCCAGGGCTGGAGCAGCTCTGCAGGGGGGTCTCCCCTGAGGGGCAGAGGGGCAGAATCCCCCCCTGCCCTCTGCCCACGCTGGGGGATCAGCCCAGGGCACGGGGGGTTCTGGGCTGGGTCATGTCCCAACTCTCCCCCACCAGCCCCAGCTCCTTCTCCCAGGGCTGCTCTCAACCTGTTCCCCTGGTTATGCCTTTCCTGTTAAACACAATAAATACCATAACAATGGTTACCATGCCTTCCTATGTCAAGTATACTCTTCCAAGAAAGCCACAAAATTCTGGATAGGTAGCCATTCAGTGTTTTTTGACTTAGATTTCTACATGAACTTAGGTGCTCTCTGTTAATAAATCCACCTCTCCTAACTGTGTGGATGATACATTTTTGTCCTGCTGGCAGAGGCTGCTGGCCTTTTCCCACTATTGTGCCACCACTGGTTAGTTTTTACTAAAAAACTAACTTAGCAGGGAGCTAAAAAGCTTTTTTCTTTCTCTTTCTTGTTTTTTTCCTGCCTAGCAATTAGTGGTGGGCCCTTCCAGAACCCATTTCGGCTGAAGCAGTTCCACTTTCACTGGGGGAGAACCCACAGCCAGGGCTCAGAGCACACAATTGATGGCAAACCTTTTCCCTGTGAGGTAACCACGGGTTTTTACTGGGGTTATTTCGTGGAAATGCTGTTGACAAATGACTCTGTGTGCAGTGGGGACAGGATTAGGATTCTGATTGCTTACTCCCTGTGGTTAGGGCAGCCAGGACCAAATCAGTTCACCCAGTTGATAATGGGAAGGCTGGACCCTCACAGGCAGTGGGCCCAGAGCCAGAAATCACCACTGAGCCCTTATTGTGTAACAGCCTCTGGAGCTTATGGAGATTTTGTTGCCCAAATGAGCCCATTCTGGCCTGGATGACCTGAGTTTGGGACTTGTGATACCTGTTACGACCCACCCCAGAAAGGGGGAGGTAACCCAGGTTCTTAGTAATAAACCCCTTGGGGTGGATTAGACTGAAAAGACACTTAATAATCGGTGTTTGAAAACTTATATTTGACGGGTTTATTTTAGAACAACTTTGTTTCCAAGGTAAACAGGTGTGTTGCCATTTTGGGTGTTACCATCTATATCCCTCATCTATAGCAATATGGCATAAAGACAACCTTTAGGGAAGATGCATAAGGGAGAGAAAGGAAAGACAGGATAAGGGTAAGGGAGAGAAAAGATGAGACTGCAAAGATGTGCAGAGTCACTTCTGATGAAGTCCAAGCAGGGGGCAGAACAGGGTGCAGGAGACAGAAAACAACCAGATGAGAGGCCAAAAAAAAGCGACCTCGGAGCCTTTCCACCCACATCTCTCCCTGTGTCAGGGCAGAAGAGAAGTGACTGCCTGTAGTGGTCACATTTCAAACACCCAGTAAAAGCTGCCACATCACCCTCCCTCTTCAACCCTACAGAGGAGAAAAAAAACCAGCAGAGGAATTCATGAGTAGAGATAAGGGCCAGGAGCAGTCACTTACTGATGGGCAAAACAGACTCAACATGGGGATAGAACTTAAATTTATTACTAATAGGATAAAAGCCGAAGAGTGAGAAATAAAACAATCTTAAAAACACCTTCCCGCCGCCCCTCCTTCCTTCCATGTTCTCTCTCCTCTCCCCCAGCAGTGCAGGGGGATTGGGGAAGGGGGTTGGAGTAGGGTGTTGTTTGAGTCCATCCCTTGGGCAGCAGTTCTTCCCAATCTGCTGTCCCATGGGTCGCTTCTTCATGGGGGTGCAGCGCTTCACAGATGAGCTGTACTGATGTGGGTCCCCCACAGGGCCACGAGTCCTGTGTGTCAATCACCCTCAGCAAACCCCTTCCCCCTCCCTCGTTCAACATCTTTCTTACACTAATGCAGGGGAAAGAAAAATTCCCTGCTTGGTTTTTTAGAACAGGTAAACCTATGACACTGTGGACTATCGTGGCCTGAATGAAGTCACCCTGCCATTGAGTGCTGCTGTTCCAGACATGTTAGAGCTCCAGTACGAGCTGGAGTCCAAGGCAGCGAGGTGGGACATCACTACTGACATTGCAAATGTGTTCTTCTCCATCCCCTTGGCAGCAGAGAGCAGGCTGCTGTTTGCTTTCACCTGGAGGGGTGTGCAGTACACCTGGAA